>JAHWFO010092203.1:604265-676502 GCA_023313115.1 Rhysida immarginata
TTATTATTGGTAGAAATCACGGTCTATAGATATTCATGGTCATCGAGCTCCATTGTTAAAATGAAGCTAAAGTTTCTAGCTCCCAATAGGGCGGGAACTCTATTGAAAAGTGGCGCTGCATGTACAATCGGCCCAAAAACGCCTGCAGCGCCGCCCTATCGACAGAGAGAAACTTTACTTTCATTTTCAATGAAAAACTTCTATCGCAGGTCACGGTCGGCCCTGGTGCGATCTATGCGGCACCTGGTGCGATCTATGCGGCACCTGGCGCGATCTGTTTTCCTTAGCTTCTCGAAACAATGGAAAATGGCCGAAGCTCGATGACCATGAATATCTATAGACCGTGGTAGAAATACGAATAATAATGCCCTATCTATGATGATGTAACAATATATTACGTTTCATTGCGGAGGCCTTCTCTCTCGGTGGTTACGGCCAACACCTCCTAGACAGAAGGCCTGAAAACGGAAACTTCATAGATTGTTACATCATCAATAGTCGACCAAATTTAGGGCCTATTATTGGTAGACTTAGGATAACAATCTTCGACTAATGACGATGTAACAATGTATGAAGTTTCCGTTATCAGGCTTTCTGTCCAGGTAGTGTTGTTACGGCCAGGGCCTGTCTTTTTCGTAGGCTTTGGAAAGTTCATAAATGACGTAACGACGCCACTTTTTAAACCCTAAATTTTGAGGTTTAGACATTTTCAATAAGGATCTTTTTGCTTATATTGATGCATGGAATCACACTAAGTAATTATTATCCTACATTTTCCGTACACCCTGTTTATAGAGTATATGTTCGATATTTTTTTTTTTGAGTTAGCATATTTTATCTCATAATTGTGAGATTTAATAAAACTTGAAGTTGACAATTTCTGTCAAAAAGTGGGAGGCCCGTTTCGGTCCAATTGGCTCATACTGGAATCAATTATCACGGGTGATAAGTCATGGCTGCATTATTTTGACCCCGAGGAGAAAACAAGCCAGCTCCATATGGTAATTATCAGATTCTCCGAGAACACATTGCTGCCTCTTAGGGAACGTAATGATCATATTCTACTTTAACTTTCAGGGTATGGTTTACCAACAGTACTCTCGCACAGAAGAATGCAGCAGCTGAGTGTTGAAGATAACGGGGCACAGAAAAGTGATAATGCAAGACCTCAAGTGGCAAATACAGTTTTGGAGTTGAATATCTCGCTAAATTCAACATAACCTGTGTACCATACAGTATCCCCCTTGAACGATGCGGATTTTTTTTTGTCCTAGCAGTGAAGTTTAAGCTACGAGAATTCGGAAGCACTGTTAAAGAGCTGAGGGGATTCTCATAGATTCACAAAAGAATGGCTTATATTATGTGTTTAAGGGCTAGAAGAAACGTTTTAAGTACATTCAAGTGGATAGGCATTCTTTTGAAACAGATCATGTAACCATTGAACTTGAGTGGATTGGTGATTTCCTTATTTAATCTTGTTATTGAACTTGAGTATTAAATAGTTGAGAAAAAAAATCAGTTTCAGTTTTTGTTTATTAAAACATCCTTGTACATCCACGCATGCAGCTGTAGTATATTCAATGAAAGAATTTCTTATTAAGAATTTCATTCTTTAGGTTCAAGTGTTCGAAGGAAGTACCTATTTTAAAAACTTCGGCTGGGTTTGTCTCGGCATCATCAATTAATTTTAAGTGATTCGACTTAATGCATTATTCAAATTGGCACGAAGTTTGCGATAAAACGATTACTGATGCGTCCCTGTCAGAATGGATTCGAAACGTCAAAACTTCACGAAACTGACTTATTGGCGATGATTGATAGTTGGTCTCATTTAGAGGAAGCAAGACGAGAGAGGAAGGAATTAGATAGATGACGTACAGTAGTGAATGCTTAATTGATGAAGCCTAATTCTGCCATATTTGATGGGAGAAACAAAAATTTTAAAGTTTTTCTAAATAAGTTGATACGCATTCCTGACATTGAGTTGTCAGTCTTTGACTCTAGCTAGAGCAGAATTAATAGCGGGTAAAGCATTAGAGAGCATGAAATTATTTTATAATCCTTTATATTATTAACAAACAGCTTTTTCGAGGGGGGCTAAAGTAAGAGCATCTTATGTAACAATTCAATGGCAATTCTAGCAATTAAGCGGAAATAATGAAATAGAAAACAGTCGTTTCACCTTATTATACAGTTGATGAACGTAATAGGATTTTAGCAACCATTAAGCGCTTTTAAATTGACAACCGAGACCGAACATACTGAGCCTATAAATGTAGAGCTCATGGTCTGATGAGACCATTTTCATTTTATTATTCATGGCCCTGCACGTGGCATTTGTATGGCAACGAATGGCATGGAATTCTTAGTAATTCCTCATTAAAACGAAGCGTCAGGAAAGACTCAGCTTCGTTAATTCAAACAATTGGCAGGCTTAAGTTGAAAGGGGAAAAAAGGGATAAATTTTGACATAAGAACCGAAAGAAAAAAATTCCCATAGTCGATTAAGAAACCAATTTCAGACGGAGAGAGTCTTCGCCATCTTCACTGCAGATGACGGGAAAAAGGGAAAAAGTTCATTCTCGAACACAATTTCCAACTTAAGAAGAGAAATTGCCCTTTACAGTTTTCGAGTTTCCTTAGAAATAGAAGAAGAAGAAGAAGAAGAAGAGAGAAACAGTAAAATTAAAATTTATGAATAAAAAAACTTCAAATGCCAAGAAATTCTCTTTTGATAGACCCTTTCATGAAAATACGACAGAAGAAGATGGAAATCAGATTTAAATTGTAATCACAACAGTTTATCTTCATTTTTAACAGTGCCACTTTGTATTCAAAATCCAAAAGTAGGAAAGAATTTTTCTACAGCAATGATTCGAAAGATTTACTTGTCATTTATTTAAGGTGCCAATAAATGACTGTTTCTGTTTAAAAGTAATTAAACATTTTTATAAAATAAATAAAATTGAAAATATTATTTAGCATTCTAAATTAGTATAAATGACAATGAGTTTACATGAACTCTAAACATTTATAAATTTTCTTGTTAAATGACAATCAAGATTTTTGAATATATCGTTGCATCACCTTTATTTCGAAAAACATACAGATATTCCCCACTTCCTATTGACTGCTCAAAAGCAAAAAGAAAAAAAAAGGAAAAAAAAAAAAAGAAAAACCTTTGTGGGAGTATTATTAGAAAATACGGTTAAAAGAGTGACTTGCTCCATAGAATGGAGAGCTAACAGAATTTTCGAGAGCGAATTCTTGTGTACGTTTTTCCATCATCACTCATCTGCAAACAGTGAAGGCTCTCTGTCAACAATTCTCAATTTTCTATCTTTTTTTTAAAAAACAAAGTAAATACCAAGACAGAATCAGTTTTAAATGCCCATTTCCTTTGCTCTTTCCCGACGCCACCTTTTCCCAGCTGCATCGATGGCATATAGAGATGAAGAAATAGGAGAAAAAACTATTATAAAAATTCCAAAAGAGAATACTTGAATTTGAGAAGTTTCACATAAAAGTTTAAACACATGTTACTGTATTCGGTTCACTTTGAGTGCATCTCTCAATCCGTTCGTACGTGCTATGATTTCTTGAGAACCGCTTGATCTTTACAAAATCAGTTTTCGCTATTCGACAGAGACTGCCTGAGTCTAACTGATTAAATGTCTTTGAAATCGTTCTAAGAGCCATATGAGTGTTCACTTGATTATCGGACCTCATTATCAAACATATAGCATGATGTTAAGTTTGAGATAAATCGACTTTTTCGAGCTTTTTCTTAAAAAAACTTAGGAACTCCTCGTTTGCCTTGGCCAGCAAACAATGGTTATACCTACAGTCCTTTAAAACAATGATTTTATCTCATGTCCTTTGCGTTTGTCATATGAGGAAGAAATGGAAAAGAACATTCGCGCATTTTATAGTGCATACATTTCATTTTCCATTTTGCGCGAGCTTCCGAAAATAGCGTCCATGGTGCAAGTAATTTGCGATTGTTAGAAGAGTTGCAGACAAATGAATAAGCCAATTTAATAGAATTTTCCCAAGTCTTTTCTCAAAAAGCTTCAGTAACTCGAAAGCCAATACACTTTTCGCCATTCGGCATATTACATCTGTCAAAATCAAAATTTGTATGCTTTTCAGCATCATTTGCTACCTGCCATTTGAAGTGTCACTTTTGCTTTATTTTGAGCTAACTAAATTAATCATGAATGTCTTTTTATTAGGTTATTCCTAAATAAGAGGGTCCTGTTATTTTTAGCACTATTCTTTTAAATTTTTTCCATTAGCCGATGTTGACATCTCTTTTTCTATATTTTTTTCTTAATCTGAATTTCGAGGAAGATTTCTTAATGACTGAAGCCAGAATTTCTAATTGAATTCTTTTCGAGGAATTGAACGAATGATATTTGAACTAACACATACCTGATTTTTTTTTTCTAATTCTAAACCCGTGTCAAGTCTTCCAGGAACGAATAAATGGTCAGAATTTATTTTATAGCCCTTATGAGTTTATGACTCGTGTGAAGCATCATCATTGATTGCGATTGCTTATTTTACTACGTGCGTCTCAATTTTCAACGCTATGTAAAAAGGTTTGTTTTTTTTAAAAACCAAGCTTTAACAATTTTTCAACAATAAACAACGGATACATTTAACCCTCATCATAACGAATTCTTTATTGTGGCATAAAAAAAAATTTAACATGCATTGTCATCGGTCCTGTGCATGTGTATCAAGTTTCAGCTCTCTATCTTCTCGGGAAGTTGGTTTAATATTGATTAAAAGATTTGACCTAAACAAACAATCATTGCAAGTTAAATAAAAGCTTTAAAAAAGTTTACATTCGTACAAAATTAGCTTTTGACATAATAAAACAATGAAAATGGTATCAAAATGAGGGAAATTTAAATATTACAATCTTATTTTTCAACAGTTACCGTTTACTGCTACACATTTTACCAAAGGTACTATATAAATGTGTTTTGCGTTTGATCCATTTGCAACTTCACTTTCGCATCGTGTTAAAAAGGTTTATTTTCAACGTCTCTTTTAATTTTGGGGATAACCAAAAGTCAGATGGTGCCGAATCTGGGCTCTAAGGAGGGATGTGGAACAAGTGTAAAAATTTCAGATTTGCCCACCGTTTCCATCGTTTGGGGGCTACAATGTGGCCTTGCGTTGTCATTAGCCTCCTTTCAGGCCTGATTTTGTGGTTGAGGAATAGTTTTCACAACATGTAAGTCACAACATTCAGTATTGACGAACGCTATTACTCAAGGACATTAAACCGTGAGCTGATACTCGCGTGTACTACATCCTTGTGCAAATTAATTGAAATAAACAATTTCAAGTCTTGCAAGGATCCTTTTTGCAGGTAGGCGTCACCTTTAGGAGTTGTTTTCTTCTTAGACCACACTTTCCTTTATGTTTAGGAGAAACCGATCCGGTTTCCTGATTCATTTTGATGACATGGGTGACAATTGCTAAACTCACACCAACTACTGAAGCAATCTCTCGATACGTCATAGCTGTGTGTTCGTGCAGAGTTACGATCTTCGTACGTGTCCTAGGTGTCACATCCATCTCGAAGGGCGGTCGAATCACATCTGGTTAAGTTTGTAAAATCTGACGAAATACTGTAGCTGCCAATGTACACTACAGCGGTCGGACATGATTCTAAAATCTGATGCAATACAGTTGTTGCTGACGTAACGATTGGATCAGCCAACATAAAAAATGATCAAACTAACCTTACGTGTTTCTTTTGAGTACAGGATTATGAGTAATATAGAAAACATGCTTTGTTTTAACTAATTTGCATAAGGGTGTATTTTGTATCGGTTATGAGCGCATGAGCAGACGTTTTTCTCCCCCAACTACTAGGAACGCTATACGGTAGAAGACCTTACTTATCAATAACGTTGGTACTTATATAATGTCGATGATAAATTTGTAACCTTTTCCTAAATTCTTTGTATAGAACTTTAATGGCAATGTATCCACTAAAGGTGACCGTGTTTATTATACAGACCAAAAGCGTCTATTTGCGAAGCTTGCTCTATACACTGTAATGAGTATTTACTACATTAACAAAATTCTTCGAAAGATCTAACTAGCCTTGATTAGGCAAACTAACAAAACTGACTAACGAAACAAAAGCTAACTCTTCAGTGAGGAAAAACATCACAAAAAAACCCCCCAAAAAAACTAAAAACAAAAACGATAAGAGGTCATCGGTTGAATGGAGCAATCGATGAAATAATAAATAAACCAAAACTGATTTAAAGTATTATGTGTAAAATACCGTATGACGAAATGTAAGATGATTTTGTAATATGATTTTTGGAGAGAATCCATAATGATGATTATCAGTAGTAAAATGGTCTAAAAGAAATCGAATTCTAATACCAAATGCTTCGAGTGCCTAAAGACAATGCAAAATTATCAGGTTAAACATACAAAATGCCATGGCGAATACAAAATTGTTTATTTATTCAAAAGGTTAAATATGTTTCATGCACAGAAACAAAAAGAGTTTCCGCTTTAAGGCTTTCACTACAGTAGGTTGTCTTTAAATTGCATTTGCAGTGGAAGGCGAGAGGCCTCGGCAATGCAGCCGTCTCCTCTCGTCGCTCCTTACGACGACAGGGAATTTTTCATCAAAATTTCCGGATCATTTGTCGACAACAAATTGAGGCGTTTTGGTGGTGGGCTGTAAATCACGGCAGTCAGTGTTGAACAGGGAGGCAAAGGGAGGAAATAGAATTACACGAGACACGGCGCGATAAGAGAAATGAACTGGGCACCTGGGAAACAACAAGAAAACCCCCAAAGGGAAAGAAGGGAAGGAGACACGGATACATTTCTACTATAAAAGACTCAAATGTTCCGAATTTTGTGCTTTCGATTAGCGAACAAAAGCTTCTAAACTTTTTAATTGAATTGATTAATTACTGTTAAGGATTCAGAAGATGATCTACGAGGTTGCAGTAAATTTTGTGCAGATTTCGTCGAGTTCTTCATCGTAATACCCGCCGGCTATTCTTTTGAATTTTCATGAAAGTGCGTTAATGGAAACTCTGTACCTGATTAAAATCTTTGAAAGCTTGAGAGACAAGAAAACAAAGATGTATAGAGAAGATAGCAAGCACGCATTAGCCGAAGGCAAATTCTGTTTGATATTAATAAATCAAGATTTATCCTGAATGAAGAGAATTTTTCTTTTGTGAACCTTTAAATAGAAGCTCGAGCTACATTCTCATAATCACTGAATATCGTGACAAAGACGACAAGATAGCAACGGATCTTAATTGTCGGAGATTTTTTATTTTTAAAGTGCCTTATACTTTAAACAGGAGTTATAAATGTTGCTGCAAATAATAAGAATTTTCCCTTCGAAAGGAGAATATATATCGTTCTTCTCAATTAATATACTGTATATAAGTGGATATCGCATTTAATAATGGAAATTGCAAAGTTGAAATCTACAAGATAGAGAAATAAAACGAAAATCTGTTGCCGAAGTTTTATTATTATGAAATGTCTAATTTTCATTTGTTATCGTAGATAGTCTGAGGTGTACATTATCACTGTTAAATAGGCTGATTATAAACTGCAGTTTCGTTCAATTATATTGAGGGGAAACGTAGGCCTGATATGTGTGAACAATATTATTCTGTATTTAATACAGAAAAACATATAATGTACCAATGAATACAACTCTCAGCTTATGTTGTTATGCCGCTGTTATTGCAAAACAGCAATCGTGGCTACTGTGACGTGCTGGAACATTTCCTAATTCCGCAAACGTGTACCTTCCCATTATCACAAGGTAGTCCGGCCTTACCTGAAGGAAGATCTGCCTCATCGCTGAATTGGCTCCTGTTATCATTAGTAGTTAGCCGCCCAGATAGCCTGATTTAGTTCCTGTGATTTTTTTTCTGTGATGTTGTCTGTGTTTCACCTATGCCATCAAAATATTCTCACGAAGAAATAAATGCTGCTTTGAAATCATGGGTGGAACATGCTGGCTCTTGTATGGAAACAGTTTGATTATCGACTCAGCTCTCACATTGAATGCTGATATAAAATTTTGAGTTTTCCTATTCATTGATATCTTACACGATGTTCTGTAATAAATATCACGTAAAGTAATTTCAGTCATTTAGAATGTGCCTCTATAGTAGAAATTTTGCATTTTAAAACCCAAGACAAAATTTCCATTAATAAACGATTGATATTTAATGAAAATTTTGCAGTTGTATGCACAATGTTCCAATATCAATTACTGTTGGGTAATTGTTAACTCAGTCGAATGGCGGTAGATAAGCGAAAGATAGATAACCGCCATTTCCTCTCGCACCATCGACTGGGTGCGGGCCGAAAAGGATTGAGAATGTGCATTAAGCTGTCGATAGAGTAATCCTTGTAAGAATAAATTGGCTAGGATAAGAATAGAATAGATTTTCCTTTGTACTTCAAGTTAGACGCTGTCGACTTGACTGTTATAAATTGACATTTAATTCAATGAATTATATAAAATGTCTTGATTTTATATTCAATAACACAAATTAGATAAAGAACGAAGGCTTAAATGGCTATGTAGATAAATGAATTAATGATAATGAAACTTCTAAAATGAATTACTATTGCCTCTACCGTAAATGCAAGGAAATCAAGAATTTAATTATAGAATATCCTTTGAAGCTTATTTTTAAAACACTTGCGATCACATTTACTTAATTAAACCCCATTTAAACGAGCATATAAATTCATTATTTTACAGCCTATACTTGAGTAGATAAATCTTGATAATCATTAAAGATTATACTGATCTTGTGATAATCAATAAATTAAAATCTGACGAGGTTTGAACATCCCTTGAGATGCTTACATTTACAAACTTCGATTTAGCTTCCAGCAAATACGTATGAACATCTCAAGGGGAATCTGCGAGCATCTTACTTCATTGAAAAACCAAGTGAATGTGGATAGTTATAATGAAGGAAGAAAAAAACAAACAAATTTCTTGTCCATACAGAAAGCTACTTTCTGTGTGGACAAGACGTTTTTTCCTTCCTTCATCCTATTTCGTTATTTTATCTATCTACAGATACTCCTATGACATATTTTGCACTAATCATTCTGAAAATCACCAGAAGAAAATATAATTAAAAAAATAAACTTAAGAAATTAAGTTAGCGGGAGAAGTAAAGCTATAGGTGACTCCAGATTTTTTTAAAGCCGGGACGGAAGATCCTTAGAGGAATTCAAATTATCCAGAATGAATTTATGCTACGGGATAAAGGGTGCATTGTTTCATTTTCCATCTGTAGAGTGCAATATTTTAAGCTGATCAACTTGAATATAGCTCTCTACGACGATAAGGAGCAAGCATGGCGGCTAGACGGTGGGAGGAGCCTCTCCTTTATCCCTCGCGGTTTGCTAAACTTCTTGTTATACAGACTTGGTCCGGTAATCGATTTTCCTCATCACAATTTATCCTTCCCATCAAAAGTGTTGGTTAACGTTCTGAACTGTAGGCCCGTTTTGCTGAGAGCAAAGTCAATTAGTCTAATCTGCAGAGAGTGACCTCTGACACTTGTAACAAAGTTGCGAAGAAAGGAGGCAGGAGAAGGGGAAAATCTAGATTAGAAATTAAAAATGCAAAACGTGATAACTGACTAACCATAGTATTTTTAGTCAACGCCTTTAAAATGCAATTATTAAATACAACACAATAGGTAGATGCCAATTCTATGACGGCTGTGATTCTGCATATTTCTGGGTTGTTTTTTTCCTATGGACTTCCGAACGGATCCTATATTATATCTTCTGTCTGTCTGTAACTACAATGACGTATCACAATATTTTGCGGTTCCTGTGGATAATGGAATAGAAAGCTTGAATTACCAGCTAATCACAACAATCTGCGTGAACACGCGGATCGATATTTCTTATCAGGTAGAGTTCAAAAAGAACATAAAGAAACTGAAGAAATTCTTCAAGCGTATCAAAACTTTTGATGAAAATAGGAACAGCCTGGATTCGAACCAGGAACCTTCTGCTCGACGTGCTGACGTGCCACCAATTGCGCCACCGTGGACATGAAAGCATTACACTACCTACATGTCCTCAGGGCTGGTTGGTGCAGTACCCAGTTACCAGGATGGGACTATCTTTCCTACTGACGTAATATTCGTTAAAGAGTAAATAAAGAATGGTATGTGAGGATTTTTACACGCCAAACCTCAGATGTTTAAATTATTGATGAAAATAAAAAAAAAATTCCACAGCCTGAATTCGAAAAAAATTCCATAGAGCCTGTAAAAATCTGTAAAAAAATCTAAAGCCTGTAAAAAATTTGGCGTGTAAAAATCCTCACAGACCATTCTTTATTTACTCTTTAACGAATATTACGCCAGTAGGAAAGGTACTCCCAGCCTGCGAACTGGCTACTACACCAACCAGCCCTAAAGATATGTAGATAGCGTAATGCTTCCATGTCCACGGTGGCGCAGTTGGTTGGCGCGTCAGCACGCTGAGCTGAAGGTTCCTGCTTCGAATCCAGGCTGTGGAATTTTCTTTCCTATTTTCGTCAATAATTTAAAATCTGAAGCTTGGTGTGTAAAAATCCTCATAGATCATTCTTTATTTACTCCATCAAAATTACTATGGAGAAAAGGAAAGGAAACTTCCGCGACCTGTACGCGAATCAAGACCTTTGCTGTCGGTTGCTCTAACTAACTTCAATGAAGTCACAAATGAATGCGCCATATAGTAGAGTTCTCACACGGTAAGGTGAAATGGAAGAGTTCACTTTATCGCGCGCAATACGTAGAGACGTCATTGAGATAGCATACTTTAAACCCTCATACGCGATCTATGAGCTGCTTTTTTTCACTCAAGCCTGATCGCAACCGCTCGTTGCAGCCTTTTGTTGAAGTGCCAGGATTTAAGAAAATTAGAACATTTTAAAAAATTTTCCCTACCTAACCCTACCTATTGAGCGCGATAAAGTGAACTCTTCCATTTCACCTTACAGTGTGAGAACTCTAAAAGCTTAGCGATTGATTCCCGTAATAGCTCAATTGGTTAAAGCAGAAACAGCGAAAGTCGTAGTCCCTGGTTCCAGTCCAGGTCCCGACATTTTCCCTTCCCTTTTCTACATTGTAATTAGGTAAAGCGTTATTGTGGTTCTGTAATGGGCAAATGTTAATCTATTGGTGAACTGTATGTTTTAATTTATTTTATTTTAGTCAAGTAGAGAAATTTATTATTTTATCTACTTTTCTATAATAATTTACAAAGGAGAATTTTCATAAGTTATTTGTTAATATAATGTTTTCTACTTAAAGCAAATGTTAATCGTTGATTCAGTTTTAAGAAGCGTGTTTTAATTTTTTTTTTCATGTTTAAGAAGCGTAAAACTGGGAACTATCTTTGGGACGAGGAAGAGGTGGTTTCGCATTTCCACCTATAAAAGCTTTGGTCTCTTCAATGACCTAAAGACTATTATTCATTGGTCTTGCTTAATTCTACTTTTGTGTGCACTTTTTGAGGAACAGAATAATACAGTATCTAGCAAAAAATCCACGTATGTAAGTCATTTGTTTATTAATTGAACTTATATATAAGGGAAGTCATGTTATGTTTACTAAACTTTTCGAAATCGATAAATTTCGAAACAATAATAAAATTAGCACTTGCATTATTATAAATGACATTTACAGCGCGTAATATTTTATAACCATACATTATTTATTATAATTACTATTATCAACGATTTTCATAAGGTTCAAAAATGGAGACCATATTAAACAGATATTTCAGATAAACGATATATGCCAGTAAGAAAGTATTAGATAGTGTTTGCATCACTACTTAAACTAGAAAAGTATAATTTTTTAATGTTGGAACTAGTAACTCGTCGTGTTGTTGATCAGAGCAATAGGATTCCTAATGGACTCTAAATTTGCTAAAGTGGAGATGGGACACTAGAGGAACGCATTCGAGAAAGTGTTCACGATTGTTGGACCATGTTTTCTTCTTCGATTGGCTGTAACAAAGAGAGGCTTTAATAAAACAAACGCAAGCTGGAGTCGCGAATGAAGCGTGAAACGATCTTTCTCCATAATCGAATCGACAGCGGGTCGTCACCATTTTGAAATTGACAAACGACATTACGGAGCCGAACCCAATTCCCCCGATGATTCAGGGTGACATTCATTCCATTTACGGGGCTTTGGCGTCGCGTTTGTTTCGCTTTACGTCCGGCGCAAGTTTCAAGCGCCGCACATACAAATTACATTTGCGTGGAAACTGTGAGCTCGCCCCCTATTTACATTATTCGATTAATTTTGTAACTTTAATAACAAAACTGATCATAAAAGGTGTCTAAAATGGTTCAAAATGGGATCGTGGTTATAAGAATAAAAGAAATTTAAATATGTTGTTATTGCGCCTTTTATATAAGTTGAAACGTACAAATAGAAAATATGAAAATATGAAAATATTCTAAAAATATTGGGTAATTTAAATGTAGGTTTTGCCACAGTAAGTTATTTTGCAAATCAAATCTTTTTAGATGTTCTTTCTTAACTCTCCTATTTTGTTTAATTTTTTGGTCCAACAACGTATTCAGATTAGTTTACGGATGGTCTTTCCATCCATTTCGATTGGCATCGCCTACGTAGGGTGTTAGATCAACATTTTCCCCAACTTTCGTGATGAATGCAAATTGCACAGAGCTTTAACCCTCTTAGCACTTGACATTTCAAACCTTCCCGTGCGTCCAAAGCTCTGATAACACTCTATGGAGAATTGAGGTTTTCTTCGAATAAATCACGTTATTTTATGTTTATTCAGCTGCGGCCAATCACAAACTCTACACTGGATGAAAGGACTGCTAAAATAACCCTCTGAACCTTTCTATAAAGAGACGATCAAAACTTTAGAAATACAGCATGAAAAACGTCACTCCAGATTATACGACCGCTTTATAGAAGAATTGAAAATCATATTTGGATCTATCGAATTCAATTTGCGCTTACCTCCCGGAAGGTTTAACAAGATTTTTTTGACGAAATAAAACTGAATTAAACATTTGTACATGTTTATAAGAATACAACTAGATAATATCTTTGTTCGCATTACTTCGCATCCAATATTATGGCACAGAGAAGGTAAACATTAAGAACAACTTAATCTTCATTGCCAATGAACAACATAAACCTTATTTTAATGTAAAAGGAATTTAATCTCGTTACAGAAATTCTTCGGATCGAAAGTGTCAAGAATGATAAACACAGTTCTCTCCCCTACCCCTCTCTTGCCCTTTTATTATTCATTACGGGTGACAGATTTGATGGTTTGCCAATTCCACCTAAAGGTCAGAGCACTACATCAAGGTAGCACACACGGAAGAGCCCGACTCGTTGACCCTCTGTCACTATATTAATGAAATTATTGGGGTTAATGACGATCTAACCACGGACTTTCTTTTATTGGAAGAAAGATAACAAGATAATAACCCTTCAAACAACTGCGCCGATAACCCATTATTGTGCCAGTTGATTAAATTCTAATCAATTCTTGAGAATCATAAATGGCTGTCGAGTAGTTCTTGTCCATCTCATTCAACACTTCAAGTTGAAGATGGACTAGTTTCAGTTTGAATGCTCTTTTACGCAAAGCTTTTACTTGAAAGCATTGATTATCTTGAATTTAAAGTGGAACGGATAGCACTATTTTAACGGCAGACATGAATTTTTCATTGCCTTCTCCACACTGTTTGGCGTTGCATGCAATTTACGGCGGCCTCAACATTACGATCTCATAAAACAGGACTTCCTTGGAATCGCTTTGCCGAGGCTCTTTTTCTTCTCCAGTATTCAGTGACACTTTAGCAAGTCTGTAATTTTTGAAAGAAAATATATATGGTTTTTTATGAGACTATTTAAAGTTGTTCGGAAGCGTTATAAAATGCGTCCTCCTTAGTCATGTCATTGTAAGTTTTTTTTTAATATAAAAATGAGATGAATTAATTGATGCATACATGATTAATAGACACATAAAAAACCAACATTTCTCAAAAGCCCGATTTAAAAATAACCGATAATTTAGACGTGTGACTGGTTATTCAACCTTAAAATAATGAATTCCAGAAGCGAATTAGGAATATTAAACAAAGGTATGAAAAAGGATTTAATTATGTCAAGCAAAAAACTAACAAAAATAATCGTGCCTCTGAGGTGTTCTTGTCCTGGGTTTCTGTTTTTTGTTCCAATTTCTTGGAAATGTTTTCGGAATATTCTCGGAAACATTCAGCCATCTTACTAATAAAAAAACTTCAGATTGTCGAAGTTCCAAGGTTTAAAAAGTTTAAATTCCTTAGGCAGAATCACAATAGAATTGCACTTTCATGATGAAACAGTTCGAAAACAGTAAGAATCGGAATAAACTCTTATCACGTGCCATATCCAAAAAGGTTAAGAGAGATGACAATATCATAGTCAAAGAACCCTTCATAGAAATATAGCTGTATCAAAGTTTACAGGTCTGAATTTACAAGAAGCAATATGGCGACATAAGGAGACAACAAAAAATGACTAAGCCCTAATTTTCCTTTCACAGATTTTACCAAGCGTATTCGCTACAGATGCTAAATATTCGATTATAATTGCTTCTGATATTACAGATAACTCAAACATGGTCGTTAGAAGGCACACAAAATCTTTGATGGTTACCCAAGGTATTATGTCAATATCACGGAAAGCATTCCCGGCAAAGGCGAACTGGTAAAAGGTCCTTTGTGTAAGTGACAAGAAAGGAACTACGACTTTTCTTGTCATTTAATAAGTCTTATACCACAGCTAATGGAAATCCGGTTGTCTTACAATAAAGCTTATCACAGCATCAAACTGCCAGTGTTGACCAAAATTTGTTGGTCCTCTTAAATATTGACCCTTTCAAGGTTGAAACGGGACTCGTCGCTACGACACTACGAGTCGTATTTCTGAAGCCGGCCATAATCTGGACAGATTCCCATGGTTAATGATTTCTCACCTCTGCAAATTTCCTCCCTGTAGTGCGCGATTTATCTGCCTATAGATGGGAGGGCGTGACATCTATGAAGGTAATGCTTAGAACTGAAGTCGGAGTATTTCAATCTCATCTTGCTATCAGTCTTCTCTTGCTATTGTTCTCTTCACTATTTGGCCAGAATTACCCTACAAGAAGCAACTTGGTCTATGCGGTTCTTCAATGCTTCTCTTTCCAATTCACGTATTTTTGGTACGGGAGCATTTGAGCGTCTCATCGAGGCACCATTTGTATAAACTGAAGTCACAGCAATAGTTAAATGCAGCTAAAATGTTCACAGAGTCACCTGAAAGCCTATCTACTATAGGCCATAGGGTACGCGAGTCAAATGCGATCTGAGAAACAAACATACGGTGAAATCCTGTTCATTTGCATACCTAGCCGAAAGGTATTTTCAAATAGACTTTACGGGTGCTCGGAATATTTCTTTAGGCGCTTTGAATTGTTTGTCTTAGATTTTACTAGATCAACATTCTCACTTGTTAGCAAAATACAATATTATGAAAGCAAAATTATGTTTAATTTAAAAACATATTGAAGGGGTCATACTGATTGCTGCCCAATGATATAAGGGCAAATCCTGTTTCAATAAATAATATGATAGTCAATCGTGGCATCGGAAGAATACTTCCTATTAAAACAAAAAATTAATCCTCCCGAGGAAGGTATAGGAAAATAGCGGTAGCCCTGAGTTCATCTATTTTTACCCCTTCATCTGCACTTTTTAAACCCCCATTTTTTAAGTCAAAAATTTGATTTTCTCAAACATAATATATAGAAAATATAAAATAACCCTATCTTCTTTCCTTTCTCATCATTTTCGATCGAATGATATATCATGTCCCATATGTTGCCATAGGTATAAAGACCAAGTGACTGCCACCCCCACAACTCCGACCCCACTGAGACAATTTGGCCCAAACTTCATTGGAATGTAGATTTTGCCTAGAGGAATCTGCATATCGAATTTCACTCCTTTACATACCTAAATACCACATAGATCACTTGGTCCCCGTAATTCCGATCCCAGTGGGCCAATTAAAACTATTTAAATAGTAAACGTGGACATGCCCATAGTAAGCTACATTTCAAATTTCAACCTTCTACTTCAAAAAATTTCTACTACAGAAATGATAAAGGGAACAGACGGACATTGTAAAACCCGTCTGTTTCCTTTGGTCTGACTAAAGGTTCTGGAAAGATGTTCATTATGTTTTTTACAGTAGAATTAAAAATGTATTAACAAAATATATGTTCCTGTAAAAAACAAAGTTGACCCTGAAATGACTTTGAAAACTGCACGTCAAAACATTGTCAAACATTAATAATGTTGTCTTCTTTTTCCCTCAAAAACATTTTTCTCTAAAATTATTTTTCGAGTTATTCAGTTATATGAAATTTAATGCCTAACCCTATATAAAAGAGTAGATGCTTCATCGGTTTCCTTATCACGTTATTCACGTATTCACATAAGAACCTGAATTAACATTATGTGAACACAACATTTCTCAAGATTCAAAAGAAGATGCTTCTAAAGTATAAAAAGTTATAGCTGAAAAAGAATTTATTCCTCAAGTGAGATTTAATAAGATTCATATCTGCATCGAATGAGATTTAATCCAATACGAGGACCCAATAGACTTTTAGAATATCCATTATAATCTAGTCCCACCTTCGATTGAAAAACAACTGAATTCTTATTTGTTCCCATGTGTGTAAAATTTCGGCATCCTGCAAAAATATTACGTACACATTCAACCTTTCGAAAGGAAAAGGTCGCAAGTTTAATATACAGTAGAGTGTTCAAAATTCTTTTATAATTTTGAAGAATATATTAATCGAATCTTAAAACTCTTTTGAAAACTACTGAAGTATCACTATAACTTCAGGAACGAATCCGCACGATTGAAGAATGCATTTGCTTTTGTAGTCTTAGCAAAATCAGTTACGGATTTTTACAAGATGGAAATTAATCGAACTTTTTAAACAAATTCTATTAACTCCGAAAAACTCCGATCGTTCTCTTGTCAGCTTGAGTGTGTGTGTGTGTGTGTGTGTGTGTGTGTGTATGTGTGTGTGTGTGTGTGTGTGTGTGTGTGCGCAGGCATGTGCGTGTGTGTATGTCAGCGGAGTAGAAACACAGGAGGGCAGGTTTCATTTGCCACTGCCACTTCGCCTCTCTCTTTTTGGAAGGATTTTTTACGCAGCGGCGATGGCTTTCTCTTGTTTGCAATAAAGCACCGACTTTTACGGCAATGTTAAATTTTACTGTTAGAAGTAGCAGAAGTAGAAAATCGATAAAACACTATTCTCTCATATAGAAGAGTTTTCTTTGCCTGTTCTGAAAACCTTTCTTTTCAAGTTAGTTTTTTTCTCTCGAAATCTTGCGGCACTGAACATCTTCATATTCTTTTTCTTCTTATTTTTTGCATTTACACAAACCATTTTCTTCCAGGAAGTTAAAAAAGAATAATAAATTTCGTAGCATTGATACCATCAGTGGATGGAAATAGATTACGTTTGGAGTTTTTATCCTTGCAAGTGTTTTTTAATAAAACCAAAAATCAATGGGAAAAAATATTAAAAAGTTCCTTGGCTTCACAATAACATTTTTTACGTGAATACACATAACTAAAAAGCCAAAGAACAACAGATGTTTACATCTAATCTGATATAAATGTTTTTGGATTGAAGCAAGATCCTAGCTTTTGGAAGGTAAAAGAAAACCGATGAAGCACTCCGGAAGATGAACCCCCAACTTCCAGAAATTGTGATATCGGGGTAGTATCGGAGTGATATCAGTTTTCTTTTCCTTCCAGAAAGTCCGGCAGCTAACCACAGAATTGGCAAAGTTTTCATCGTTTTTTCAACTCTTAAAATAGAAATCTTTTTTTTCCTTGCTTCTTGAAAAAGCTTATTCGAACAAAGAAGCAGTTTATAAATGTTATTGGGTTCAAAGGAAGGTGTCTACACGAACTGAAAGATTTACATAAAGCGAGGTTCGCAACATTACATTACAAAGAACACACTCGATGTCATCGCTATTGAATCCATCGGCTTTTGTCACGTGAAACGCTCGGTCTCTTTCTTTTCCATGAGATCCTTGACTCTCCTTGTTTCTTTTTTTTTATCTTTTGTCAACTGGAGCCTTGTCGACCGCCAAAGTCCCGCTGTATATAATATACCTTTAGCATTGATTTCTGCGCCTGTCTGGGCAACAGCCATTGGCTGCCAATCGCACGACAAAGCTTTTGTTTTCGATCGGTTGCCACGACAACTCGGTGCGAGCGTCGGCTGTGAACCATGAGCCACCCAGTCTCTTATCACTCGACAAAGAAAATAGCAGATAGCAGAAAGGGGAAAACTTAGAAAACAGAGATTCGCCCTCTACTAAAAACGCACAAAGGAGCAGTAGAGAGGAAAACGCTCCAATGTTAAAGTAGCAAAGACAATAACAATGAACCCCCCCCCCAAAAAAAAGTAGAAATCGTTCCATTTTGTTCTGCGATCTCTTTGCTTTGAGTTCAACAGTAATCATTATTACTGACATGGATTAATAACATGAAAACGCAGAAAATTGAAAACTATTTGATTTACAATATTAAGGGTAAAAATTGGGTTCGAGTTCAGTTTCTTCTGGACGATGGCTAAAATAATTCAAAAGGGAATTTTTATGATTTAGACAGAGAAAAGTGAAACTGTATTAATACATTGTTGAGCGCCCATTTCAGTCAATGTTCAGAATAAGCAGAAGCCAGATTGAAAGGCTTACAAGAAGTGCATCCGTAAGAGAAACGCCTACACAATTATGACAGCTGTTATTTGTTGTAACAACTGAACAGACTACCTCCAAGCTCGGTGATTTCCGAAGAGACGTTTGCTTTAGAGACATACTGTATGCTAAAGCAACAGTGGATGATATTGTCCGAAAGCGAAAAGCTACAGGAACAGAAACATGATTTGATGGTGATGGTAGAGAACAGTCTGACCCTCAGAGACCAGTGTATCTTAACGGCGTAAATACGGGAAGATCTACTACATCAAGGAGCAGGCTCCATTGCAGCACTATGACGATTCGTCGGAAGCTCTAGGTTAATTTGAGAAATACCGCTGTTAAGGAAAAATGTTTTCTTGCCTGTTGCAAGGAAGACTTTGCTGGCCAATGCAACATTGGAATGGCGTGATGTAGAGCGACGAATCACGCTAAGAACCATTATTACGATACCTCAACCGCCATCCTCACGTTCGGGGATATGATTTACCAACGGCGTCTCCATCAAACGCTTGCTTATGCGGACGATGCGATGCTCTTTGCATTGGTCGCATACATACTCCGCGAGTCTTTTCCACTCAAACGGTCGAGCCTGCGTGTGGCATAAGGAACGAGAACGATATCAACCGAGGCATGTTATTCAACAATGAACTTCGGCAGTGGTTGTGTAATGGTCTGATCTTGTTTCATAATATGGTCCTGGTTTACACTGGATGTGGTTGAAATATTATACGTTTCTTCACAGCAGTAGATCGGTGAACTGTCACTGTCTATTAGCAGGATAATGCACCTTGCTACAAAGTCCCAACCTTAGCCTAATGGGAAAACTCTGGGACGAATTAGAATGTTGAGTGCGAGCACGTAAGATGTATCCACAACGCATCTTCAGTTGGTCTAGACTTTGAAGAAGGAACATATAGCACCCTATTTCCAGACATTAATGAAGGGCCTTCACTGAAGGTTGCCATTATGGAAAAGAATAGCACCACTAGATATTAAAGATATTATAAATAAAAAATGCGTTCATCACCACAGGTATCAATGATCATTTAGTTCGTCTTACGGGAGAAGGATCTAAACTTCCAAAGGTTAAAAGTGAACTGCTTTTGCACAAGCCACTGCGTATTTCATAACGTCGCGTCGTGAACGCGGGCATTATCAGGAAGGAAGATAGCGAAACGAAATCGTTTCCAATGACATTTGTTCTTTTAAGATATTGCTATACTACAATAAGTCCTGCTGTTCTTAGCTTTTCGAGCTCAATCAGTAGCCACCCTCTGGTAAAAGAAAACGATTGTTAGCCTTTTGGCCAATCCGTTTCGAGTTAGAAAAGCCACAATACTCGCATTTCTATATGCAACCTATCAAGAGCAGTAAATGTTGTTACGGTTAAGTAATCTGTTGGTCCTATGGTGTGAGTGACGGACGGACAGACAGACACACAAATCTCTCTATTCTTCTGAATAACTCTTATTCAATTCATAAAATATTTTTTAATTGCTTCTCGGCGGCATATAAAATTTGACTACGAATATCATTTTATTGGTAAAATGTCTTTCTTTGACGCTAATTAATTTCTCGAATATCCGTGCGGTTGTCGAATTTTTAAAATGACTCGAAACTTCACAAAGCTCTGAGCTCTTCATAAAACAAACGCGCTTACACTTAACCATATTCGAGTGACCACTTTATAAGAGACAATACCCATTTTATGCACAGAATTATCTAATCCCAAATCAAACAGAGAGATCATTTGTGGTACGAAGTGAAAAGATCCATCCAAAGCCGACAAACGCCGGCTCTGAAGCATCTAAGGCAGCGTTTTTCAACCTTTTCTCTCTCGCGGCACACTTGAACCTACACTTAAACTTCCGCGGCACGCTTAAATTATGATGATCAAAGGTAAAAGAGAATATTTTTTAGAATTTAGGTAAAACACAAAATAACTTATTATAATTTGTAATAAAAAGATGATTAAAATTCTTTAAAAAAATATTGTTTTTTCTGTTTATTAACATTTTCTGCGGCATACATAAGATCAACTTACGGCACACTGGTTGAAAATCGTTGATCTAAGGTTATATCGTCATAGGTCAGTATTTCTGCGGAACACATTGTAAAATCTAAGCTTAGTATTATTACGGCTGCGATCAGAGCTAAAGGTAGATAACCATAATTCATAATCACTGATAAAGTGGTCACATAGTGTAAACTTACATATTAGAAAAACAAGTGACGGTAATAACAACAACAATTGCAGAATTTGCGGATATAAATTTTCCATAAGATTTCGTTTTATACAGGGTTTTTTGAACTCGGTGCACAAACTTCAGAGGGTGATAGGTGATAACCATTAAATTACTACAGGTAAAAATGCTAAAAATACTCAACCCATGTAAATTAAAAAATAAAAAAAAATTAAAAAACTTTAATTAACTCAAATGAGGACTTAGTTGCCAGAATTGCAGTTGCAGTTGGGAATGTACGTGATATGCCAGGCATTTTTGAAACAGTTTGCCAATCACTGTCTCGACGATGTCAGGCATGTGTTACTTTCGTGATAGCTCCTTTGAACAATTACTGTAATCAGTTGTCAACTGTTAACTAATTGTTAGAAACTTTTTTCCGTGTAGCGATTTAATGGTGAACTTTGGACAATCCATTCTTTGGTAAAAAATATTCAGTATGTTAGCAGAGACCAAGGAGAACACCAAGAGACCAAGGCTGAATGATGAAAGCAAGGCTTTCGAAAAGCGCTTCCAGGTTCAGGTTGTATTTTTCCTTTTGTTGTGGTGAAAGAGTTTTCTTATTTTTATAATTATCATTATCCACACATTCTTTTCATATTTTGTTCATGTTATCACCTATCATCCTATAAAGTTTGTACACCGAGTTCAGAAAACAACCTGCATAAATCATAGTTTGATTATACTGTATTTATAGAAAAATTCATATTCCTTAAGGTAAATATCGCTAGGAGTCTGTCTCTAATAGCCATCAACCACAATAGTCTGTCTTAATTCTTACAACATAATATAATTTCCAATTTTTGGCTTATTCGTTGAAAAAGAATTTAACTTTGTAAAATCTTCTATATAAGGGGCTGTTTTCAGCAACACGTATATTATTTAAAAAAAAAAACAACTGTATTCATTAAAAGAAAGTGACCTTATTTCGAAATCCACACCAAAAATAAATAACAATCAAAATTATTCATTTGAATAAAATCACTGTCGACCAATTTATAATTGAATGACATTATGGCTATTCGGCAATACTCCTAAAGCCGCTTATTCAAAGAATATAAATTACTGAAGTTTAAATTGGAAAACAATCGAAAGGGATATCTTTTACGAATACTTTAATTTATTGCTAACTTTTAAAACGAAAAGGAAGAGCTGAACTACGGCTCGGAAGAAACCGTGAGAAGAATGGCACCAAGACAAATGACGATGCAGTTAGAGAGCATCTCCAACGTCCAATATAAAGTTTGTAGCTAAATCATTTGCACAGTACTCTCGATTTTAATTGGATTCGATTCGTTTCCAACGTCGCCTTCTATTTCAACTATAAATCACTCGCTCGTACCTCCAAGTTGTGCAACAAATGAGAATCTCTTCGTTCTTCAGCCGTTCAATACCTTGAAGATGGGAAAGAAAGAAGAGAAAGTAAAAAGGAGAGCTTTGGGTGTCCGGTTGTTCTTTTTCCCCTCCTCGTTCCTTTTCATTTAGAGTTTCTGCAATCGTGAGGAGCCACTTATGTGCCAACTGGTAACCCATCTCTTTCGTGATTAGTTCGGCTTTCAATCAAGGTATTCCCAACTCTTTCATGACAGGTGCATGATACATACAGACCGATACTACTTTTAGTTTCTCTCTAAATAACGAGGTTTCCCCAATAATTTTTCGGCACCCAAGCCAGTTTTCTTCATTTTGTGCGTTAAGGAATTGAAAACTTCTCCCTAAAATAAGACTAGTTTAAACTCTTTATGTCATCTTTTAAAGATAACTTTTATAATTCACTGATTTATGTTCAGTTTTAATATTTAAAAATTTTATTTATTATTGAATGAACATCTTTTTCCCCCTTAATGTTGAAGAAATTATTTCATTAAAGAACAGCTCAAGATGAGTCCATGAGGGTTTAATCATACGCCACACCTTAGATGTTAAATTATTGATGAAAACTAGGAAAGAAAATTCCACCAGAAATTATTTCAGTTTACTTTAAGACAGAAAGGATTGACATTTTCCTGGAATTTCCTTTTATTTTATAAGCTCAAAGTACTGTATTTTAACTTTAACCTTTAGAAAAAAAATACAATATTCTCATCCAGTTTTACATGAATTCAGTCGATAGTAGATAATATCTCTACTCCGAAATAGTTTTATTTCTGGTGTACAGTTTTTGCTGAAAAAATCTTGACTGGGATGTCCTCAAAGGTGATATCATTTCCAGTTTTCTCCTCCCATAATATAAATGCCATAAGTTTAACTATAAGATAATCCAAATGATTTATAATAATGCAAATGAAAATTGCGCTTTGTTGAAAATATTGCACTGCGGGAGACAAGTTAGTTCACATTTAGACTTAATCTAATCGTAATTTTTTTTAAAAAGTGAAATTACCAAAAATTGTGCACACCCATAAATTACCATAAATTTGTGCAACAGATCCATTTGGAAATGAAAATGGAGTTATTTGAATTTAACCCTTGTTAAGACCTATTAGGGCTGGCGTCAGATTGTAAACTTCAATTATAACATTCATTAATTCTCATGTTCATTAGAAAGACGTCTACTGCTACGGACTAGGAAAGCAAAATTAATTTAAAAAAATAGTGAAATAAAGCTCAGCTAGACTGTCAAACACACTTGTACACTGTTTACTCAAAAATATGCAATTTTAATTACTTTTAAAAGGGAACAGGATTTATATCGTTTAAAGAATTCTCGTCATTTTGCAGCGCTTGTTCTCTGTGTTTCTTTAAGGTTTTCAATTCTAACAAATTTTCCTCTCACAATTTCTAATATTTTCTCTTTCTATAATGTATGCTTACAAAAAGGGGGCTATAATATTCGTCAAAATTAAAAAGGCGAATTTCACTTAGGACCACATGTGGCACTGAAACTGTGGAAGGGTTGTGCAGGGTTTCATCGAAAGCGGATGGAAAGAGGGAGATGGAAATAAGCCAAAAGAAATTGCTCCCCCCTACTCCTCATCTTTGTCCAAGTTGGCCATTTTCCAATTGTGCATGCAGACGGCAATTCTTTTAGCCTCCTTTATATTTTCCCCTCAAATATTAAAAACTATTACACAATATATTAAATTTTAAATAGACCAATTGCGTAATAGTTAAAGCGAACGCAGAAAATGTTGACAAATGCCCTAGGAATTCAGCACTAGGGCATTTTAAGTAGATGCACATCATGGCTAATACACCGTAATGGTTGAAACGTTAATTAAACTAATTTGAGCTTAACCTGTCTTTTACAAAGTATTAGCTAATTGACAGAGCCTGAAATGAACTTTCGTCGAACAGAAAGGATTAAACTTGAAGGCAATTGACAGCTCTCATTGGCAATACTACTACTATTCATTTCCGAAGGCAATAATCAAAAATTGGAATAGAGATTGAATACTGATAAGCTTTAAAATTTTAATTTATAGTTTTAGGCTACATATTTTATTTAAGAGTCAACGCAAACTTCTTAATATCGCATTTATAGAAAAAATAAAACTATCAAGCAGGCCTTTATTTATATAGCATCAAATATTTATAAATACAATAATCAAATGTGGAGAAAGATATTCGAAGTTGTATACAGTTAAGCGATAAAAATTCAAGTTTTAAGAGAGAGCGGCTTCGTCCTAGAAAGAGAAATGGATATTACCTTCATGGCTGCTTCAATTCGTTTGTAAATTTCTACGTATATACGGAGATAGGAATTTTATGGACCACATCTCCCTAGAACAAGAAGGAAAATATATGACATGCATTCCACGGCGAAAAGTTCCCCACAAGAATTTCATCTCGAGAAGTGAACGATTGAAGAAGCCGTCTCGAATTAATAAGAAATCCGCCTTATTATTCTAGGCACACTTCTAGGGAAATAGAAATGAAATATAGAAGCTGCCAAAGAAAAAAAGAAAAAGGGAAGAGTTCTACGCTGAAAATAACTCTTCAAGCAAAGCTCGACAATTCCAATGGAATCTTCCTTCTGTGTGCGAAGAAAGTTCAGATCGAAGCCAGAAGAACATATTGGTCTAAATTAAGCAGCCAATGACTCAAATAAATAATGTTCCAATAAAATACCCTACCTCTTCCCTACACAGACAACTAAGAAGGGTTTGTATTTAAAGACTTTAAAATCAACCTTATTCACTCTTAAATGACATTATTGTAGCCTCTCAGTTCCGGGCTTTAATGGGGTTGACTGCGTAGATTTAAAATATTTTTATTAAGGGTGAGGGAAGCGATTAAGGATTAGCTGACGTAGTTGTTAAGTGCAATATCTTGTTAAAGATTTTCTGTGAGCCTTTAAAAAAAATCGCTTTTTTTTTTGCTAAGATGCAACATAACCAAAGGTTTTAATGTAATAAGATCATTTGCACGATGACATTAAAGCTCATCTAGATTTTCCAGCTTTCATATTACACCGCAAATTGGCAAGTCTGAAACAAAATCCTCATGAGCTTATGGAGTTAGATAAGATATTAAAAGCAAAATCCTCTTTTATTTGCAGCTCTTTTATTTCTTTCTGATCATTCAACAAATTAATGGGTTTGTTATTGCATCGAGTCATTCTTAGCCTTCGTTCAGCAATTCAGGCCTAGCGCATTAAGCAGTGAGATTTATGATTTTTTTTTTGCATAAATTTCATGTCAGTAAAACGAGGAGCTACCCTAAGTAAGTTTGTAATAAGCAGACACAATTTGCGTGGTTTTTAGCTCATCAGCGGTCGGAAAACGAGGAGTGAGTGGCTTCTCCCATTTCGTCTCAACTCTAATCTCCTCGGTGTGTTGCGAAAGATTTGCGGAGGCTATAAAAGGGGAGACTTTTTGGACGTGTACTGAAGTTTAAAGTTTCGTCTAAAACAAGGTGGTTTAACCTTCAGTACCATCCTTAAGGTCATTTCACGTCTGATAGAAAAGAGATCTGTGGAGAATAGAAAATGATGTTCTGAATGGGTGATTTAAACAATCTTACATTGGAATCACCTTAAGTGTACTTAAAATATTTAACGCATAAAATTTAGTTAATTTTAAAAATATGCTTCAAACACGAACGGAATTGATAATATATATCATGCTGATTACTATAAAAAAAACCTGAAAAGAAATTTAAAAAAGCACTTCTTTGTGGTTTAAAAGTTTATTCTTTCTTTTTTCAGAGATCATATGGCAATTAAAATGAATAAAACCTACGTGCGACATTAGCTGTGGACATAATTGATCTAGCAGGACGGTTTTGATCCTGTCTGAACGTACATTGCAAATTTTTCGCTTGTAACGACAATCGCCCTCCATGGTGAGAATATTTGGAAGCAATTTTTTTTTATTAAAGATTTGGATCACGTGTACACTAAATTAAGATGGCGTTATTTCGTTGTCTCTACGAATGGAACTGGATATGGAAACTTTAATTTGGATCATGCTGTATTTCAGGTAATTAATTTAAGAGTCTATAAATGTATGTATATTGTACTTGCTAAACATTAGAGGGACTTAAATATTTGTATCATTATGAAATTCATATCAACCATTATTTTCCTGGCAAACATGCGATGACACTGCAGTTCCATTATTTGAAAGCCCGACGGATGTATCACCAATAGATGGACAGTGATTGCCAGAGTCAGTGTTATCTGAAACCCTCTCAAACTTTTAGAGGAGGTAGTATGGATGATTCTAAGCAAAAAAGTTCATATGAACATGGGTTCGAATTTGAACGATAACTGAGATATGAACACAAATAAAAATGCCGCCACTAAGATCAACAAGTTAATAACTCAAGTTCTATAACACATAGCATAATGAAGTTTGGGGGAATAATATGATACATATAACTTTGTTTACGGTTAAAATTTGATCGAATTCCAACGAGTAGTTTCCGAATTACGCAGTCAACAACGTAACATGTGCTCACATGTGAGTACTAACCTCCACTTGTTACGATGTTGACTAGATAACTCGGAAACTACTCAGGAATGAGACGACAAGTGGAATGAGATGACAAAATAAACCGCATTATTGGACTAAGAGAAATAATTGCCATTCCTTAACGATAACGGCAGATATCGATGACATCTGAAAAGATTTGCGAAGAGAACAGAACTTTAATTGTACAGTTGACAGTTTCAGTCAAATACTCGCAATTTTGCTACTATAAAACCAAACTTTGTGCAGAGAATTGTTAATACAGCCGCCTGGTAACACGGAAACCCCGTTTTTGGAGCAGAACATAAAAACTCGTTCCGATTTCATTGGAAAATAGATGATTAGAAAAAGTCTTGTGGTAGGAGGATTCACGTCACATGCTATATCGATGATCGGCAGAGACTGTGTTGGAGTCTCAGGAATCAATAGATCTAGCTTGCCTATCATGAGGTATGCTTTGCTCGTATGGAATAAATCCACTGATATCACTAAACGGTTGTAAGAACTCATCGTTTACCTAAATATACTAACAAATCATGTGCATCTGCAATATTAACTTTCTATCTCTAAGGAGACTCTTCATCGTGCAAAAATTATTCAGGATTGGTTCCAGGAGCATCAGAATCTTTTCCGTGGTCTCCTTAGAGCCAAGGTTTGAGTCCTACAGAAAACTTATCGGATACGTGAAAACGAATTATCCATTTTCATCCAATTTGAGCAATATGAAAGCAAGTCTTCTGAACGTTTGGTATTCTTTAGAATCTTTGCCCAATCGCGAAAGTTCTGTAATTTGGATAACGAAGTCCAACACGTATTAATAAACCATTAAGGAATGACATAACCAAGTACCGATAGGTTAAACTAAACCATTCGCGGAACCATATTTTAAACCGCCCTATGTTAATATTGTAAGTTTCTAATGGACCATAATGATCCATTAACCTTTGAACCAATTTGGATTATCATTGATTTTACGTTATATAATCATTCAGGACACATCATTTCAAGTTGTTTGATATATTACATGCCATATTTTAGCATCGAAAATTCCAATTAAGCATAATGGTTCCAATAAACCAGGTTCCTTGGAACCAATTTCGCCTATCAATAATTTTACGTTATATTCATTCATGAAACATCATTGCAAGTTGTTTGATATATTACATGGCATATTTTAACATTGAAAGTTCCACTTAAACCATAATGGTTCCGCTAAACCAGGTTCCTTGGAACCAATTTCGACTATCATTAATTTTACGTTATATTCATTCATGACACATCATTCCAAGTCGTTTGATATATTACATGCCATTTTTTAGCATTGAAAGTTCCAATAAACATAAATTTCAATGTGTTCCCCTTGCACATCCCGGCCAGCTCCCAGCGTTCCACCGTGGCCCGGAAAACATTGCGCAACATTACGGTGTAATGTCCTCCCCGTGGCTGTAATCCGTTGTTTCAGCTGTGCAATGGTGGGTAATCCTGACCTGGTACACCTTGGACTTGATAAAACCCCACGCAAAGAAATCCATGGGGGTCAAATCTGGGGACTATGGAGCCCACAGTCTTGGCGAGCCCTGACCAATCCATCTGCCTGTGAATGCGCGATTTAGGTAGTCCCGAACAATGTTGGCCAAATGCGATCCTGTTGGAACACAACGGTGTCCTAAATCCTTCATCTCGCAACTGTGGCTCCAGGAATTGCTCCAACATGTCGAGGTACACTGTACCATTGATAGTCCCCTCGGCAAACATGAAGGGCTCATAGACCTTTGACTGTGTAACTCCCATCCACACATTCACTTTGGGTGTGTTTGGGTGTGCAAATAAATGAAATTCGTTAATGATTTCACCAAAATGTATAGTGACTTTATAATCACCCTGTATATCTCTCTATTGAAAATTGCTAGATGGAGTCGTGAAGGTACCATTTGTGCACGTGCTATTGAAACGATTTAGATAATACTTGTGATTGGTTCGTGCCATGTACCATATTCATTGACTGACGAAAATAATAATGAATAACCGCTTCTATCTCGTCATTACAATTTGTTTGATATATTACTTAATATGTCTTCCCATTGAAAATTGCTTGGTGGGAAAATTGAGGTACTATTTGTGCACGTGCCAATGAACCGATTTAGATAATATTTTTGATTGGTTCGTGCCGTGAACCATATTCATCGACTGACGAAAACAGATTTTGAAAATCTTTCTTAGCCTCGGAGGAGTTAGAGTTACAGACAGACAGACACGTTTCCCCACACTGATAGCATAAAGCACCTTTCGGTACTTAATAAAAGGTTTCTCATTCAGTGACTATGAAGAAATAGATTTCAGATCAATTTCTTAAATAGAATAAAATTAATGCTCATTTAACCGAACGGCATAGAAAGTCTTTAAGTACAGGTACAGTTCTCGGAAAATCTTCTATTGCCGCAAGACATAGATATCCATCTGTCGATAGGCTGAAGAAGATACTTGAGAAAAGATTACAGAATCTGCCGAATCTAGCTGATATTTCTTAATATATATAAATTGTATTTTTCAGGTCCATATTTTTGGAGTTTGCAATTGGTAGCGATCATTAAGCGGTAATCACGAGAATCACCGATATCCAATCTTCAAACCGCAATGTTGGACTTGCGATTAAAGGTTGCCGTTTACCGATAACCTAATCCCAATGAGTAGCCAAGAGTTACTAAAGGACTAAATCGAAGTTAATTATTATAGTTTTCGCTCAGGAGGTATTCCATTGCATGCGTGGGTGTTAATGGCGTTATCATCTCGAGTTAGGCAGTCACGCAGTAGCAGATAACAAAAGAGGTGCCACTACCAAAGCCCGGTTTCTTCTCCCGCTGAAACGCTTCTTTAATAGATCGACCTGGGTCGCTGAGAGGTCGACATAGTGCCCACATTCTTGAAGGTTAAAGGTCGTCGAGAGGAAGACGAGGTCGTCCTTACGAATGGCGCAGGTGGCCGTTAAACCCTCGTCATTAAAATCCATCAAAGGTAATTGTGTCGCGTGACCTCTACCCTAAATCTCAGTTTACGTCACGTTGCCAGGCTTACTCAAAATTAGGTCTGATGAGCCCCTGGGAAAATACCTCTATTAAGAATAAAGTCTTGTATTTCGAAGAAAGACGAGAAGATAATTTTGCTTGGTTCCCGTTATTCGTTCGATTAGAAGTTCCGTGAAACGGATTCGCTTTATCAAATTCCAGGACATTTTACCTTAATAAGTGGAAAACGCTACATCGAAATTTAAATGAAAATTTTTCATCGTGGTACAACAAATCCATTCGAATATTGCAGAAAAGGAGAAACCTTTTCAGAAAGGAAAATGAAGTGGCCAATTGTGACATTGAGCGTCCGCAGATGTCGCAGCCAGATCATAACGCTGTCAGCGAATGAAGTGTTGCGTACAGGAGAGCATGCGCATTCGAAGAAAAAGAGAAGCCCACTTTCAGATGATTGCGATTGATATTCTGTTGCTAGGCAACCGAAAGGCAAGGCAACAGTCGGAAATGATATGGAGAACAGACTCTTTTCCCCTCCCCGTCTCCGTTCCATTCCCTTGCCGACTCCATACGCTGTATACCTACCTGGTCGACTGTGAATGATTTGCTCAAATCATACGAGAGGCTTTGCAACGAGGCCGCAGTAGCGGATGAAAAGATGAGGGCATGAATAATATAAGTTCGTGCATAAAACAAAATGATTTTGAGGTGTAAAAAAGAAAAAAGGAACGCGGTAACAGTTTGCTGTGGCCTCATGGAAAGAGCCTATTTTCTTGTTGCACAAAAAGAATCTTTGAAAAGAGAATTTTAAACTTGTTTAAGAAAAAGACTTACTCGTATTTTTAAATGTTAAAAATTTTAAATTGTAATTTTTTTTTGGAGTGGTTTCATTAAATGGCTCATCCTTTCATGAAACTCCGATATTATTAACACATTTAATTGTGGTATAAAGAATTACGCCATTAATGCAATTCTATGTCCTTTGATAAAATAATTTACCATCTTCTTAAAGTGAGAGCCTTAGCAGTACCCGAGTCTTTCTAAATTATTCTCCATAATAGAATAAAAGACTCCAAAGTCATCATTCTCTCACTTCAGAGTCAGGTGCCCAAGGACTTTATTAATTACATCAAATTTAAAGTAGTCATTGAACTCTTTACTAGGTACAAAATGTGAAGTATTACAATTGACCATTTAGTAGTAAAAATACTTCAATGTCAAGGTGGCCTAGTGGTTAAAGCATCGCCACGGTAACCCAAAGGTCTCTAGTTTGAGTCCAAATCGTGGAATTGATTTTATAGTTTTTCTATATTTAATTATTAACATTCGGATGTATAGCGTGAAAAAATTCTCCTGGACAGTCGACTATTGGAAAAAAGTCATGCGGTCCGATGAATCACGTTTCCAATTGCATCATGCAGCTGGCAGAGTGAGAATTTGGCGAAACAGCATGAAAGCATGGACCCCACATATTCGAATACAACCCTTCAAGCTGGTGGGGGCATGTTATGGTTTGGGGCATGTTTTCCTTGCATGATTTGGATCCTTTAATTCGTGTGGAACAACGTCTGAATAGCACAACATCCCAAAGTATCGTTGCTGATCAAATTCACCCTATCATGTTAATGGCGTATCCCAATGGAGATAGTTTGTTCCAACAAGACAATGCCCTATGCCACGGTGCTCGTATTGTGCAGGAGTGGTTTCAAGGACTCGAGGGAGACTTTACTCACCAGATCTCAATCCAATTGAGCTTTTGTGAGATGAAGTTGAAAGAGCCATTAGGCAGCTGATTCCACAACCATCAAATCTCATATAACTGTACTAGGCATGGGTCAGATTCCTCGCATCACCTTTCAACATCTCGTGGAGTCAATGCGAAGAAGAATCGCTGCAGTATTGAAACAAAAGGTGGCCCAACGAAGTACTGATTGGGTGGTCATAATAATCTGGTCAGTCAGTGTATTATGCTGTAAACCATAATTAAAGTTTGTTGACCTTTAATCATCAGTTCTAACTTATTTTTTCAATCATCTTTATTTTTTCTTGAATATACGAAGATGGGGTTTCGTCTGATCAAGGCAATGAAAACAGCAAGAGATGTTTGCTGTGAAACCAAATACAAGATGTGAAACGCATATCCGGTAGTTCATACCTTGCCCTTTCTTGTGGATTAGAGATTTTTCTTTACTTTTCAAGCATCGCTGACTTCTCCAAAAAATGGACAGGGAGGTGGAAATGGATAAGATAATTCTCAATGTGCTCTTTTTTTTCTTTTCATGGAAATATTACCCTGCTAAATGTAAGAAATGCGAATTGAAAAATCGGAACAAAACAACTAACGATTTTCGGTTATGGTTCGGGTTCAAGAAAATTTTTATTTTGGCTCGGGCTTGGGTTTAGTTCTACTGTCGTGCGAGCACTTTGTATGGCACCCCACAAACTAAGCAAAATTAAGGAAACAACTAAGGAAAAAAACCTGAATAAATAATTGCTTCATACGTATATACAGTAAATTGCGGATATGTACAAGCATATGTGAAAGAACTGAATGTTAGGCATTCACGATGTCATTAACATTACAGATTTCCTTCAAAACATATTGCCACATTTATCTTTGCCGGAACTATTGCTTATCATTCACAACGATGATTTTCTTTCCTGTAGGATTTCCTAAAAAGGAGCTCACTTCACAAATATAAAATATTTTTCGACGCCTCTACCAAATGGGATAGCCCTTACCTGATATTTATTATTTCTTATGTGTGTTCATCAAGCTTTCTAATGGTTAGGTAGGAGTAATTCCCAATCTGTGAACCGGGTGCCTGCCCGACCGTTGGGCTTTCCATCTTGACCACTTGGTGATGTTTAAGACACTGTGACAGCATGGCTGCACAATGTCTGCCCAAACCCAATTGGTAGAGAAGTCGAGCGTGATGCTCGTGGTTTCTGGTTCGAATCCAGAGCGCAGTATTTTTTCTTTCTTTTTTTCAAATAATATCATTTATACCACAAGCCTATTTCTTCGTTCTCTCCCTTCCGCAACCCTTTTATGAAGATTTCTCGATCAATATAACACTCGTTCAAGAAAATGGCCCGGGGAGTGTTGTGTTTTTAGAACGATAAGATAAAACTTCCACCCACGACTGGCTTCCCCAATTTGGCGTCTGATGAACACGCTGCTCTTCTCAACTCCAAAATGATGGTGGGCATCACCGTTAGGAACACGCTGCCTTGCCTGCAAGTAGTCCCCAGAGAGCTATTGTTGCCTTCAGCACTAAATCCATGACACTTTGTTGCGGCAACCGATCTCTCAGGCGACTACGTGACTTAAACGTTCGTCTGCAATGACGACAACTTAACACCTGGACAACTTCACGCCATGCTTACATTAAGAATGAATCTGTCTATGTTATGTTTTACAATAACAGGCAAAGTTAAGATCTCTATTTAGAGTCAGCAGATTAAAGTGTTTATATTTAGAGTAAAGGCAAAAGCTATGGGATATTTTAAATAAATCTTTAGAGTAAATGTCTAAATGTTGAGTAAAGTGTTGTATAAGGTTGTTTATGCAAGAAAGTTAACAGCACGAAAGGACAAAGAGAATTAACAATTTACGTTAAAAAGGGCGTTACAATAGAGCTTAATCTTTCTGAGGTTTCTTTCGAAATTAGAAGCTAAACCGTTCAAAAATAGAAATAAATTTCAGGAAAAAATAAAGTTTGAAGTTCAAATTCGTCTGGCTTCTGCTATTTAAGAAGTCGAGCAATGAAAATCACAAATTTGAACAAACCAATGCCTTAGTGTTAACGTTTTCATGCCAATAATCCACTCAAAATTTCCTTTCAGCCTTGAGTTCAAATCGAACCAAGTTTGAAATTGTAATTCGTATATCGCATCACAATGGTGATTTTGTTATTGAAGCTCGATCCTTCAGGATGCAAATATTTTTCAAAAAAAAAAGCCAGACGAACTTAAACGAGCTTCAGTTAACAAAAAAAATAAAATATTCAATCAGTTTATTACTCAAGAAAAGTCGACGAAAGAAAGGTCATGCTTAATTTTTAACCCTTCAGGAGGTTAAGCCTAATAAGTTATTGATTATATTTTTTGGGGAACTGGAAAATAATGTCGTTTTTTGAGGGCTAAGTTTGTGAAGCAGGTTTATGTACTTTCAAATAATTAACTATATTTTAAATTTTATAGGCATTTTTTGTTTTCCAGATTTGCAAACCAAATTATCGACCCAAAAGCCGAGGAGAGTCATGTTCGTCATTGCATGCTGTATGAATTTCACAAGGGGGACAAAGCAACTGTGCCCACCAAAACATTTGCATTGTTTATCCGAATGCACTAAATATCCGCAAGTGCCAGCATCATTTCGCTATGTGGCCTTCGGGCAATTTTGAGCTCTCTGATCCCCTTCATACAAGGCCATAGGAGCTGCTACGTGGAGATCCTCGTCAAATCATTGAAGAATTATCCAAAGAGCTTAATGCTTCATGGTCTACTGTTCAAGAGCACCTTAAACAGATTGGGAAGGTCAATAAATTAGAAATTTGGGTCCCACACAAAGTTTCACTTGAACAAGAGTGACCCAGCAAATATCAGAGATTTTCGCTGGAAAGTTCTGCCCCATTCACCTTCTTCCCAAGATAATGTACCATGGGATTACAATTTATTCTGATCTCTGTAGCACTTTCTTAATGGGAAAAAATTCCAAAATGGTTGATGATGTTAAAACTGGGTTCTTGGACTGTTTTGCGTTACAGTCAACGTCCTTTTATGAAAACAGCATTGAAAGTTTGGTTTCTCAATGGGTAAGTATAGATAATGATGGCGATTACATAACTGACTTAGAACTAAATTTTATCTTTAAATGACGAGATTAATTTTATCTGTTGCATCTTCTTTTAAAACATACGAGAATATTTTCCGAGCCCCCAAAATAATTAATAATATAATTGAGATGAACTAGGAATTACTAGACTTAGGAGTGGATTTTGATTTCATTCTTACGAGGTTATATAAATTAAGGTCTACATGAAAATGAGACTTATTCGGTTTAGTAACTATTACAAAGTGAACTGATGGTGTAAGTGCAAATATTATCTGTTTTCACGGGCTGTATTATTCAAGGAGGCGTCCAATCAGTTAGCTGCAGTCGTGGAATTTTTGATGAAAGAAAGTTCAAAACTTGCTAAAATTCATCGTCGACTGTCATGTAATGTTTGAAAATTAGACTGTAGTAGGTCCATCGTTGTTTGAATGATATAAATGTTTTCGTGAAGGCAAGAAATTTCATGACGAGATTTGTCATATACAGTACTGTAAATGCTGAATATTACTCCACGCTACTTCAGACAAACTTCGGAAGGTCATTGATAAGATACATGCAGGCACATCCAGTAAAGGTATCAGTCTGGAAGAATAGGGAAGTATTGCCACACCCGCCCTAGAGACTGGCCTCCGAGCGATTTTCACCTTTTTGGCAATCTGAAGAAGGATCTCGGATGACGAAGCAATTCAGTCACTTTTTCAATGGTTCCAGGACCAGCCAACAAATTCTACGCTGTTAGCAAAATGAAGCTCGTAGCAAAATGGTAAAAATGTGATGCTCGTAGTCCAGTGGCAGGGACTACGTCGAAAAATAGGAGAGGTAAATTCAATTGATCTCTTATAACTGTCTAGGGATTAAATCAGTCCGAATATTTAATGGTCACCTCTCGTACAATCCAAAATCCTATAAGGATCTTCCTATTCATACCTCCCAGAGTTTAGATACCTAATAGCTCCCAGTTTGTTAATTTTTCTACTGTATAAATCCAATTAAAACAAACGTAATTGGTGAAACAGAATTCTAAGGACTCTGAACAAGCGTCTTAATTATGGTCATTAAATTCTAAACTCTAAATGACCGAGTCGATAATCTTGTTTGGTGCTTGTTAAATTACAGGCTCTAGTATAAATTTTGCAAAGGCGTCCTAAATATTTCAAGTTCGTTTATATTTCATTTAGGGACAAGGTAAGCAGAAAGGAATTAAAGGTTTAAAATTATGCAAGATTAATGCTTCGAGGTGTTCTTTACTTAAAGTGAACTCTTCATTACCCTCCTTAATCTATTAAAATCTAATTTAAAATTACTCTTTTAAAGTTCAATCTACACTTAAAGTTCTGTTATCATCGAATTTTTCTCCTTCCCTTCACAGTCTTCCGCGCTACTGTCAGCAGCCTCACCACAATTTAAAAGATTGTTGCCCTTATCTTCAATGGCAACTAAATGATCCCAAAATAACTCCATTTTACTTATTCAGTCGTCTTAATCACCCGAAAACTCGACCATCAAAGGACCATCAGTCGACATATGAGCGATCGGAACAAATTCCATTTATACCCCTCTCACAACGATGCCTACCGCCCGAGCAGAAGTTGATTCTTTTGCGGTTTATCTTTGGGGCTGAAGCCGTACTTGATGTAATAACGTCTCAGGAACAAAGTTATCGTGAGAAAGAGCAAAGGGGGAACGCATGTTGGCCGGAAGTACGTCACGAGTGATGGGGCCAAAGACTCGTGTGTGCTATTGGTCAAACGGCCGAGAGAGGGAGCTCAATGGCCCTCGTTCTCACTCTCCCCAGGGGCGAGAGGGTGACACTGAGCTGCAGTCACCAGAGAAAAGGTCACGTGACTTTCGATCTCGTTCCAAAAGTTTTTCCTCTCCATTAAACAAGGAGCTCCATTTTTTTTTCGTTTGTCTTTGCCAATGGGAAAAAGGTCGGAAAGGCAAGGAAGGAAGGAAAGAGAGAGAGAGAGAGAGAGAGAGAGAGAGAGAGAGAAAAGAGTTCTTGCTAAGAAATCTAATCGAACGAATTATTTAAGGTATTCGTTGTAGTATTTCAAGACCAAAGATGAAATTATGAAATTACCTTGAAAGTGGAACTGCTGGAGCAGGACCTTCTTGATATCAAGAAGGACCTGGCTGAAGTCGGCTCAACAATTTTTATCAAAAAAATCTATCTCCATTCCATGAAGTACGGACAGTGCATATTCTAGTGCGTAATAAGTGTAGAAAATCTCTTTCTCCTTTTTTTCAATTTAAATTGAAACCCGAGTATTAGAAGAACTCCGAAGAATTCAGCACATACTGAAAATATTGATATCTAAATAAATAAATTGATGTATCTGATAATATTGGTAAGTATTGATGTAAAAAACTCCCATAAAGAAGTAATGATGTAAAGATGAAGATAAAGAAGATCAAGAAGAGACTTTCAGTTGAACTATCTTAATGGGTGAAAGATGCCCGAGTACGCGGGTTCGATCCCGGCCGAGGACGACGAGGATTTTTCAGGGGGAAATCCTGAGATCACGCACTTCCTTCGGAAGGGAAGTAAAGCCGTTGGTCCCGTGTAGTCGTTTGCCGGCTGCACGTTAAAGAACCCTTGCGAGGCAAAATTTGCGGCCCCTATAACGCCGTCCTGAAATGACCATAGCAGTTGAAAAGGACGTTAATACCAAACAAACCAAACCAAACCTAATGGGTGAAAAGTTTGGATGGGGGTCTTTCAAGATTATTTACTGTAACTTCTTAGGGAAACATAAGGCAGATAAATTACAAGAACAAATGATGTAATATGACTTTGAAAATACGCTTCCTAGATTCGCGCCTGGATTTCTTTTCGCTAAATCTGATGAACATCAGAACATTTGGGGAATGGAAAAGCCATACCTGGGCAAGTAGAGTCTGAGTAGATTTTCTGATTGTTGGATCCTTAAGAGGAAAATTCCTATCCAAAATATAGCGGGAAGAACTACATTTCTATCTTTTAATCAAGATAGTCTTTTATTATGCAAGCTTTATAGAGGCATTGCAGCACCTAATGTGTAATTTTTATATGGATATATTAAGCAGACTATTTTAAATTGGTATCACTCAAAATTCAGAAACGATAGCAGATATATGATGTCAGCATAAAAATACTATTAGATTCACGTATTTTTCACTAATATGACAAACAGGTAAAAATTTTATTACTACTATAGTTGTCATTTTGCTCAATAAGCAATAATGAAAATTTTTTATTGACCACCGAATCGTTAATGAAGTGCCTTCGCCGGTTAAGTTGTTGGCAATCAGTAAATTTCATTAGTAATAATCTTGTAAAAAAAAATAATACGATGGTTTTTCCCATTGCCTTCCACATGGTTAGTAGAGTATAAACACAAACAGCCGTATAATAGCAGGATTCGAATCCTAGACTCGACGGTCTCGAGAGCAATAAGAACCGCGCCCTAGCGACCTTGGCCACCGAATTGTCTATCATTCAGCGAAATACACCAAAGGATGGCAAGTTCATCTTTTATGTAGCTTGAATGAGCAAAAAGGTTCACTTCATTTTCAATCAGTACAAACTTTGCGAATTGGGACTTCAATTGCCTGACTAAATAGACTAGACCTTCCGTCTTTCATTTGAATATTCCAATAATCTTGGAGCCATAAAATGGTTTCCAATATTCGGATCAGACTTTGTTGACGAATGGTGGAGCCATAAAATGGTTTACATTAAGAGGCCATAACGTTTCTTGTAAACAAGCTTCCAAGATAGTAGCTTAGCTTGCCACCAGACGAAAATTAAGGAGATAACTCTCCTTTTTCAGTTATGCTCGGTTCACATTGAGCCGGCAAGGCGGCAAAGCGGCGAAGCGGCAACCGTTGACGCATGCGCACTACGTCCAAGGCCAACTAGAAATAGGTCAATTCAAGTGCCGTGGCCGGTTGCCGCTTTTGCCGGTTGCAGGCTCATCCAATCACGTTCGACTACTGGAGCACGTGATCAAAAGAATGATGGCGGATCACAAATTTATAGTGAAATAGAATAAAGAGAATGCACTTTATTTTGTAAATGTGAAATTATAAATTGCTATTGTCTTTCAGCTTTTTACATCGTTAAATAGATACGTTTGGTTAAATTTTAATTAGATAATTCAGTTGGAAATTAGCAGGTTTTAGAACAGAAACGTGATCACGAATTTGGTTTTCGATCGCTTCGATTGAAAATATTGCCGATCGATGTTGGCGACAATCAAATTTAAAAATAATCTTGAAGACTTTATAAATACAAGAAAATATGCACACTGAATGAACAAATATAAATAAAACTAGAGTTTATTTGTATATTCTGTTTTGTTATGTTTTAATTATGCTTTCTCAGCGACATATAACACAGTTGAATTTCTTTATAACGAACTCTGATATAAAAAAAAAAAATAAACGAAACAATTCGGAATTCTCAACTGTGCCAATTGGCCTTTCAACATTGATATAACAAATTCCGAATTGCCTCAGATATAGCAAATTTCGGATATTACAAATTTCTATGAAACGTGAACTTCGTCCAGTTTTACTTCAATAACTTAAGATCGACACGACGCCATCATCGTATAATTCCTCTTCTCTTGCTGCTTCTCTCGTGCCGGTCCAGTGGGAACAACTCGCGCGGGCGGCAGAGGAGGCAGGAGGGGGGAGGCAGAAAAAGACGCTTCGCCGCTTTGCCGCCTTGCCGGTCCAATGTGTACGGGGCATTAATCACCTTCCAGAATGACGACTTCTAAGCGGTTTCGCATAAGTGAGCTATGTGCGCGGCCGATACGTCATCACTGATTTTTCCCAAATGTAATCGTACAGTACGTTAAATTTTAGTTGAGATATTTTTTGAGGGGGCTTTAGGGATTTATTACCAGGGTGGATCCGCGGGTCATTGGATCTATGTCCGAAGTCATCCAATATAATCGGTTTACTCATATCTGTAGATGACGAGCAAGGAAGAGTATTATTACTACTCACGTCTTGCTCCATAATAAACCAAACAGAGAGCCTGGGGTCCGCTTGCTTATGCTGGATAGTTATATCAGGTCGTTGTCTAGTCATCTTAAATTTATTCGCCGACTGAAAAGTCCTGTTAGAAGAAACTACTAAAGGTTGAATCGGATCAGACTTTGTTGGAACTTCCACCTGTGGCTTTAAGAATATTCACTGGTCATCGTGTTATATTGGATGTCAAGTCAAGGAGCTTCTTATTAGTAGTAGAAAATAAATCTTTTAGTTGGTTTAATAATGATTCAAATAAGTTTATAATAATAGACTTAGTAAAATCTGTCACACCTTTAACGAAGGCTTTGGTGATACTGTCAGAGACCAAAGAGAGTACACATGAACGTTCAAAGCCAGGTAATGAAGGTAATTGATATAACTCAAGATGGGTCCGTGAGGGTTTAATCATACGCCATACCTCAGATATTAAATCATTTAGTGACTTATTCTTGATGTATTTAATGAATATCAAACTGAAGTTATTCTTAAGTCCATTGATGACAATGTCCATAGTAATAAAGTCTTTTATGACTTAAAAATAACAACTGTTTGATATTCACTATGTACATTAAGAATAAGTCATCAAATGTAGACAGTGTTGAAGCTACATCATGTTTACAAATTTTTCTTCTACCGATTTGCGCAAGAAACATCAACTGGTCTTCACTATCTGAAATTGAACGCCTATATGTACATCAGTGTTTATTACAATAATGACACAAGAGAAAACAGTATTGTTCTAATATAATTTTAATTTTCTATTTTATATCTTTGACTGAGTTTGAATCCTTAAATAACCCCTCCTCCCACCCATCTACGTCCATCACTGCGTTTACATGCACACTTTCGATCCGGATCAAAAGACCAGTTTCAAGTCAATCCTGCAAAAAGTGGCATGTAAACAGGCTTCAACACCCCGATCCGGATCGAGTTCAATCCAGTCGAAAGAGGTGGTTTGAAACCAGGGAAGCATGCCTCAGGAAAGAGGTCAATCCAATAATGTGCATATAAACACCCCGATCCGGATCGAGATTAAATTTGCTGTTTGGTTGAAAGAAAAAATATAGAAAAATTTAGCTAAAATAAGTTCTTGGTTGATTTATACCTCAACACAATAAATATCTATAAATAAACAAATGAATAAATTTTAAAATACATTGCATGTTTAAATTTTTTTTGTAAACTTTTTTATCAAAATGTCATTTTTCCTAATTAAACATTTTCAAATTGTCAATCAAATTGGAGTTTTATATATATATTTTTATCAAAATTTAATTTAATAATTTTTTTATCAAATTATAATTATCAAATTAAATATCATATTTATATCAAAAATTTCAATTTAACAATTTCTATTTTATTAAATTATAATTTGATAATTATTTATAATAATTATAATTATAATTTTATAATTTTTATTATTTAATACAATTAAATAAACAATTAAATTGAAGTTTTTGATATAAATCTAAAAATTAATTTGATAAAATCTATTGAAATTATGTTTTGATAAGAATGTATAAAATTATATTTTGATAAAAATAAGTATAAAAAACTTAAACATGCAAATGCATTTTAAAAGTTATTAAGGATTATTATATTGAGGTAAATAAATCAAAAACTTGACATATAAATAACCTCAACCTTATTATTTATATATAGAAAATTTTAATTGAAAACAAAATTTATTGATTGTCAATTATATTTCCAGGCGATAATAATGAGAAAATTTTAAAAAATTGAATTTCAGCTGTATTTTAGGGGAAGCGTAATTCAAGTGATAAGGCCGACTGAGCCAACAATGGCGGATTTTGTAGCAGATGACAAAGTCTGGCGTACTTTCCTAATCTAGAGCTTTACCCACAGGGCATCTTATCGGACTCGATCCGGATCGAGTTAGATGCATGTAAACGCGAGGCAATTTTGGATTAACTCAAGTCGATCCGGATCGAAACGTGCATGTAAACGTAGTGCAAGTCTCTGGGATATTTGTCTTCTGATTTTTTTTCACTGCCAACTAGGTTAAGCAATTTTATATTTATGTGAATAATCCCAGTCAGAAAACAGTCCAGCATCTTTAATAGCTAAGGCCTTTTTAGATTTTAAACGGCATTATAAATTTATTACTTCCTCTTTTTCCCAACCCTCCCAAATTTCCTGGATTTGTGTCTTCCCGTCTTTTCTTTGTGTTCAAGGCTGAAAAGAAGTTGAAGGGGCAGGCTTCCGCACACTGAAGACGAAGTCCGGATGCAACATGGCCATCTCTTTCTCTCAAAGGGATGACCACCCAAGAATGTTAGGCATTTTTAAAATTTTAAAGCAAAACAGGAGTGGGAAGTTATTTTAATAATATTTTAATAACTTCATACACAACGGAAAACAGTTGGAATCCGTTCAGAACTCCGTAGTAGAGCCATTATCTCAGAACAGAGCAATCCCTCAGAACAGTCATCTCTTCCTAGTAGAGCCACCTATGAATATATTTGATGCAAATTTAATCTTATGGATAATAACCGTCCGCTTTATTTCCTGCATATTTCTCTTAAGTTATCATGAAATAACGAAAGAATAGATAGATAGCTACCATGGTGTTCTTTTTAAAAATATCTGTATTTTCATAACAACGGAGGCACATTTCATAATAACGCGCCTTGTCAGGAAATGATTAACTGACAAAAGAACACAGCTCGGAATTTGCAAATATCACAAGCTTCAGCATCCACCGATATCAATTCTGCAGGTATGATGAAAAAGGAGATTCATTATCTAAAAAGAAAATGTTTGTTTGCCAATTCAACAGTGTTTGCTATCGTAGATAAGTGTAAAAAGGATTAAAAATGACTTTGCCATTGATATTCCAAAACTATGCAGGCAGAAATCAATTTTTATTTTTATATTGACTCTATACATTTGACATGGATAATGAAGATGATGCCTAGGCCTTAATGTTCAAAAAACAAACTAAAAACACCCACTTCCATTTTAAAATTCGCTAAACAAGTTGAACCTTTCGAAAGTTAATTTGAAACATAATAAAATGGTCCAGAATTCACGACTCATATTTTGTGAGACTAATGACCATCTCACTGGTTTCCTCATGCGAATCTTTTCTTAGTAAAAATTGTGTAAAATTGAGATAACGAATACCTAGTTACAACAATACCACTCTATTGTTGCTAAGCGTGACTCATACAAAAATCTTTTTATTATAGCATCTTTTCTTTTGTTCTTAAAAACCCTATGTACTCCAAGCACGCAATGTATAAGGTTATTTTCACTAATCATCAACATTACAGAAGTGTATCTACGAATGTTAGCAAAGCTTGATGACCGCCACCAACAAAGAAGACGGTAGCGTGAAATATTAGAATCGTCGATCCTCCAAGGTCCTAGCGCTCTCCGGATTTTCTTTTGTAAGTTAAAATGAATAATCTGTATCTGCCAGCAGATATCAATTTACTCAAGGGCATCATTTTGAAGGAATTCAACACTATTCCGTTTGACATGTGCAAAAAATGTTGTGAAAATGTCTTCTTCGAAATGGATGGGGCACAGCTCGACCTCACCTCGGAAAACAGATTGTAGAAGATCTATTGAACTATCAAATGCATCTTACTTTGTTAAATAAGATAATTTATTTTAAAGCTGTGGTTCTACAAAATGTGAGTCGCGAACTCTGCCCCGCCCTGTAGATTATTCATAATGATCTGGCGATAAGCACTTTAGGCAGTTCTCTAACATTTAGTTTGCAACAATATTTGGCGCACTTTTGACCAATAAAATTTATGACAAATCTCCAAAAATATGATTTTTTACTAATTTGAATTCAACTACATGACTATCGTCAATAATCGTTCTTCGAATTTAATTTAAAATCGAATTTCCAGTCGTATGTATATGGTGAAGTATGATATTAAAAAAGCAGATGAAAGTTTCCAGGCCTTCTCTTATCCAGGTACTATCTCAAAAAAAAGGAAACTTAATACCAACTTGAAGGACAAATCATAACGCAAAAAAAAACCCAGCTTCAGGTGAACAATAAGAAGAGATCTATTTCACCTTGGAAAAAAAAAATTAAAGGAAAATAAAAAAGACAAAAGGTTGTTTTGGGAAAGATAGGAAAAGGGGTTGGATCCCGTTTTCTGGAGGGGAAAATATACAAGAGCGTGCTCGACTCCAGTGTAACAGATGATAAAGATCGACAAGAGCGATGATTTAAGTTGCCTTGATGTTGTTTTAATTAAACGAATGTCTGGCAGAAAGCCAAACTCTCGTGCTGCTTTGTCATTTTAAAGGTCAAAACACGTGACGAGGAAAAGGTTCGACGAAATTGGGGTGTGGGTCCCTTAAGAATATGAAAAATGAAAGTGAGACCGAAATGGTAAAGGGGAGGTTGGAGAAATGGGTTTCCACTTGGAGTCACCTACAAGCAATTTTCCAATAGGCAACACCTCCTAGTCTTGCACTGTTGATTAAAATTTTGAGGCTGCAAGAAAAAAAATTAAAATCTTCGACACGGGTGTGCAATCAATGAGCCATCAACTCCGAAATGAAACTGCTAAAACAGCTTGAGTGACCTCGGTTTCACCAATTAAGAAATTTCCGTTGCAATTCGCTTACATGAAAATTGCAAGACAATGTAATAGATGACTTTTTAAAAAAGATTTCAATTCCAGAGTTCATATTTAGACTTTTCACCACTGTTTTGTGATACGCAATAATTTCCTTGTCTCGTGTTATATTTTTGTATTCATCAGAACTCTAGTTTCCATAGATAAATTTCACACTTGCTTCATCTTCGTGAAATTAATTATAATTATAATTGCTTTATAATTACCCACCTTATAACACTGTGGATACTTACATAGACGTGAAATGAAGCAACATTATTCTTTACAGAACATAACATTTTAAATATACAATAGATGTATACATTTCAGCTACTAAATAGCCATCATTAATATTGTGATCCACTATTTGATTAATCAATGATTAAACTTCTGTCATCTTACTAATCTGTCACATACCAAAGAAGGTGTCACGGATAAGAATGCTAGTGGAAGCGTACTGGTTTGAATATTAAAGACACAGGGTTATAAATTCATAAACAATTTGGATAAATTTTAAATACAATTTGGAATCTGTAAAGCTATCCAGATTTAAGTGATTAGCCGATACTAACTGCCACCCCTCTAGAATAGAGTCACGACTCTGTTTTCAGCTTAAGTAAAATAGTCACACTTGGGACAATAAATCCAAAGGAGTACTAAAAAACGTTATTGGAAACGTGAACCCTCCTAATTATAGTGAGAGAACTTCGATCAGTTGTGGAGTTAGAGGGCAATCAATAAAGGCCTCCTGGCACATTTAGCATGATATAGGCAAGACACTAAATTAAATATAGACAATTATTCTGCAAGATTCTCCAAGTGTAAGCAAAGTTCAGTTCTGAAAGGCGCCAACGCATCGGCTACTTGCTTCTGTTGCCGCCTCTTAAGATCAGATAAGTTTCCTTAAACCACTGCCTAGGAAAGCGGCTACGCATACTGCGTTACAAACTTATGGGGCATAGAGATAGCCGAGGTCCTCCTTATGGAATGCTTCAAACCCTCCGGTGCTACGAGATGGACCGGCCGGGAGACGTCGAGGTCCTCTACTAAACTCTCCGTCCATTTCTCAGGAGCTATTGCTCGGGGCACACCTTGTATCGCTACCAAATCGTGGAAATAGTTCCAAGGGATGACTGGCACTGGCGAAGAGCGAAGTGACGAAAATACTGTCACTGCTATCCACTCGATATGTCGCTGGTTTGTCCCACTGTGGTTCAGCAACACACAATAATCGTTTAAAGCAGGGGTGACCAACCTTTTTTTGTCTCGGGCCAAAATAAATTTCTGAAGGTTTTCAGGGGGCCAACCATTTGTAATTCAAATCACATTCAAATATTTTATGAAACATTAACCACGTACAATCTTACTTGTTAATAAATTTTACAGTAAATAGTTCATTTCGCGGGCCGCATAAATTCCTTTGGTGGGCCGCAGTTGGCCCGCGGGCCGCAGGTTGGTCACCCCTGGTTTAAAGGGTACGTCGCGCTGGTTTCCCCGACGGCATGCACTGACAGTCCTCGTTTCACGCCGGTATGCTTCGGAACAGGTAGATATAAGCCCTCCTATGTCGTCTTGGCGAGTCGGCCGACATTCACCCTCGCTGGGCTTCGGCTCGCGCTGCTCCTTCCTTTCTCTTGCTACACGGACATTATCATCTTCGTTCGAACCGGGTGAAAGCTCGCACTCCTCTCTCAATCTCTCAATCTATTTCCCACTTTTGATGCTCTTGCCGCCAATGGCTCTCGCTACTACATGTATCTCGCTTCTATTTCCATCTGTTTTCACTTTCGCTTTCTCCTCTATTACACTCTTCGTCACGATCAATTGTGACAGAAGGTATTGAAGAAAACAGGAAAGAAAATTCCACAGCCTGGATTCAAACCGGGAACCATCAACTCTTTGCGCTGAACGCGCTAACTAATGTGGATTGCGCCACATTTCTGAAGATTTCTATTTTCTTCAATAATTTAAATATCTGAGATGTAGCATAGGATAAAACATCATTGACCACACACGAGATATTTTTAATGAATATTATGCCTTTAGGAAAGATAGTCCCAACCTGCGAACTAGGTAACTGCTCTAACCCGATGTAAGGACATGTAGATAGCGTAATGTCTCCATGTCCACAGTGGCGCAATTGCTTATCGCGTTTAGCGCGAAGAGCTGAAGGTTCCTGGTTCGAATCCAGGCTGTGGAATTTTCTTTCCTATTTTCTTCAATAATTTAAACATCTGAGATGTGGCGTAGGATAAACTCTCATCGACCATTCTTTAGATATTCTTTAATAAAGAAGGTGGCTTGTGTACTAAAATGTGCATATCCATGTGTGCAATTTGTGGAGTTGCGTCTTCTCATTCTGAGTATATCGGCGTTTGAGTAAAAGTGAAGCAAAGCTTCCATAATCTCGCTTTTCTTGGACAAATGTCATAAGAAATACACTGAACTAGACGAGAAATTAGATTACCCATAAAGGTCATCCATAGTAAGGAATAAGAAAAACGCCTTCTCCTGGTGGAGGCTAATCTGATTGAAAATTGAGTTATAAGCATACCATCAATAATGGTTACTTACTGAAAACCAGTAACCTGGAGAGATGACATTATTAATTACATGAAATTAATATTAAGGATATGCCTTGATTGACGGTGCCTTTTCCTATGTAAGGAATGTAAATTGCACGAAACGAGCTCGTTGCTATGTTTTCTAGAGTCTGGGACATAGATTCCACGAGTCTTTGAACATATTTTCCAATAAGGGTTATATAGAGCTCATTTTGTATTACGAACAATTCTCCCATCCATTTGCGCAATAATCTTGCGGGTAAGGTTTTGAAACGTTTGGAGTTCTTTACACCTCGTTTTGCATATCTGCCATATCATGGTGGTTCGAACAAAGACCTTGTATAGTAGTAGCTTGTCATCGATACCAACAAGGTATTCATTCTAAGGTGTAAATAAAATTTACAGTTAAAATAAAAATCAATAGATTCCCCAAGCTATTTTTGGGAATTTAGTCATTTATAGTCAAAAGACGTTTCCGGTGATGAATCTGGAATTCTCTTGCTGATCGTTAGCTATCTTGTGAGAGCATTTGAATTCTTCGCTTTAGTTTTTGGAAAAGAGTGCCAAAAATGAGAAAAAAGGAAAGATCTCATTTTAAAAGGAAAAAAATTATTTCAATAATTCAGACAGATTATTTTGACAACAAATCAACGTATTTCCTAAAAGCGCGAAGCAGATTCATAAAATTTGTCTACGCCTTTATTGGAATGCTATTTTCTAAAGAGAAAAGTGGTCCAGAAAAAGCTGTACTCAACATGTAGCCAAAATAAATGACAGAATGATGGGTTATCCCTCAAGCTTTATCCAGAAAACAGAAAAGCCTTTCAGCCTTTCTACAAACCTCAATTCCATAAAAGTTGGGACAATATGAAAAATCCAAATAAAATAAGACTGAGTAAATATATATATTAGCAAAATTAAATATAATAAATGCGTTTGAAGTGACTGAAATAGAATATGTACAACTTATAAACGCCGATCTCTTTTTTTTGGTCATATATAATTTTTTAATGAAATTGCCATTGGCAACATCCACCAAAATAGTTGGGACGGAAGGAAAAGACCGCAAAAGAAGCCATAAAAGTGACATGAATATTCTCGAAACTTCTGGAGAACATTACGATCATAACTTTTTCTCTCTTTAAATGCCAAATGCAATGTGCGGCCACTCGTTTACACGACAACATGGGTCGAGGCAAAATATGCGCAATAGAAAAATCCAACAATTTAGAAGCAACGTACGTATCTCAGCATGAAATAGCCAGGAATCTTGGACTTTCATCATCTACGAATATTAATATGTACAGGGCAAGTGGAAATATTACTGTTTGCAAAGGGAAAGGACGAAGACCAATTCTGACTGCTCATGATCTTCGGGTTTTCAGACGTCACTACATTAAACATAGGCATTCAACAGTGGCAGAAATTGCGGAATGGGCTCAAGGTTTCTATCAAAAACCTTTATCGTTGAATACCATTTGCCGCTACATCACGAAATAAAGTTGAAGCTCTATTATGCAAAACGAAAGGTGTTTGTAAACAACTGCAGAAAAGTAGGCACCTGGGTCGGGCATGCACCCATCTGAAATGGACTGACGCCCAGTGGCAACGTGTTTTGTGATCCGATGAATCTACATTTACGGTTGTTGTTGGCGAAAATCGTCAGCGTGTACTTAGGACCAAAGAGGAAAAGGCCAATCCTGTCTGTACAGAAGTTGTACTTGCTGTACAGATGTCAGCTTCAATAATGGTCTGGGGCTGCACGAGTGTCAATGGATTGCGAAACTTGCACATCTGCAACAGACCGTTAATGCACAAGCATAATTGGAATTTTAGAACATATATACCTTCTTGGCGACGTCTTTTTGGAACCCGTCCCTTTCTATTTCAACAAGATAATGCTAAACCCCCCACCGCTCGCATTACAGGACAGTGGCTACAGAATAGATGAATTCGGATTTAAAATGGCCTGCCTGCAGTCCCAATTTTGTCTCCAATAGAGAACATATGGCGAATCATCAAGAGGAAGTAATGTCATCGATCAGTTCTACAGCAGAAAACTTTCGTACAGCAGGAATGGCAACAAATTCCTGTTGCAACAGTACAGAAATTGGTATCATCTGTTTCTCGATGGCTGCAAAGTGTGATCAGAAGAAAGGGAGACGTCACCCAATGGTAATTCGCCCACTGTCCCAACACTTTTTGGAGTGTGTTGCAACCGCCAGTTCGCAAAACACCTAATATTTACAACTATTAGTTAAATTTTTGGTTCCGAAATTTCAATACCTACCCAATAAACTATCTTCTTTTAAAATAAAACTAGTTGTTACCCGCGGCTTCGCCCGCCCGCGCCATCTGTTGAGGGGAATTACAAAGCAAAAGCAGATAATTTTAAATGAAAACCCCAGAAAGTGGGGAAGGGGGGGGGGTCGTAGGGGGCTGATTTTTGGCGATAGAGCAGGTCCTTTATTGATAAGCCTGCCCTGAAAATTTCAAGTCGCTAGCTCAAACCGTCTAGGAGGAGATAGAATTACAGATAAATAAATAAATACACGCAAGAGTTTTAGTATATAGATGAATCAATACACAAGTGTATCAATATTTTTGCTGTGTTGCATGTTTTCACCCTGTGCCAACTTTTATGGAATTGAGGTTTGTATATGCGAATTCCTCACTAAGGGCTGCAACAAAGCGGGGCAAAAGTATACAGAAACAAGATTTGCAAAAACGGCGTCATTTTCACATGCATGTTCACAGCAACCTCAATGAATACCTACCTGATTGTTGGATAGACCATGCTGGGGATGATGTGCCTTTATGCTCTGACCCCCTCCCCCTAACAATGTGACTTTTTTGTCGGGATATGTGAAAGACTTGGCCTTTACATATCCTTTACCGCAGCATTAAAGGCAGCCTCGATATCGCCGAACATGTGCGTATGAAGCATTATAGACTATCGCCTCGACATTTGCCCTGTTATATTGAATACCTGTGAAGGTTAGTACAAATATGGGGATCAAATCTATCATTGTCATTTGTTTTGGCGAGATATTGAGTATGCCTTCGTGGGACGGTTTTGTTTTGTACAATTATTTTGATTTATTCAGTACATATTGATTTTTTTGTCTAGACTTTATGAAGCCGTAGTGATAAGCGGTAATAATCACGAGTCGAGGTGTACATGTACACTGTAGATAGGTATTTTTCGAATGAGGACCATTCTGATGGCGATCGTAGTCGTAATTACAAGATTACCACTTTCAAGAAAAAAATTATTCTGCATTTTATAATTCTTTACGCGACTTAGTAACAAATTGACTCCAAACTCCTGCAGCATAATAATGCATTCTCAAATTACGACCAAATGGACTGACAACCTGCTCTGAATATATAATGAATGTCGGAATATCTGTATATATAATAAATGTCGGAAATCCATACCCTTTCCGTTTCATTTAAACTGGCGTAGTTGTCGGTAGCAATTTAGGTTAAAGTTAGCGGACGTTTTGCTCTTATTTTATGAGGTTCCAGGTGCTCTTTGTACATCTGAAGAGAAGTTCCTTCCGTGAGCGTTAATAAAATTCATTGGATTTTTGCATGAGACTCCTTGACTTGGCGAGAACAGCCCCTAAGTAGAGACGAACACGACTTCCAACGAGCCAAAGGCTAAACTGGGTCCTTTGCTGGGCAACGCCGTACAACACTGGGGGTAATGACGTTTCCGGCTCGTTTTTGATGGAAAGCCAGAGGTCAACGTCGTTGGCAAGTGGGAAATGGCGGTCACGTGGGACGTTTACGACGTGACCTTCTGTGAAGGGAATGAAAACGAATCGAGTAGAAAACGACGCCTTTCGAGCGTGTTTATTTCTAGCAAAAACAGGAGGAAATTTGATAAGAACAAGAGGCGCGAAGAGACAAACGGTCTTTGAGGTGATGCAAACAGACGACACCGAAAGGGTTGGATCACTGGTCTACTAAATGTCGGACCCTTCTGGATTTTTTCCCTTAGACTCACGGGGAAAATGGAGATATGACAATTGACCGTTATATAGAAGGGATTCTAAAGTCCTGCAACCCATATTTCTTGAGGATTGGGACCTCCTTCCTTGTGATAAAAAGAGCAATAATATTAAATTGTAAACTGCCAAAGTGTAATAACCATAAGATCCATGTTAACAAATTATTTAACCAATATGTAAAAGACAATCAATTGTAATTACTATGTCTGTTTTTTTGTATCCAACACCTCTCTGTGGTGCTATAATTTCAAATAAATAATAAATAAATATATCTCTTGATAAAAGAAAAATATCAATATAAAATTGGCGCTGAATATATTTCATCGTGATGTTGAAACCGAGAACCGCTGTCTGCCAGGTATTTGCAGCAACATCTTCGATACAACAATGGAGTGATGCATTGATGTTGCAGATATAATATGCTGATGGGATCATTTTCGTGTTCACGTTCTTTGAGATAACATCAGAGGTAAAGAAACGTAATGGCCATAGTCCACATGAATTATCTGTTTCTCTGAATTTCTGAATTTCTGTGTATTGTTGACTTATTCATTACATCTCGGGTTTACGAATTGCCGCCTGAACAGTGAAGTCGTAACAGCATTATGGGCAACCCTGGGCAAACAAGTGTGCTGGAGCTCCTACGACAGCCACTCAATGTCCTTATGCTCGTGGGGCCTCCCGGGCAAGCGCCCGTTGTGCCCATGCGTTAAGACGGCCCTGCGTTTGAACACTTTTGAAGGAATTAATCTTCAACGACTGTCCACAATGAACAACTTTTGTTATACACCGACCTTCATGTTGAAATGTCTCACGTAATTGTTTCTCACTAACAACGCCATCTATTATCACGAAGTTTCTATGGCGCGAATTTCAAAATGGTATATTTACGTATATACGAGGGGAGATCAAAAAGTAAGTTGCACTAACTCGCCGCAGGCGCTCGCTGTGTGTCGCAATCTTGGGCAAAGCGGAGAAAGGGACATTAACTGCGCAGACGTCGGATAGGACGGTTGCTGTGGTTTCCCGTCGTGTTTTGTGTGACTAGCGCGCTAAAAGCAATGGCGCGTCAACTGGATGTCCACTCCAAACTTGAGGTGCGAGCAGCAATCCGATTTCTATGGGCCAAACGGGTGAATTGCACGGACATTCATCGTGAAATCACTGCTGTACGAGAGCATACAATTTCCCGGTAACGCAACACCTCACAAGGCCCGCCAAACGTGCGAACTGCTGCAGCGATTCAAGTGGGAGGTTTGGCAACATCCTCCATACAGTCCCGACTTAGCGCCATGCGACTTTCATCTTTTCGGTAAGCTCAAAATGGAACTCGGTGGACAATGATTTCGAAACGATGAGGAGGTGAAAGCGGCTGTCACCGTGTGGTTACAAAACGCTGGAGGAGATTTCTATGCATCCGGAATCGAAAAGTTGGTTGATCGTTCGGATAAATGTTTAGGGTCTCTTGGGGACTATGTGGAAAAGTGAACCTACATTGTATCCTGCTATAGCCGTGTTGCTTTTGTATAGGTGGTGTAATACCGTGGAAGTGCAACTTACATTTTGATCTCCCCTCGTAATAGGAGATAAGGAAATATGGGTTGCAGGACTTTAGAATCACCCTGAATGTGGAAGTTTTGTATGCCCAAAATTTTAGATACTGTCACCGAGTGGAATTTCTCTACTAACATTAGACCATTAAAAGACTTGAGATTTTAAGGAGCTTAGTGAAACTGTAACCCTCTGGAAGTAATGTGAGCAAAAAATCAACGCCTGAAAGCTAACTCGTTGTAGTTTATAGTGGCCTGTTCGATCTTGACACCGAAAGCAATGTATTCCTCTGCAAAGAAAATGCAGAGCCACAAACGTCAGCAACCAGGTATTACAGACATCCTAAGGAAAGCAAACATGATTTTTAATCGATGAAATCATCTTTTGATGGTTTAAATAAACGGTTTAAAAATTATTAGTAGAATTATCGATGCTAAGCACGTGCAGAACCACGCTTCGCTTACGATATTAAACAAATGATTCACCTAAACGAAAGTGATCTGTGTAAATTAGGGAGCACATGAAGTTTATTGATTTATAGAATGCAGCCAGTTTAATTTATATTGTATAAAATTAATTGTACTCATTCGTAAGCGATAATTGTGAAAGATTAAAACGACAGAGAGCATTAAATGGTTAAAGCCCAAACGTCCTCAGAGGACTGGAAAATCCTTTGATGAACTTTACAAGCAATGTTAGAATTTTATGATCATGAGTTTCTATGCCATACAAAACAACTGCCGTGAAATTTATTCTAAACATTTTTAAGTAGAAATTAGGGCTCATTTCAATCATGCGTACTCCCAATCGAGACATCAAGGTTAACATCGGATTCCATCGTCCCCTTCTCCCATCAAACGATGCACTGTCCTATCAAACCCAATCCAATTAGGAGAGGATTTATTGCCGCCTCTCCACCTTATTAGAGATAATGTTAAGTGGACAGGAAAGGATTAAACACTGGTAACAAAAGGAGTTTTTCAAGCCTTACCCGTTCTGAAGTTGACGACGATGTCTATGAGAAAGATTGTGTCTGAGAAGCAATTGAAGGCTATCCAGCGCGTGCTCAGGTCATCGTTAAAGAAACTTATGGCCACTGGAAGAATGATCAAGTTGGCCACCAACAGCAATAACATGCAGAGGTCCCAGTAAAACCTAAGTAAAATGGAAAAAGAAATAAACAACAATTATTCAAAAGAAATCACTAAGTGTCACAAATTAAATGATGCAAACATAGATTATTATCAATACAGTCAACGCCCGATTGTCCGAGGTAAAAAAAAAAGGGACGAATTCCGCGATTAATCCAAATCTACGGATAATCTAGGTCTTCTTTCTGTTAATGATTTTTATGGGAAAGAATGGATTAAAAATTAGGTTATACTGTTGGAAAGAACTATGAATGTGCAGCACATCATTAATAAATATGCAGTACGTTCTTACATTGACTAATGGCCAGTTTATTTACTACGTGTATTTTGCTTTTATTGATAACCTAATATGCTTATTTATCGTAATTGTTAAGCATTGAATAGTAAGTACGTATTTATTAAGTAAAATTTATTTCCATTTTCTTTTTAATACATTCTGCAATTTAGAGATGTGACCACCCACGGTTAATCGGGAGTTGACCGTAAGTTAATTGTTGATATGTGACATTTGTGCTAATATCATTTTAATGTTTATATTATGTTAATGTAAGTAAATTGAAACTTATTTAAGGTGTAACTTATGCGTTATAAAGGTAAAGAGGTGAAAAGAGTAAGGGCGAGATCTTTGCGAAAAAATAAAATTGTAATAAAACCTAAGAAGACGATTTGAATCTGAAGACAAACCTTGTTAAAAATTGAACTTTATAATAAAAAATATTTTGATTGTTATACACAAATTCAAAGCTGCTTTTCTTTCTTTAAAAAAGTCATTTTGCCTAAACACTGACAGTAATTTTATTAGGAGTACTACTTTATGTTAACCGAGCGCAGTTACTTTTTCACGAAACATGCAAAAAATTTTAAGAAATATGCCCTATGCAGAAAAGCACTTCGCCCTATTCAATAATACGGGAACATGGTGCTCAAGTGCACCCACAGGAATACTCTTGTAAATGTATCAGAATTCTGACCGAAAAAGCAGGGTATCTTTTTTCTGCACTGCTGGAATAAAAAATGCCACATCTAGAAGGAATGGGTCGATTTATTTGAAATTTTGCACACACATCGCATTGGTGGCATACAAGAAATGATTCAAATTGCAAGAGGTTCAAAAATCGATTTACAGCTGAATTTTCAATAGAATTATCGCTAATAGACGTGCAGATCGCGATTAGTGAGAAATCGACCAGTGCTTCTTATTCAAGTAGTCAAGTTTGAAGTATAAGGCGATTCTAATAAACCCAAACTCGAACTTTTTAATTTTTCATAAGCGATTATTCGAAAACTAAATTCATGACACGTAAATTGAATGAACAAAGGACGGTACAAGACATTGCAGTTGTTGAATTCTCTTCCCAAATTAATAATAAAACCCGCCTCTTCCTCCTTCCTCAATTCAGTTTCCCTGGTCGTTTCTACCTTCTTCCCAAGATTCATAAACCTGGCAATCCCGGCCGTCCGATCAACAATACACTCTGTGAGCCACTATCTGCTTATGTCGACCACCACATTCGCCACATCCCACCAGTCTTTCTTCCTATATCAAAGACACTAACGATTTTCTCTCCCATATCCAGCGCCTTAGCGACTCTAATTACGATTTCAAGAACGTCTTCCTCTGCACGCTTGATGTCTCTTCCCTCTACACTAATATTCCTCATGATGATGGGATTGAAGCTGTTCGCAACAGTCTCACGGCTAACAAACCTTCCCAAGTTCCTTCTACTGATACCATCTGCCTTCACCTCACCTCCAATTTCTTCACTTTTAACAATGAGTATTATATCCAGTCCAGTGGCACTGTTAAGGGCTCCAAAATGGCTCCCAACTATGCCAACATTTTTATAGGGGAGGTGGAAGCCAAACTACTTTCCACGTCGCCCTTGAAGCCGCTAGTCTGGCTGCGGTATATTGACGATATTTTCCTGATCTGGCCACATAATGAAGACTCACTCCTATCTTTTATCACCCACTCTAACTCCATCCACCCTCCATCAAGTTTTCTCACAATTATTCTACCACGACGGTTCCTTTTTTGGACGTCTCTATCTCTATCACTAACAACAAATTGTCTACTAATCTCTATAAAAAGCCCACTAACAGGCACCAGTACTTACACTATGATAGCTGCTATCCACGCCATTGCAAGGAGAACATCCCTTTAGGTCAGTTAACTCGCATCCATAGAATATGTACTAATCAATCTGACAAGGACTTCCACGCTAACGCCCTTACCCACTGCCATTCCCTTAAAGTAAGAGGCTACCCCAAATCTGTCATACGCGCTTCTATCTATAAACATCGTAATTCCCGTTCTAACAACAATCCCAAATCTTCTCCAGCGATGTCAAACACCTACGCTAGTTCTTCCGTATCATGCAACCCTCAATAGTATTAAAAATGTCCTAAGGAAACATCAACATATTATTGACAACTCTCCTCTTCTCCATTCCATTCTACCAGAACCACCAAAAGTTTCTTTTAAACGGACATCTAATTTTAAAGATATTCTGGTCCATGCTGCTATTACTAAACCACGCACTTCTACTAAGGGATGTTCTCCTTGCAATGAAAAACGTTGTGGCGTTTGCCATTTTCTTAACCCTGCCATCTCCGTTTCCAGCAGTGCTTCCTCCTTTACTCTCAAGATTAACCAGAACCTAACCTGCACTTCTCACAACCTAATTTACCTGTTACATTGCAAGGTTTGCCAGAAACAGTATGTCGGAGAAACGGGTAATACCATACGTACCAGATTCGCCAGACATAAGTTCGATATCCTTAGCAATGCTGACATCCCTGTCGCTAAACACTTTAATTCCCCTGGCCGCTCTTTGCAGAGCGTCAGCTTTTATATTCTTCGCAACAACTTCCATAACAAAAAAGAAAGAAAGCAATTCGAGCCTTTTCTTATTTGGAAATTTAATTCCCTCATTCCTAATGGCATTAACCTTAACGAAGGCACTATTCCCTTTACCTTTCCCATTTTCCTCTACAAATTCAGCTATTCCCTAATTTGTCGTAGGCTTTCTGGGACCTTTTCTTTCTCTTTATCTTTTCTCAGTTATTTCCACTCTTTTAATGTTCTTTCAGAATTCTCTTCTTCTCTGTTTATTTTATGTCCGTCCCTGTTTTGTAGGCTTTCTATACTCCTGTATTTCAGTGACCTTTGACCCGTAGCTCTTTTATACGTAGCCCTATCATTCCTAACTTTTTTGATAGTTTCAGGATTCCCACTGAAATTCTGAATCCCATTTCCCTGATTTTCCCTGACATCGACAGTCTTATTTCTCTGACAAAATCGTAATTTTTTTTTTGAAACATGTCTCTAAATTGGGATCATCCATCATAATTCTGTTTATTAGTTAGTTATTCGATAAATAACATAATGTCTTCAGTAAAATCTATTTCCCTGAAATTTCCCAGAAAAAGTCTAATTTTCCTAACAAATGCATGAAAATGGCCCTGCTTCCCTGACTTCCCCTGATAACTTTTCATTTATCTGACTTTCCAGAATGTAGGAACCCTGTAGTTTCTGTCATTTTAATGTTATCCTAATGAATTTTTTTCGCCGCCCTCTTATCACCTCCTATTTGTCCTCTTTTCTGTCTTATTACAACACGTCCCTGAATTTCTTGGCCTCCCATTTGTTCTCTTCTAGTATTTCCGTCGTCCATTATGTACTCCTTTCATCGATTGTCGATACTCCTTTCATCAATCGTCAATCTTATTTTTGTTTTTTCATAATATGGAAGACCTCTTTGGGTTTGTCAGGCTTCTTGCCTATTTCAGTGTACTTCATGTGGAATTTATTCTGGAAGGGTGAGAATCGTGTAAGCACTACTTACGTCCCACCTTAACAATTGTACTCTTCACTGTTCGATTCTCGATTGTCGCTCCTTTCATAACTTCAGGATAATTCTCTAATATTATTTGCTTTTAGAGAATTATCCTTTTTGCTTTGATGAAGGATAGTATCTATCCGAAATGTCAGCTTTTTATTTTGATTTTATTTATTATTTATAATTTTTTATTTTTTATTAATTATTATTTTTTATTTTTTAATTAATAACTTTTATTGTATTCCAGGGTTTTTGTGTCTCGTCCTTCTCTCATAACTATCCGTCTAAAAGCATAACTGGAAACATTCTGGCTTCAATTGAATAATTTGGGCAATACCGCAACTTTTGCGTGACTCCGAGAGTTCGACATCAAACAGCTATTCTAGTAAGCATCCCTTTTAGGATATTTAATTAAGACCCTTAGAAGCCATATTGGTTTCCTCGAAAAGATTCGTATATTTAACCCTCTATAAAACGAATTATTACTATGCGTCTCCGTTCAACCACGACAACTTTTATATTGCAGCATTTATGATTCTGTTCCAAGATGATGACGACGCGTTTATCAATATATGATAAAAGTGGACAGGCGCGTTTCTTATCTCGTCGAAAGTCCTATTCACTCATTCGGGTGCTCCTCATTGGAAGACCTCAAGCCCCTTTTCCTTACTTTTGATAGCTCCCTGTCGCCAATTGCATAATCTTTACGTTATTCGACGACAAATTGTTCTCTTCCAACAAGGCTTTCAACGCCATCTTCATTTGTGAAAAACCCCTAAAAAAGATCGCAGTCAAACCGATTTCTGACAACCCCTAGCGCGCCTTGTGTCGATAAAACTAACTTTCAAGTAACCCTAAAGTAGCCCTGGAGTCACCATAAACTCTTATCACCATCCATTCCATTGCCAGAGGAGCAAATAACCGGGATGGTGAGCACCCTCCGTCGGCAACAAACGGCACTTAACCATAAATTGGAAAGCTGAAGTGAGGCCGGGAATTAGAGCGAGCGAACCTTTTTCTATCATTCGTAATTTGCGAAGAAATTATCAACAGAAGGCGTCGAATGAGAGACGCTCACGAAGATTTCTTAAAGGGCCACATGTGGCCTTCGAACTTTAAAAAGACGAAGGGGAATAGAATAAGGAAAACCAGTGCGCACGAAGAAAAACAGCAATAAAGTGCCCAATTAAAGAGATAGACGCGCCTCTCTTCTTTTGCCATTTTTTAAAAAATAAATAATTTTTTAAAGCCGCCACTTATAACTCGATTCACGAAATTTCGAACTAAAGGGAAACGACAATCCGTTTACTGGACGTTCTTATTAAGTACGTAGTTAGACTCTTAAACGTGAAATATTTGTGCTCAACCTCAAAGTCGAATTCGAGGCAAATGTGCCTCAGTTTTGCAGCCTATAAAGGACGATTCCAAAGACAAATGAAATAAATTTCTTTCATTTGTCTCTGGACGATTCAAGTCTTCTCGAAATCGAGTGTCCACGATTCCACCGTTTCCATCGGGGAAGTTATTTAAGTTTTGTCGGTCTCTGTTTATTTGACGAGTAACCGTGGCCTAGGCTATTTATTTCCTTTGGCTGAGGTTTCGTGCTTCTGTGGCTGCTGAACACGAAATTGAATTCACCCCTCTCGCCTGCCTTTATTTTAACGAGAGAGCACTTGAGAAGCGTCTACATTTTTATTTATAAATATATAATTTAAAAATAAAGCTAACCATAGAAGAATGGATATTGGTCTTCTATTGCTACACTGATGATATATTTTTATTTTAAAGTGGATTCTCTGTAATAATAAACTATTCCCGTGACAGGTTATCAATGTCGGTACATCGAATCAACCAATCCCCTCGCAGCCGGTTCCCCACCGCCTTTGCTGTCAAGAGGATCGTATCATTTTAATGATCTTGATAACGGTCAAGGCCGAACCATATAACTCTAACAGAAGGCCGAAACATGAAATCTAACATGATTACTAGAAAAGTGAATTTTTTTAATTAATAAAAATATAAGGAGAAACTGATATGTGGAATTGCCTATATAGGAAAGAAAAAATCTCTAACGACAAAAAACAAAGACACAAAAAAACTAAAAGACGTTAAGACATACGTTTCGGGCATTTCATATTTACGATGTCTTTTTTGTGATTAGAGGTCTTCCTTCATATACCGTTTATTAATTAAAAATAAAATGATTCCAACAAATTTCAGTAATCGAAGAGATTCTTTTCAGTTCTGCTTTAATAACTTTCTTTATTAAATATCACACACGCAAAAAAACAGTTTTATATTGTGAGAAACCGGAAAATATTATCTTTTTTTTGTGGTCTAAAGTTTGTGAGGCAGTTTTAAGTTCGTGAAGCACTTTCAACTAATTAACTATTCTTTAAATTTGCAGGTGTTTTTATCCTCCAGATTTGCAGAACAGAATGATGATGTAGAGATGGAAAGAAATCAGAGCCACTATTCCACAAAAGCATATACGAGGGTCACTTACAAAGTCACGGCAACTACTTTTTTGTAGGCAACAAATTGTGTTGTTATACAAACATTTCATAATATACATATGAAAATACATAATGTGCTTTACTAATAATGTCTGCTACATGGGTTCTCAGGAAATATTGTAGCCAAGGGAGAAGAGTAAAAATATAAAAAATTCATCTAGCGTAATAACTCAAAGAGAAGATGATAATATACTGAAGATATACTTCAAACAACTCGTTTTGGTTAGAGCGTTGCCAGGGATAAGCCAGATCCCTGATTCGTGTCCAGGTCGCGGAATTTTTTCTATCCTTTTTTCTTTCTAGCGTAATAATGTTGAGCACAATAGTCTGCATGCACTTTAACACATTAAGAACACATTAAGAACTTTCGAAGTAATTTCCAAGGCAATCAACCGTTCGCTATCAACGATGAGGAAGGCGACGAATACCATTAGCTGCTCCATGTCCAATCTGGTAATCTCGTGTAGGGAAGCATTTCCCATGCAATGGAACTTTCAATTTTGATATCCAATCGAAATCACATAGGGATGGTCTAGAACTTCCCATCTCAACATTAGGACTATTATGGTCAACATTATTAAGGTAAACGAATTTTTTTTATTATTTTTATTCTCCTCTCTTGTCTACAATATTTCCTGAATAACCCATGTAACAGACATTATTTGTAAAGTACACTGTGTATTTTCATATGTATATTACAAAGTGTTTATATAACAACATATTTGCCTGCAAATAAGTAAGTGCCATGACTTTGTAAGTGACCCTCGTATGTGTACTTTTCAGCAACTAAGTAGCCATCATCTATATGACCACGGTTAGTTAGGTCTATACAGATGATCGTTAGGTTAGGTTTAGTTATATGTATACATGTAACCAAAATGTATACTGTATGTTTATTAAATGGTTATTTTGTGGAATAGTGGCTCTGGTTTCCTTCCATCTCTATGATCACGTCCACAGAGTTACAAGTTATTTATTTATTTATTTAGTCATACAAATTTCGAGGAGAGTCATGTTCGTCATTGTATGCTGTATGGATTTCACAAGGGAAACAATGCACCATAGGCACCAAATACATTTAATGCGTTCGGATAAATAGCATAAATGTCCGCAAGTGCTAGCGTTGGCTCGCCAAATTCGGTTGGGCAGTTTCCACCTCTCTGATGCCCCTCTTGCAGCAAGACCAATGGGGCTGGACATTAATCTGTTGCATGTAGATCCTCATCAAGCATTAGTAAAATCATTGAATTCTTATCCAATCATCTTAAAGCATCCAATCTACTGTTCAAGAGCATCTTAAATAAAAACAGACAGATAGATAAGGCGTTTGGGTTAACTCCACCAACTTACTATTTAACAAAAAAACCCAAAAAAAAACAAAACTGAACCAGCTAAAGATCGGAGATTTTGGCTAAGAAAATTCTGCTCTATCTATCTTATTCCCCTGATATTGCACCTTATAATTACCATTTATTTAGATTTCTGTAGCACTTTCTTATTGGGGAAAAAATCCAAAATGTTGATGACGTATTTACTGAGCTCTAGGACTTTGGGCATCGGAGCCAACGTCATTTTATACAATTCGCATTGAAAGTTTGGTTTCATAGTGACAAGTGTCATAGATAATGAAGGCGATTATAATCTCGAATAATTAATTGGCAACTAATTTTTTTCTGTTATAATCAGTGTTTATCTTTTTATTAAAAAAAATATATAACCAGTCTGATGATACCTACATTGAAGAATCTTATGCCGTAGCGAACAAAGGAGCACATGCCATTCTGTAGAGGTATTATATATAGGAACGAGTTTTTCAAGCGAATACTGAGAATTTTTAATGGTGTCAATCTATTACTTTCTTATACATAGTATTGTAATCACGAAAAATTTCGACCTCGAGATTTTCACTTATCTTCACGTTTTAGGGTACCTAGATTACGAAAAAGTGATTTTTGGAAAATGTCCGTGTGTCTGTCTGTCTGCATATCTCTGTGTCAGTCTGTGTATGTGTGTCCACGATAGCGTCCAAATGGCTAAAGCTATCGAGACCAAACTTTAAACTTAAGATTATAATCTTCCACGGGAGGTCTGATTAATTTTCCAGTGGAATCGGTGAACCGGAAGTATCAGTTTACTCCAGCGCCAAAATATAAATTTTGAAATATCTCGTTAACCTTCAGCGTTTATGAAAATTTTGAAGGGATTGAAAAGTGTTACGTTTACAATTTTAAACAAATTTTGTTAACAAACTTTTTCAAAATTCCAACCGGAAGTACCAGTTCTACTCTTGTCAATATCCAGTTTTTTGCTAATATAGGAGAAATAAGACGGAATAGAAAAATTTGTAAAGTATACAAAAGTGTTTAGAAGCTAATTATAAACAACTTTCGTTAACAAAATTTTTCAAAATTCTAATCGGAAGTACCAGTTTTACTCTTATCAAAATCCAGTTTTTGCTAATATAGGCGAAAGAAGATGGTATAGAAAATTTGGAATCTATATCAAAGTGTTTAGAAGCTGATTTGAAGTAACTTTTATTCACAAACTTTTTCAAAATTTTATCGGAAGTAGCCAATTTAGACAGCTGTTTAATTTTTTTCTGTATTTGGACCAGGGCATTTACGTATAAGAAAGTCGTGTGGTGACCACACATCACTTTTTTTTTGCTTAGGTCTTTGAATTTCCGTGTTAGCCAATCATGAAGAAATCATGTGGGTGGAATGGACTCGGTCAATCAATGGTCTACATAATTCTTTCAAAATTGCAATATTTTTTACAATCTTCTGAAGCATTGGCAGTCATACTAACTTAGAGATACTCATAATACGAAGTGAGTAAGGAAGGTGTTGCGAATAATAATGCGACCGATGATAAACCTAAAAGTGGTGGCCCAAATTACAATTGCATATTTTTAATTTGGTAATAATAAAGTTTTTGATAATAAGAACAAGTTATCTTAGAAGGTTTTCGGTATTTTCTTTAAAAGTGAAACCTTCATCAAATATCACAGTAAGAATTTTAAGTCTTATTTTCATTGAAAATCATTCCATGCGTAGAATACTAATTTTTTAACTTTTCCTGCTGTACAGCATATCATTTTCCTTTCTCCTAAAGTTAACCTATTTCATTTTTCAGTTCGATAAATGTTTCTGTGCACGCTTCTTCACGCACAATTCAATTTATGCCAATAGAATTATTAATCTAACTACAAACACAATTTACGTTTTATTTAATTTTTAACGTGAATCTGGAAACAACGAAGAGCGAAATATGCCTTGGGAAAGGTTTTCTTTCTCCCTTCAAATTAAATTTCATTTGATAGTACTCCGAATGTTTTATCTCTAATCTTAAAAACATTAGAAACCTTTTTTAAGAAAGTGAAAAAGGGAAGAAGAAATATTTCGGAAAAAACTGCCAAATTCGTCAGTAAATTTTAACGATCTGGATAATATTTTTAAACATTAATTTTCTCCATACATTATATCTCGATTATTTCATCGTTTCGTTTCACGAATCCTTCTCTCGAAGAGGTTCACTATTCGTTCATTCTCTTTCTTGGCTGCTTGCCAACCATCAGCGTATTCCAGGATACGCACAGGCGCACACGCGTACAGACGTAGATTCTTTTCTTCCATGATCCGAAGAGAACGACATTATCTGGAAATAAGGACCGACACCACTGTAAAAGTCTCACGCAGCCACTGATCCGACGCCTTTTATTCCATCTTGGAAAGAGAATGAATTGAGATTCCACCAAACAAGAATGTGACAGAGAGGAAGTGTCTGGTCAACAGGAAGCAGAAGCTACACTATCTTAATATAGAGGAAAAAATGGTGCATTATTTTCCTCCCTTCACCCTTGAATATAATAGAGGAATAAAAAAATAAAAGAAGACTCATAACAACCCAGTTTTTCTGCGTTTGGATGCAACAAAAGCGCCTTCCGTGAAATGTCCCATTTGTCATGCTCACTCAACTCTTCCTTCACCACTCGTCCACCTTTTTTTTCCTTTAAGCTTTTGTAAATTTTAAAGGTTTCGAACTTCTATTGATGAGGGGTGTGGTTTATTCTGGCTATTAAAGCGTGGAAGACACGTTGGCAAAGAAACCGACCCCAATGAGAAAAGTGGTCGGCCATGGTCTCTGTTCGTCAAACCTCTGCTCGATTCTATTTATTTCTTTCATTCGCCCGAGTTGCCTTGGAAACCGGAAGGCAGCCTCATGGATTAATGGATGACGGGAGACGGGATTTCTAAGAGGATGTTTAGCCGGTGAAATTACGCGAACGAACTCACCATTCCCTTTAAACCGAATCCGATAAAAAAGACTTTCTTTCCGATATGCAATATTCGTACAACTAGAATCCAACATCATGACCACGACGAAATTGATTTTATAAAATTTGTTTAGCATTTATTACGTATTGGTAAATTCAACGCTTTGAAGATATAGAAATAATGCCTTAGTTTGTTGTTATAAGGATGAAAGTATAAAAATTTTTTGTGAAATTATCTACCTTTTCAGAGAAAAAGACAGTTTAAATCAATATTTGCTAGATGTAACTACTTGAAATATTTTAACTTTTTAGCATTTTTCTAAGACTGAAATAAGTTGAATATTTGTTTCTAAGGAATTGCTTCAAATATTCAGTTTGACTGCCTTACTTGCTTGGTTCAGACCCCAGTGCTCCTCCACGATTCGATAAAACTGTCTCCAATATAGCTGGTGTAAAGCATTGTTTCTATTGTTCATACTGTGGAATTTCACCTGATAAATCTCAGACCTGATAAATCTCCAAAACAAAAACAAAAAAAAAAAAAAAAAAGAGTAAGGAGGTCAGATCTGCTGATGGTGGGGGGAGGGGCAAACGCTTGGTGGCAAAATAAGGCTTACCCATCGCTTTCATAATAATTCGGGAACCCTTTAAAATCCCTGGCGCTACTGGAGTCTTGAAAAAACTCAATGTACGACAAGTCGAGGCGCTGATTCTGAATCCGCACAAATTTTTATTCCATCGACGGTATATTTTCCGGAAAACATACAGCGCTTTGAAATTAAATAGTCTTAGCCAGCAAGAGTTCTAATCACGAATCAATTTATGGAATCACTAATTTATGGAGTCACAAAATGAAATTCAAGCACTATTATGTACATACAGTTTTCAGAGATTTTGTCGTCTATATTATACATTCTAGACTTTAGAGAAAATTGTAATCGAGGGGCCGATTCCGAATCCGCTCGAATTTTTATTACATCGACGAAAGATTATTGTTCATTTGCATAATTTGTAATAGTGATTTAATTTAAAGTTTGGGTTATATATTACATATTTTAAATTTTTTTTTCAACCTATTCGTGTACGGCCTAGTACTTCTCCAGACTGAAGCCTTACTTTTAACTCAACTCTAATATTCCTGTTCGAGCTATTCTTGATGCTTCTTTATTGGTGGAACACAACACTATCAATAATTTCACCTAATACTAATTATGGGTTTCAACTTATGGAGGTAAGTTTCTTCCAATAACTGTTTGTTCTGAGAAATGAAGATCACCAGACCTAACTTCCTTAATCTTGTCCTCATTATTCCTAACCACACATTAATCTTATATTAAAGCATTCATTCACATAACTGCAAATAAAACGTGTTATCACAAGATAAGTATGCATAAGGACTGTATAATTTTATCCTATAAAAGCTGAAGACGGATCTCAAGATGAAATCGCTCCCTTAAAAAGGAAAAATAAATAAAACCGTGAATTTCTAATTAATTTTTCAACAATCATTCTTAACATAAAGAACAGTTCCTGTTACGACTATATTAATACTGCAAACTTTATTTTTAGTTGGAATTAAGCTTCAGACCAAAGTTAAATTATTCTTCTAAAGCCTAAGCTACTCAACAGATTGTCTGGAAGCATCTTTTTAGTTGTATTTCTTTTGTAGAACAACGTAAGTTAGCGTAATTTTGGTCGTGTCTATTTCTTGTTAAGTCGAGTTTTCCTCGTCGGCCTGGAAGCGGAAAACTCAACAAACGAAAAAACACTAATTGTAAAAATCCACGATGGAGGATTTCTCTCTAGGAGGTGTTGGGACAGATGAATCAGTGTCGCGGCCTGTCTTTCTCATCGGCTGCACTAAACATTTTTTGTTATCACATTCCTTTATAGAAAATACAAAGACTGGAGAGAATGCATTAAAAATATCTGTGACATAGGAGAGAATGCAATAAATGAGGCAGTTTCTAGAAATCAAAGAGTTTCATTAAAAAATCCTTTCTAAGTCCATTCCTTATCAGCATCGAAGCAAAAATATCGATCGATATACTAAATATTACCACTGATTCAAAGAAAAGCTGTCTTTTTCAGAAGTTAAAAAAAGATAAGAGAGAGAGAGAGATTCCTTCTACTGGAAATGTGCTGCATCACTGTTCGGTGGCTACATTCATTGGCGAACGAATGTCTCAGCGGTTGAACATGGGACTACACGAATGCGGGTGAGGGGAAGATGGTCGTCGCGAGACCAATCACGTGTAAGACAGAGCCAATTTACGCGTCTCCCTCAAGGAATAGCCGCGTTTCCCTTTTCAGAAGTCAATTAGAAAGAGAAGGAATCAAATTCCTGACTCTCTTTCTCACTGTTAATAAGACATCTGCCCGAGGAGAGCCTAACTCCCCATCCCACTCACTTCCTCGCTCCCTTTCCATGCCCCACAGCCAAGAGTTCCGTACTTTTTCTTGCCTTTTCTTGAAGTATATGTTCTCTTTTGAGAACTCTTTTACTCGACTCTGGCACTTCACCTTTGAAACGAACGTTGATTCAAGTAAATGGAAGCCTAATTTCATATCTGACTGCGAAACAAGTTCAAAAAGGGCCGCGTAAAAATTAAATGGACTAAATGGTTAATGACATTATTGGCGCACACATGCAGACATTATGAGGATGTAAATGAAAAACCTGCAACTTTCTCCGGCATTAATGTTTCTCTTACAACATTAATTAAACTTCCTGTATAAAAGTAGTTTTCTCTCATGTTTGTTTTTTTGCTACGTAATAGCATTGCATAGGGAAACTTGATGAAGGCCATACAATTTCTTCATCAAGTTTCCCTAGCATTACGGCTTCCAATAGTATTTGCGATAGGCCATAGACTTTTACTTCAATTTCAAATTAAACACCCGAATCTACAGTATTTCATCAATAAATACTGCGATAAAAATAGTAATTTTTGTTTATCGGATATGGAAAGTCCTTTTTGTTGGAGCACAGCAAATTAGAAGTTCTCTTTCGGAAAAAATATTTTCGGCGAAACGATATCCATATACGTCGATAAAATGATTTTCGGGAAGGTGAACATTCGAGAAGATATGAACATTACGGAGAAATGATTAACCAGAAAATTGGTTTACGGGAAAGTGATCGAATACACCAAAATAATATTCATCTTTCGGAGAAAATTTTTGCATTTTAACGAGTTTATGGCAGAAACGAGTGTGCATAGATCGATAAATGGTCGTTTCAAACTGGGCTTTCAACATTTATGGTTTTAATAAATATTTAAATATCTTTTCGCAATTTGTTTAGTATTGATTTTGCAAAATATATAAAATTTTATAGGAATTGGATGTCCCCTGAATATTAATTCGATAGCATTTAAAAAAAAAAAGCTTTTCGTGTATAATTACTTTCGTCAAATGTTAATTGACCTTTGATTGATTGATCATTTTGACCCTTTCTAGTTAAAGCGATTTCGCAAACCCATTCCATGCTAACAGTTGTCTGACAATTTAAACATTAGCCACATTATACATTATCTATATTAGTTCGTTATTAGTAGTCCATTAGTGCCATCGTTATTATCATTGGCGATATTTCTCCTTCAGCTGAATGTAGAACTAATTCAGGACGATTCTGAAGTTCTGCAATCCGTATATATACAAAATTGGCACTGTATATATTTTATTCTATGCATTACATTGTGATTTGAAGTAAACGTTGAAACTAAACCATTCTGTGCCTAGTACAACTCCACTCGATGAAAGGCATTTACGGCAACACTTTCCAACAGCATCCATCTACAGATGGAGATGGATGCATGTTTTTCTTTAATGCATTGATGATCATGGTATATATATATTCTTTTAGATGAGACCAGAGAGAAAACAAATATTGTGGCGATAGAACAACTGAGTGAGATGGCCTACTACTTCTTGGTGGTACATTATCTGAATTTATTAAACGGCGTGTTGCTGGATTAATATTGGCATATCTCAGGTTGTAAATTGTTTACGAAACATCGCCTAAACAATTTTAAAGGACTAGTTTTCAAATAACATTACGCACTTTTATTGTACGCTAACTATATATATCACGTGACTGAGTCCTCATAATACATAAAATGATGTTTCTACAGCGTGAATTTCAAAATGGTATCTTTATATTTATATAAGGAATATATGGTTGAAGGAGTTTAGAATTACCTTATATCAAGTTAACAACAATTATTTGTGCAAGAAGCTCAAAGGGTAAATTAAACTGAAAGGCATGAAGTCCACGTGGAGGCTTAAAAGAACTTGTACATCTTTCATTTATTTGTATAATCACATAGTATAAAAGCCCGGAAGATGTTTACTACAGATATTCTAAAATTTCTTTGAGAAGCTTTGTTGTCCCATATTCTCCTAACAACTTTTATAAAAAGTTCTATTTAATTTGCGCTTATATTTAAGTAATTTGAGGAGATACTTTTAACAGTTGGCCATGTTTCCAGGCTTTTTTTTCATAAGTAGTTTGAATACTTATGCCTCAAGTCATTTTTTATAAGTTCTTAATCCTGTGCTGCAGATACGAAGTAATCAGTGTCTTTCTTTAGTGCGCTTTTTTTTTTTAACCCTGTTGGTATTCTAGCATTGTTGCTTTTTATTATAAAAATCAGATATGGTTGTAGGTTTCTTTAAAAAACGTTTTAATACGAATCCAACCATTTTCCAAAGTCTATCGAAACGTTTATCCAAGAAGGTATTTTGTTAATAACTTCAAATTTCGGATTTCAGTATCAATATTATAAAAAAAATTGGAAAGGAGACTGAAAGCTCCGAAGTGAAACTTTATTCAATTGTCCTTAATCTTCACTAAACAATTTGACATCTAGCATTTAATAAGATGTTATTACATATTCCTTCAAATAAGGTAAAGCATTTCTCTTTAAAGAACTTTGAAGGTTATTTAAAGCAGAAAGCATTTAACAACTATATAAATTTATAGAAGGATGTGTGCAGGCTCATGCATGGCACTCTTTAATTCCTTTCTCTAAAGGGGAAAAATATTCACCTTTCAACTTGTGTTTGAACTCGCGAAACTGAGAACCGAATGTAATTGCAAAAACCCACTTACGAAGTGAGGCAAACGATGCTCCCAGCCTCGCAGGCGCACAAACAATTTACCATTCCAAGTTTCTTGTCAAATAGATAGAATTTAGCTGAGACGCACATTCGTAAAGCGTAAAAAAATAAAAAAGAAAGAACTAGTCATTATAAAGACTGAAAATAACGGGGTTGGAAGTGGAGAATGGGCTTTGGGATTGCTTGGTGGAAGGAAAAAGAAGAATGTCGCGTGCTAAGAACCGATTTATGGCAGAAGCAAATGCAAATGTTGAAATTCCCAAAGGATTTTAAATCACGACGAACAAATTCCTATGTCCCTTCACAGACCTTCGGGTTATATCTATTATTTGCATCCAATTATTCTTATACTGGAACAAATTGTCATTTCTTTATAGCCCCCACCCCTTTCCTCACGCTTTTATTATTCCAAAATATTTGTTTTAAAATAAACATTAAATTTTAAATTAAAAGAGACGATGTGCATGTAAAGTCAATTTTGTTTATGTAATAATTAATGTAGAAAAATGAATCCTCATAGGCAGGATATTTTAAGATGACCCAGCAGGCTGCAGTAGTGAAAGAAAAATATGGGATCCTTTGTAAAAGAGGGCTTCATAAAACAGTCTTTTAAGTCGAAATAGTAAATGAGGCAGATCAAAATGTTACGGAACACATCTTAATACAAAATAAAATACAATTAAGTTAGATTTACATATTCCAAATGTTTTTCGTAGTTTTAATATGGTTGTTTAAATACAAGGTTTTCCCCCAAGGTTTAAAAAAAGCGATGGTTTTCTCTCTTTTTCAGCTCCATTGTCGTTAGTTCCCTGGAAGGAAGCTAATTTGTTGTGGTGGGAAAAGTCGCACGAAGCGTGAAATTGTTAACCATTCCAGAGTCCAATGTCAGAATAGGTTTCCGAGAAGTTAAAACTGTCAGGCGATGGTAGCGGATATTCTCTCTGAAAAATAACGTGGCTAACCCTTAATAATCCGTCGCTAACTTGTCCAACTAGGGAGGCTCATTAATTAGTGGGACTGGGTTACGACACCGCTGGGCTTCATCTACTTCCCGTAAAGAACGACGTTCGCGGCCCTCACGTTTCGCCAAATGGAAATCGAGCTTAAATTGGGTAGTCATCGTAAGGAGAATATAAATTCACCTAAATTTACAATCATTGTCTCTAATTTATGAACGCTTTCATTTGATATTATCTTGCAGGGCTATTATTAACGGAATGTTACTGATAAGTATCTTCATGTATTTTCAGTGCGCCTATTTATTTATTCAGTTATTTTAAAAAAGTGTATTGGAAAACTAAGTTCCCGTCTCTTTTTCTGCCTTGACGAGGAAAACTGAGAGTCCTGTGTTCTTTAGAAACTCTGGTGATGTTTCCATAGAACCTCGACATTGTAATTTAGTTCTCTCTGCTAAGCTCTTCTTTCGTTGGAGTTCTTTCTTTGACGAGAGAGTACAACTAGGTGAAGAATGGTGTAGTAAAAGAAGTTTGATCTCTTTCTCTACTTGTGTCATTCCGCAAACAATATACTTAATAATGAACAATCATAGGCAAACTCTATATCCGGTAAAGATTTATACAAGCGTAAATTTATATTTCATTGATTGTTCATTATTTAAAGAAGAAGAAGAATTTTTACATTGAGCCCGATCCGGAGCCTGTATGGCCAACAGGCCGACGTGTGTGGTCTCCGGAGGGAATACTAATTTATAGTTACTTGTTTTCGATTACAATATAAATTGAAAGATCGTATATTATTATTAATGCATTATTGACATTGATGTATTTATTTAAAAGGTCGAGTTAAAGTCAAAAAGGCTATAAGAAAAATTTGAAATGTAAAGAATTGTTAGAAAAAAAAGTCTAAAGTTAAACTATAGAGAAAATTTAAATTAGAAGGGAGGATAATTATTGTTAGTAGGTAGATTGTTAGTTAAAAGGGAATTTTTCAATAATTTCCTGAATGATGAACTTGTAGGGGCTGAGCGAATTTGTTCCGGCAAATTATTTCACCACTTAATGCCTGCATATGAGACGCAGCGGCGTTGGTAATTACTTTTAGTAAAGGAGAGTTTGAATAAGTTTGATTGTCGGGTAGAATAGGGGTGCAAGTTATGCTGGAGAGCTATTTCAAGAGGTGTAGAAAGGATTAGATGATGATTATTAACCTTGTAGACGAATGAGTAAAATTGAATTATATAAATTTGGTAGATAGTTAAGATACCTAAGCGACTGAAATGTTGTGAAACGGAATTGGGTAATCTGATGTTAAGCAGGGTTCTTAGAAACCATTTTTGTAGGCGGAAAATACGTAGGAGATTTGCGTTAGTAGTGGAGCCTCAAAATTGGATCCGAGGGCCGAGTGTATTAGGAAGTTACAAAGAAGGATTAAGATATAGGGTGGAAGAAAATGCAAATGTGAAATCATTCTTTGTCTTTTGCTAATCTTAGCTAATATGGTTGGTTGGTTGGTTTGGTTTGTTTGGTATTAACGTCCTTTTAGCTAATATGGTATTGGTATGTAAATCCCAAGAAAGGTCATGTATCATAAGGTTTGGGATAATTGGTATTCCTAAATATTTAAAAGTATTAGTGACTGATAGCAATAAATAATAGTTATAAATTAAAAATACAAATTAAATAAAAAATA
>JAHWFO010092203.1:676902-706571 GCA_023313115.1 Rhysida immarginata
GATAGCAAGTGTGAGTCATATAAAAGGGGAGTTCTGTAGGGACATGTGATTTATTGCGCTAAAAGACTAACATGTATTTTGTTTTATTGAGGTTAAGGGCAAGCAAATTAACTGAGTTCCAATGATTTAAAGTGAATGAGGTTTGGTAAGTAGTGGCGGATAGAGTGGTAGTATTAGAATCAGCAAATAACAAAGTTGCATCGTCCGCATATAAGATTAAATTTCACGAGGATAGTAATATGGCTAAATCATTGATAAAGAGGTTAAATAGTAATGGGGAGAGGATAAAGCCCTGTGAGACACCAATAATGCGTACCAGTAATGATGAAGAGATATTTTGAACAGTTAAATAATATGAGCGGTCAATAAGAAATTCGGTGAGCCAGTTTAGAAATAGTTATGTATTCAACTAGCTCAAAACAGGCCGTGTCAATACTACGTCTGGGAGAAAACCGTGTTGTGCTGATGACAGCAGATTATTGTTATGTATATAACTGGATAGCCGATGAAAGTATAGCTTTTCGAATATTTTAGAGAAGACCGGAAGGATTGATATTGGGCGGTAGTTGTGATAATCATTATGGTCCCCATTTTTATATGTAGGAATAATTTTGGCGGTTTTAAGAGATTTAGGAAAGGATCCTGTGGTAATCGAAACATTAAATAGATGAGCTAGTGGAAGTGTTAGACTAGTATTTACTGCGATAAAGGATCACGGGAACATGAAGAGTTTAGCTGTATGATTATTTTAGATACCTCATCAGGTGATGAGGGAGTAGCATAGAAGGAGAGTGAGGGGGTCGGGATATTAAAAGGGTAAGAGTGAAGGGGGATTTGGGGTTGGGGAGGAGTGGGTAATAGAAGTTTAAGAAACTCAGATAATATGTCTGAGTGAGGTTTCGTGGGTCTGGGAATGGGGAGCGCGAAATTTGGGAGCTCGAAAGAAGATTGTTTATTTTTTTCCATTTTACTTTGTTTGAGTGAATTTTATTAAATAATTGCGCGAAGTAGGTGCGTTTGGCAGTTTTAATGATATTTCGTAGCAGGTTAGAGAAAGTACGGAATGTTTTGCTTGTGTATGGGTTAGGGTTGCGACGATATTTGCGATACAGGTCATGTTTTTGTGCACCACTTGACGAAGAATATAGGCATTTACCCAGGGTTTATGAAATGGTTTATTTGTTTTTCGAGGAGTGGAAGCGATACGAGGGAAGTAACGGTCATAGCCGAGGCGAAATTGTGCACACAATTTTTCAAAGAACGAATTGATATCATAAGAGTTACCAAAAATTTCCGTCCAGTTGGTAAGTAAAAGGAAAGACTGAAGGATTGCTAGACAGTGGGGAGTAACTAATGTATGCTTAGTGAGTGATCTGGGTATTTGTTAAGGGAGAATTATGGATGTAATAAATTGGGAGATGATCAGAAATTGGTAGATCAAGTATGCCACTAATGTAACCATCAATATGACTAGTGAAGCACTGGTCAATTGTGGAAAAAGAATTATGCGCTATAGAGTAATGTACGTAGGAAGTTTTTGTAGACTTCAGACCGGCTTGTTGTGTTAGATCTGTTAGTAAATTTAGAATGGGAGTTGATTTATGGAAATCAACATTAAAATCACCTATTAAGATAATCATTTTCTTTCTCAGCTGAAGGTCTAGAAGTAAGGATGATAAAAAGGAAATAAATAGATGAAATTGACCAGTGGGCAGCCGGTAGGCAGTAACTATGAAATATTTGTTATTAATAAGAACGATAAGTATTTCATAGTCCTCAGAAGCCGTGGTATATTCTGCAAGAATTGCATAATAAAGAGAGCAAGATATATAAATCGGTATGCCTCCCCCTCTTTTGGACAAACGGCGGATAGCGACTGGAGAGTATCCGCTAAGAGGAGGGATCTCGGATAGTGAGCGAGTCCACGTTTCAGTGATGGATAATATTTGGGGAATAGAGATAAGATTAGTTAGGGAAGCAAGGAGTGGAGAGAAATTGGTATTAATGCTACGAATATTTAGGTATAGTAAGAATAAAGGTGCATTCGTCTGGTTAGATAAATGTTTACTAGATAAGGTGTTCAGGTCACTTAACGATATAGGGTTGTTAGCGACAGACATAAACACAGGATAAAATAAAGATCAAAAAGCGTTACAACTAGGTTAATAGAAACGTAGCTATTAGCAATCTAGAATAACACTGGCCAACAAAATTTAAGATTTTTCTTGTGACAAAATGAAAGTGGGTGATTTTTGGCAGTATTTTTTCTGCTGATTACGAATATAATTTTTAAATTTCTCTAGCACGCACAGCTTTCTTGTTTTACAATGAAACATTTTTAAATCATTCAGTGTTTGGGGCCTGGTAAATTTCCTTGCGGCCCCAAAATATGGATAATTTAACAATGTAGCCGCTTCTCTTCACTCCCATTACTTTAACATAGAAGTCTCGATGTGCATAACTTGGAAACTTGACGTGATAGAAAAAATCTAAAAGCAGATACGGATTCTACCTACAAATTACTACTAAGAATACTTTGTGTGGTCTTAGTCACAAAATGTGTGTTGACTAGTGTAATTAAACCACAAATAATTTGGTAAAAAAGTAAAGTTCAAACTAAACATAGCAATTGGAAATTCTTTATATGAAAAATTTTTCTTGTAGAAAAATGACAAATCATAGCTTAACGCATGAATCATATATTTTACAATTACATCAGAAGGACATTAAACTCTACCTATCGAGCATTTGAGCGAGGCTCAAAAAAGAATTTAAAGAATAACAAATCAGAATAATGATTAATGTTTATTAATATTAACAATTAAACGCCCGCTGATTTGCTAATAAAAATCACGTATATCTAAAAATTACATATCCTGTATCTCGAAAACCGTACCCAATGCATAACGGTATATACCGTTAAATATGCTCCAAATTATCTCTCCTTTCACCTCCTTGAAATAATTACAAATCACCCTATACATGATGCTTCTAAATGGAAGGACAATAAGTACATAGCGTGATTCCATGTATCAATCGAAGCAAAAAGTCAAAAATGTCGAAAGCTCAAAACTGGGGGTGTAAAAAATCGCATCGTTACGTCATTTATGAACTTTCTGCACCAGAAGTTCATTAAACTCAAAGGGGTGAGGAAATTTTAAAAAAACAATGTAGTGCTTTGTTAATAAGTAGTACTATACGACGTCACAATGATGCAGCCCGAGGCCAACGAGAGACAGGCCAGGCAACACCACCTAAAGAGAAAGCCTGAGCGCGGAAACGTCATACATTGTTACATCATGATACGAAGTCATAATTTAGAGCTTATTATTGGTAGAAATGCGATTAATCATGACTTTTTATGATGATGTAACAATGTATGAAATTTTCGCGCTCAGGCTTTGAGTAGAGGTGGTGTTGGGCCAGGGCACTCAAAAGTCACATGATCATCGGAGTCCGGACAACAATTCATTCTTCATTGTTTCCAACAAACGAAAAAATACTTATTGTTAAAATCCAAGATGGAGACAATGAAGGATGGATTGTTGCCCGGACCCCGATGATCATGTGACTTTTGAGGGCCCTGGCCTGTCTCTCGTTGGCCTCGGATGCAGCCAAAGCCAACTAGAAAGACAGGCCGGGGCACTGAAAAGTCACACGACCAAAGTAGATCGACCAACAATCCAATCTTCGTTGTTTCCAACAAACGAAAAAACACTGATTGTAGAAATTCAAGATGGAAACAATGAATGTTGAATTCTTGCTCGATCTACTTTGGTCATGTGACTTTTTACTGCCCCGGCCTGTCTTTTTCGTAGGCTACGGATGCAGCGCATTTAGTCAAAACAAAAGCACCTGTTTACTCAAAACAATACATAATGTTTTAAAACAATGCCCTAATCAAGAAGCATTTCAGTCTATTCCACTTATCAAAATAATGAACTGCGCCATTTTTTGAGATTAAATGAAGTTTTCGTCAGGTTTTCGTGATGTTTAGACATTTGAGTTTTGAACATTTTGCATAAGGAAGTTTGTCATCATGCAAAGGATCATGCTAGATACTTATTGTCCTTCCATTTAGAAACATATGAAGATATTAACATATTTACCCTTCACAAAATTACTTGATAACTATCGTAGAATTTAAACATCTGTTTTAGCCAACAAATAGGAAATCGAGGGTGATCTTCCGATGACCTAATTATACAAATTAGGGCATAAACAAACTTTATCTCAAAATGTAATAGTTAGGGGACCAATTTCCAATTAAAGGCTTGTTCCAAATTCAGTTATGAACATCATAAAAAAAACGCATCATAATCGGATCAAAAATGAAACGACTGCTGCTGGATAGCGGAAGACATTTTGAGCACACCCTTTATTAGTTTTTGGCTGCTGAGTAGCTTGTGTTTTCAATTTTGTTATTTACGTATGAAAAATAAATGCCATATAGAAATCATTCTGCTTCATTTTTGAGTGATCTATTCATTCGATTTTGATGCGGAACAATTTTTATCGTGTTCATAGTTGAATGCGGAACAACTTTTTGATTGGAAATTGGCCCCTATCTGTTACAGTTTATGAGATAAATTTTGCATGTGTCCTTGTTTTGCATAATCAGGTCTCGGAAGGTCAGATAACCCACGACTTCTTATTTGTTGGCATTAACAGATTTTTAAATTTTACGATAGGGTAGTTACCAAGTAATTTGAGGTATATAGACTTTTCGATCACTATGTATATGCGTCAACGAAACTGATACCAAGTTAAGTTTGTTTGAAAAATTGATTTTTAGAATTTCTCGTTTTACCTGTTTCTTTCATGAATTAGTTTGGACCTATGAGTACTCACTCTAGAATAATTTACCTCTGCATTTAGGTATGAATTTCGAATATGCAACTACTACTACATTTCTAAATTCGCCTTAGGGTCGGCAATTTTTAACCTTTGAGTCGAGTACTTAGTTCTTTCAAACGTGGTTAACGAAGTCGCACCCTCTACAAGTTCCTTCTTAGTGCTGATGATTGCATTTTATTTTACTTGAAATTACCTAGTTTCTTCAAACAACGAGGCAAAATGGCACATTTGTTGATTGAACTGAGTTTATATTCTGCTTCATTAATCGTTATTTTGTATATTTAATTAATTTAATTAGCTTCAATCTTTACTTTATTACCCATTTAAATTAGCTTCTACAGGTTAATGTTAATCAAACAATTCTGCTTAATCATGTTATTCTTGCACACCGATTCTCTGCTTCAAATGATATCAAAATTATATTTACAGTTCCTTAAATAAAAATATTATTCCTTGTGTGCTTACTTGTGCCTCCTTTTTCGTTTCATACGTTTGCCTATTTCGAGGATCTAATAAGCTGCGAAATCGATCAGTACGACACACAATACCTTTAGATCCAAAATCTTTCGATAATCGATAGACCAAATCGATAAATTTAACAACTTTTGTCTATAGATTGTTTGATATTCTAGTTCGCGGAGATAAGACGTGATCAATTGGCCGAGTCCAGGAAGATAATTTTCCGAACTGATTTCATACTTAGGTACAAACTTTCAGACGAAGCTATGTGCCTATCGTTAACGTCATGTTTGAGAAACCGCTATTTCTGGAGCCTTTCATGGCAATCATAATACAGCTGCTTGTTATTTCAACATCCCACCGCTATCATCTTTTACTATTCAGTTGTAGTTTGCTTTCTTGAAAAAAAAACAACACTACAACAATTTTCCATATTGGAGTTATTTGATAGTTAGGTGAAGATTAAAGCACCAAAATTTGAAAAAAATGTTTAAATAAATCCAAGAGAGTCGTAGCCAGATTCTAAACTATAGGATATCGACGGAAAAATTGGATATAGTTACTAAAGAGTAATTTATCCTTCTTGTGAGAGTATCCCCTTATCATAGCTAATTTCTTGGAAGAATTTGACTATTGCAAGGATTGCTACCAATATTGACAATGCACAGTTGTCCAAATTGTTAAGTTGCAACGTCTTAGCTTCTGTTTGTTTGAATTGGCACAAGTTGGTCCAATCCAAACCATGAAAACGAATTCCATACCATAACACCACCTCCTCCGAACTTCACGGCAAGAAGCGTTTTCCAGGCGTCCGCCAGACCTAAACTCAAGCATGTGATTGTTAGAGATTCATCGCTCCATAAGATACATTTCCACCGTTCAATGGTCCAGCTTCAGTGAACGGTACACTGTTCAACACATTGCTTCGCAAAGATTTCAAGCAGTACGCCATGGAAGCCCAGGATCCTCACCAGCGGATTGTATTGGCAGTATTTAAAGTGGGATTTTCGAATTTTCTAACAATTACTTAAGTTCCGATTACATCGTTTCCCACGTCTTAGCACTCGACGATATCTATTATTTTAATTGGCCTAGCATTTGGTGGTTTCACTGTCATTGCTTTTTGAGATTTCCACTTGACAATGATGTCGTTTACATTTGAACGGGGTATTTGCAGAATGACAGAAATCTCGCTTACAGATTTTTGCATAGATGATATGCTATGGATAGTAACAGGTTGGAATTCAATGGGATCTGTTGAGCGACTCATACTTTACCATGTGAATCACAATTGAGTCCAGTAAGGCATGTCTCTAATATATCATCTTAGATATCAGAAGTATGTAAATTAGGATGCAACATCGGAAACGTTGATCGCATTGTATCTATTATAAGAAAATAAACTTTGAGGATTTATGGGAATAAATATTTTTTGTTGTGCTGTCCAAGACTACTGTTGGCCATAATGTAGCATTGGTATACGCTATGTGGATCGTTAGTTGCTTGGTTTATTAGAATTTTTGGCGTCGATTACTAAGGTCATTTTGCGCCTTTTACATAACTTATATCTGTACGCAGCCCGGGACAAACACAAACATCCGTGCCCACGACGGGATTCGAATCCACGACCAGGTAGACTCGAGAACTAGAAAGCCTACGCCCTAGCCCTCTCAGCTACCTGGCCGGCCTATGTGGATCGACATTTTTTCTGCCTGTATGGATAATGATTTTTAAATTCAATTTATTAAAATGTGTAGAAGAGACCCCCAAACACAGAATCCTATCAATCCCAGATTTATTTCCCATTAATACTTTTGAGTGGAAAAAAATCTGTTTTTTGTGGACAAAAAGTTTCGTTATCCACAGCTATATCAGAGTTTTCATGATTCTTAAATACATCACTTTTTTTTTTTTACAAAAGAGAGTTTCAATTACTGTACAACAATTTTTACATGTATGCTAACAAGTCAACAATACTCTCACCAAACCACATTATTGCCACCTTTTTCTCTTATATATTGTTGGAGTTGAAAATCTTTAGTGTATACAAAAAATAAGCTATCTATTGTGACCTTGTCTGAGTAAAAAAGGTCATAGTCCAAATTCATCGGCCTCTGTGGCTCAGTGGTTGCGTGATCGCCTCTGATGCGGGTTTGACCCCGGCCGAGGGCGACGAAGATTTTTTCAGGGGGAAAATCCTGAGATCACGCACTTCCTTCGGAAGGGAAGTAAAGCCGTTGGTCCCGTGTAGTCGTTTGCCGGCTGCACGTTAAAGAACCCTTGCGAGGCAAAATTTGCGGCCCCTATAACGCCATCCTGAAATGACCATGGCAGTTGAAAAGGACGTAAATACCAAACAAACCAAACCAACCAACCAATCATAGTCCAAATTCAGCAAATCACATAAAGAAAAATGTACCAAATTCTGCTCAACGAAAGATTTATTATAGTGCTCGGCACGAAAGAAAAAAAGAAATTGGCGCTGACGTAAAAGAAGTAATCAGAAACGGAGTATTACTTATTCGTGGCAATTCCTTAGTGAAATCGCAGCTCAAACAAATAATATCTGGCATTCGATTTTACTATATCCAAGTCTATTTTTTAAATAGTTAGAAACATTATGAATTATGGCTCTAGCTTGATTTTTTATAGTTTTCCTTGAACAGAAGAAATAATGAATGAGAGAACTGGAGCTAATTCTCCAAATATTAGGTAATGATATTATTTAAAAAAAAAAGAAAGGAAAATTTCTGCTACCTGGATTTGAACCATGAACCACAAAGTATCACGCTCGGCACCTATACCAATTGGGCGATCGCAGACACTGTACAACCAAGTTGTCAAGATAGATAGCCCAATGGTAGGGCGGGCACGCGGTTCACATGTCGGGAATTTTTCCTACTCAACCATCATTTTTCAAGTAATATCATTGAACAAACAGGCTTATAAGCGAGATGGAGGCTGGCATGTTTTAGAAACTCTTGAATAAAGCAAACAATTCGTTCGATAAGCATTTATATTAAGCATATCTGCCAGGCACTATAGGTGTCAAATTAATTTCTAATTTTTATTGTTAAACACTGGTAATTTTATTTTGCAACAATGTCATACAACTGAAAATTTAATTGGACCTTTCCAGTTCATCTTTCATTGGACAGAATATATATTGGAAGCCTTGTTGTTTTGGGGTCTCATTTAGCAAACGTATGAAAATATTAATCCATGCAAACTATTTAGGATGCAGTTATTATGTCCATTTACGCTATGCACTGATGTGTTTTGTTGACTTCATTTATGATTATTTCCTTTAAAGTTACACAGCCACAATACTTTGCATGAATATGAATCAAATGAAAATAAAAACAAAGTTTACGTTTTAACAGGCGAATCAATATCACAGGAAATAGCAATAAAAATCCAACTCGACAGAGAAAGGCAAATTCTATCAGCAGAAGGATTCTATCAACAGATACCCTTCAGTTTCTGTGTAAATGATTGGAAAGAAACATTTTTTTAATCGTAGAATATTTAACACGGGCTGATTGGATGGATGCAGAGAAAACTGGAGTGGGGTATGGGGATGGTGGAGGGAAGGGGGGGAGATTGTGGTCCTATTTTTCTCTCTTTTTAATAAGTCCGTTGATTGACGGCGAACGGCGAAGTTCTCCTGGGTGCTCTGGTAAATGGCCCCGGCAAAGAAATGCTCTTCGTCTCGACCCCAAATAAAAGACTGGAATTCGCCCTCATTCTGCGCAGTCAAGTAGAACACCGCTGCTTATGATGGAATTTACGACGGAAGCTCACGCGAGCATTTCTCCGATGACGTCACGTCTCCTTCCGGTGAATTCAAGTTTCCAATTTATTTTCAAGACGGAGGACAGTTTTTCATCTATTTCATTCGAAGCATTCAATTAATATCTCCTCTAAAGTAAGAATATGTTTTTAAATGCAAGATTGGTAGAGCAGGAATGTATTCATCTCTTTTAATTAAAGAGCGTCGTCACACAGCTTCACGAGAGTACATTGGCAAAGAAAATTAAAACGGGATCTAATTGCCAAAAAATATGAGAGTGTAATTAATTTACATTAATTTTTACCAATAAGAATAATAAAATTGCATTATCACCTTATCTTTATTCTCGATAGTCCAGGTAAAGAAATAAGAGCGTCACCCAGCGTTATCCAGAGGATCTTCCAGGACTCAATCGGATAGAGAAAATCCGCCTACCAAATTAACACGGTTGAGGCGGGCAAACAACCAAATTTTATATATTGGCACTGGAGGAAATCGAAAACAAATTTGAAACTCCGGATGAAGGCGAAGATGATTCTAGGAGATAAAAGACGTCTGCACAGCAACAGCCAAGCAATTTACCGTTCCCGTAGATGACTTAATTATGGTGCAGACTTTGGCGAAAAAATGATGCCATCCAATGAAGACTTTCAGCCACGTTTCAACCTGTTGCCAGGCTTTTTTGCGCGAGGACAAAACCAAATAGAAGAACCTGAAACGGAAGGAGGGCGCCTGGTATGATGCTCTCCCTGAAATTCGGAATGTTAACCTTGCCTAACCTTGCACGTAGCTTATCGTATCACATTCTTCAACCGCAGAACAGATGGCCGGCTAAGACAGCCTTATACAGCCCAAGGGTTAAATGAACTGGATATGAAAATTGAAATATGCATACTGTGGATAAATACTAATTGTGGAGCAACACCCAATTTTAGGACACGAAAAATTATATTTTCGAGACACAATAACATGAATCTCTTTGGGTAAATCGCGATTCCTCATTTTATTACACGCTTTTATTTAACGTGCTTTTCTGTGTCTCCGGGTCAAATCTTGTAATCAATATTAAACCAACTTCCCGAGAAGCTAGAGAGCTGAAACTTGATACACATACACAGGACCGATTACAAAGCATGTTAAAAGAAAACATTTTCAAATCCGTTTGCGGATTTTCAACTTGGTTGCCGATTTGCGGAGGGACGATTGTTATACGAATTGCTTAATTGTTAGACCAAACAATTAATTTTACAAATTGTTGACGCCGGCTTGAAGAGATATAATAAAACATTATAAAAGCATGGTTTGCAAAACAAAACAACTTTTTTCCCTCTTATTTTTAATAAAATAATAGCTTAAATTACAAATAATTATGAACGTTAAGAATGTGACTTGGTCTACTTGTATTTTCAGCCATCCAAATAATAAAGTACAGGGTGTTCCAAAACTATCAGCAAAGTCGATAGGAAAATTAAACCATCTGAATTTAACAATGTGAAATTGATATAGGGACTTACATTTTCGGATACATATGTCAAAAGACCTATTTTCCATTCGAAAAAAATATTGATCTCCATCCTATACAGGGTGGATACAAAAATGAGCCCCCCCCCTTTTATTTTCGTAATCGAAGCAGATATGTCAATTTTGATGAATCCAATGAATAGGAAGTTGTGGGTGACCTATCCCATGGTGCACTTTTCATCATCCCAAATATGCAAATTAGGACACATTCAAATACTATCTTAAAAACCGTAACAGATACATGAAAAATTCCAATTGAAGACTTGTTGGAACAAAACAAAAAATAATTCCAAAATCCGAAGAACGGATCACCAACAATCACATGTTGAATTTATTAGTTACTTCCCTATGCACTTCACAAAGACATTTGATTGTTCAACATACAAATCAAGAAATTACCAAATGTTAAGTTGTTTCCAGTTAAGTTCCGTGCCCAATTGTGTTATGGTGTCAATAATGGTCGTCACATTGAGCACATTTATGATTAACTTTGGAGTCAAATTATTTATGCACTGTAGCAATTAAATTACAAATAATTGTGATTGTTGTTGATCCGTTCATCGGATTTTGGAATTTTTTCCCATTTTGTTCGGAATTCCATGATGAACAAGTCTTCAATTGGATCTGTTACGGTTTTTAATTCCACAACTTCCTATTCACCGGATTCATCAAAATTGACATATCTGCTTCGGATGGTGGCCAAGTTCATTATATACCACTGATCTGTTCAGATGCCTAATTTTCTTGTGCCTCTTATGCTGGATCGCCCTGTATTTACCGAAAAAATAGCTAACGATAAAAAAAAAAGACTTTTAGGCTGGATATCCCTATGGCTGTGTTCATAAATGTATCTGAAGGTTGCGTTGATGATAACACTGGCCAACAAAATTTAAGATTTTTCTTTTAACCAAATTCAAGTGGGTGATTTTTGATAGTATTTTTTCTGCTTATTACGAATATAATTTTGAAATTTCTCTAGCATGCACAGATTTCTTTTTTTTCAATGAACCATTTTAAAATTATTCAGTGTTTGGGGCCTGATAAATTTTCTTGCGGCCCCAAAATATGGATACTTTAACATTGCAGACGCTTCTCTTCACATCCATTACTTTAACATAGAAGTCTCGAAGTGCATAACTTGGAAACGTGACGTGATAGAAAAAATCTAAAAGCAGATTCGGATTCTACATACATATTACTACTAAGAACTCTGTTGACTAGTGTAATTACTGTTGTTGCCATCGAATCCTATCAACATTTCCTGCTAATTCATTTAACAATCGCATTACTGATACCAAGTGTATTCATTGGATCCATCTCTAAGCTCAACAGTTTTATCAAATTTAGGTAAAGATTTAGATTAATTAAAAGACGTTTTTTATGACATTTTTACATAGCATATGCTCAGTAAATTCTGTATGACGCCGTATAACAACATTACACAACTTTTCAACTTTTAAATAAATATAATTTGCATACTAAGTCCTTCGTGTACATCTTTAGTCTTGATAAATTGAAGTTTTCATGGCTCATAAATCATTTTCAATTATACACTCCAATTAATTGAGGAACAAAGCCACAAGCCACTTAACAGGCAGCTCTTTTCTAATTACTGAAAACGAATAAAAACAAAAAGTTGAAGGCTTCTTTGTTTCTGCTCCGGATTTCTCTTCACTTGGATATCCGTTCACCTTTTCCTTTTCCTCCTCTTTTTCCCCCCTCTGGCAAAGCGACGGCTCTTTCATTGCCATGGAAACATTTTAAATAGAACCTCCAATGAACGGGAATTGTTAATTTATACAGAAGGCTCATTCATTCGAGTTCTTTTGATCTTCAACAGGGTCTTGTTAAAACTTCCACTCACATATACTTCCATATACATTGTCGCCATTTTCTCCGCCCGCCAATTTCCATAAAAGCGGCCTGTTTTCCCTTTGGAGCGAACCGTTCAATGGCGCATTTGGCGCTTTTTTAAAGCTTCTCCTGAAACAAATGTTGTCATGGGACGGTTTCCTTTATCATTTGCTATGCTAATTCGTTTTTATCTTCCTCATAAATCAAATTAATTTTTTCTTCTAAATCAGAACGATATCCTGTTCTGTGATTTTTAGTATAACAAATACGATCAAAGCAATGCAATTAGTCGACACTTTTTCCCCGTTAAGCGTGCCTAGAGACCTCTTCCCTTTTAAACTTTCAATTTCCTTTTGGCAAAGACGTATCAATTAAACTCACTTTCAAGTGAGATGGACGCGATGGGAATTCTTTATTCTGTGAATACTTGTAGTATTTTCTTTCACAACACTTTAATGCTGCTGAGACAGAGGAGCATTGCAACCTAGTGAATTCCCTTCATTTTTTCCAATGCGGTTGCCAACTGAGAAACAAATACGCAGTTCCAATCTACATGCTCGAGATACGGAAATTCTATGGAGATTAGGAATTTAGAAGGTACGGAGGCGAAGAGCAATGAAGGAGAGAAGGGTTGGGAAGTTCGAAGCACAATTTGAACCGGAAGAAATAGCGCTCTTACGGTAAAAGGAAAATAAAGATATACAGACGCGTTTTTCTTCGTCTCATTATCTTTGCAAATGAAATGTTTAAAATGCGCTCGGAGAAGTGCAACGAACTCTTTTAGGTTTATCGAAAACAACATTGGCTAGGATTTTTTGAAAATGTAAGCGATTTTATGAATATTGTTTTACATTTTTACGATTGTTGTTCATATTTGTTTTTCCTCAATATATGTGCACTGTATAGAGAATAGATCAGCAACACACATTCTGCATAATAATAATCTTTTTGCACTCAAATACAATTCCAATTGTAGGTAGTTAAGTAATGTTATGATAATGTAAGCTGAAAGAAGAATTCTTAGAGGTATTTGATGAGCGCCTCTCATTTCAATGTTAATAAAGAGGGAAAAACCTATGGGAAGCAAACTTTGCTAAAAACATAACCGTATGAATTCCCTCACGCTCCTCTCCCTTAATTCTAATTTAAAAAATGTTATTATACTTTATTAAAAAAATTGTTTTCAGCACTCCTTTTAAAAATGATATGATTACCTCTCCAGACGTGGTTGCGAACATTAAAATTTTCTATTATTATTGCAAGAACGGAAAGAAACTGTATTGCCATATCTCCTATGTTGGCGCCATTCGTCTGGAAAAAGGCAAATTTCCTAGCACCAGTCCATTAAGATTATTAAACTACCTTTTAAAGGAGAATAAAACGAATTCTGTTGAAGGTGTTTTGAAACCATAACGGCTATAGCTACCGTATATTGCGAAGAAACAATTTCATTTTTAGAAAGGAATTTTCCCAAAATGTTATTTTCTCATTTGCTTGAATTCCTAGAAGGAAAGAAAGAGTCATAATCATCGAAAGATTTCATATTTGAAATAAATGTCAGAGGTCTCCGGATTGTTTTGTTCTTTTATCTTCTTACATTTGATCTCCTCATTAGTCCGATGAAAAGTCTATTGGATTTGTTATTGGGGTCAGTCACGGGAATTTGATCCCCCAACCTCTTTTCTTTTTGATAAAAATATCTTTTTGGGATCGAGTTCTGCATTCATTTATCAGACTAAAATGATTAAACTATTCTAATATTCTTGTAATGCATCTTCCTATTTTGAATGCTTCCTAATCCGTATTAGTCTAGATAAGAACATGTATGTGTATTTTCCTCCTATAGTATTTCACCTACTGTCGCGCCGAAAATACATACATGTTGTCCAAAGTGTTCTGTAAATGAACACCAAATGTTAACTCTTTCACGCGAAAATTAATCGTCTCTTTAATTGAAAAGTTTGCATGCAAACAATATTGCTGTCTATTAATTGGACAGAAGGTAATATTAAAAAACAACCCACCTTTTTCTAATTTTTCAGGAAACAAAAAAGAGACAGGATTATTGTAATCAATTCTGTTCTGTTTGGTAACAACTACAACTGGAAAATTATGTTTTGAATCACTGCGACTTATCATGTGACATTAATAAAAAAAAAAAAAAACTGGCATAGATATCTCGAAAACCGGAAATAGTGGCTTATTCCCTTCTGACCTGAGGTCGTCTAATCTATACTATATAGTACAATACAGCATTATATAGAGAAACTTGCTTAATCGTTATATACGGTTATAAGTTATAACTTTAATTTTGCTGTGGTCAACGCTGAGTCAAATTATATAGGGTGCCCTAAAAGTTCCCGTACTCACTCTTCCTGAACTCATTGTAGAAGAAAAGAAGGACGAGAAACATAAACCCTGGAATAAAACAAAAATTGAAATAAAAATTATTTGAAAAAAGCTGACGCTTGGAATAGAGCTATCCTTTATCGAAGCAAAGAGTGAAAGTAATCAGCAAATAACACCAGGAAACCACTCTATCACACAAAAAGATTTTTTAATAACCCAGATGTACATTTCGGTCATTAAAAAAATTTTTTTGTGGAATACTGGTTTCCTGATGTTATTTGCTGATGTTATTTGCTGTCCACAGTTTTTGGCTTAAATCGTTTGTAGTGAAAGTGGGGTTAGGATAGGTTAGGTTAGATTAGGTGGTTAGGTCGCTTTCCGACAGGACAAACGTCTTATACCGTTTGTGTAATTGCAATTTTCAACTCTTCTATTTTGTGGAGATTATCTGCTTACACTTTGTTCTTTAAATACCCCCACAAGAAAACGTAAAGTTTTTCAAAAATTTCGAAATTTTCAGTTTTCGAAGTCAAATCACGCGAACTTTTAGGATAATCAAAATTTGAAAACTGATACCTAACCAACGTGTACTTTTCAGTTACATTTGCAAACGCAGTGCCATCGATATAAATGATATGTGTCATGGAACACATGCACTACTCTAATACTAGAAAGTTACGAGGATAGCCTTAATTAAATCCTTCAGGGACACCGTAGCACAAACATACAGAACCCCCAGCAGCATTATCTGTGGATAGTCCTCTTAGTACAATAACATACGAGTAAATCAAATATCTTTGACTGCAACATAACAAATCAAATATCTTTAATGTGCATTCCATATATTACAACATTACCGTTCTCTTCATTTCCGTTCTTTCCATGATATGAATAAATAACACATATTGAATCGCGATTTCCGTTGCCTAGTTTTTATAGACAACCAAAAATTTTCTTCGTTTTTATAATCAATTCCTAAAATCTGGCTATTTGTTCCTCCTTTAGCTGATAAGTTTTCTCGGTCCTCAAATATTTGACAATGATCATCATAGTTCGTTTTGTCATAGCTAACTAAATTTCTCCAACTCAATGAAGCAATGGTAGAGGATGGTTTCTCATTTGCTCAGCATTAATCAAAAGTCTTTCTGACTTTGACATCCTCTTTGTTTTTCATTAAGTCTTCTTAATCGTTCCTGAATGTTATTTAGCATTATTTCATACAATTCATCAAAGGTAAGATGAATTGATTCTTTCTTAGATAAGGTTAATCAAAAGATAGAATTCGTATATCACTCTTTCAGAAATATTTAATACACAATACTGTGGATTTAATTTCGAAGGCTAGATGCCACAGAATGTTGCTTTTTAATTTACTGATTACCTCTCTCGAATTCTTATTTCCGTACGCTACCTTTACCATTTTAACTTCTTTTGTATGTTTTATCTTTCCTTTGGTTCTTCAATGTAAACACTTAATTTCGTATCTTTTAATTATCAATCGCCCTTTCCAGGATTTAATCGATTCCACCTTGTCTGATGTGCCCTTTTTTGATAGGTTTGTACGACTCTTTGCACCCTTCCAGTTTCGTTGGTTCATTTCAAATCTTTTTTTTTATTTCTCTCCTTTCTTTAACAAACTTCAAGGTACCTGTGCTTCTCCACTGTTTTTGCGGCCGCCTCAACTTCTTCGTCCTATTCATCAACTAAATTCCATTATAGTATTGTATCAGATCTAAGAAATGATTTTTATAGGAGGCTTGTATTAAAAAAATCAGTTCGTGAATTTTATATCTACATTATATACTGCAGTAAATCTTTTTTAATAAATCATGTTCCAGTAATTCATATTCAGCGAGTAAATCATGTTCTTGGAAAATTTTTTTATTTAAAAAATATTCTCCAGTAGGAAGAAGCCTTGATTTCGAAGGAGACTAAAAGTCTCTCTTTTACTTAGGTTTCGTCCAAAGGGAGGTCGACCGAGTGGCTTTGGGCGAGCTGAAGACCGCTGCAATACAGAAGAGAGACCCAGAAATGTCCCCGGTGTGTATTTTGGTTGCAGAATCAACAGAAGCACGAGATGACCAAGAGACACGAGAACGCTCGACTTCCCTAGTGGACCTAAACGTCCATAAAGATAAGCCTCCCATTGGGAGAACGCTATGATAAGAAAATTCTGTTGCTATTACAATGGCCCCAGCTTTTGCTGCAGTTAAATTCAGCCATAAAAAATAAAAAAAAAACGCGAGACACTTTTTTACGACTTGGTTTTTATTGGTGGAACGTTGTGTTAAGAGCGCCTTTCTGGTGTACGTCAAATTGGTCATAAAATTGGATGATTCCACATTGTATTTATTTGATAAATCTCTGAGTGACGGATATTTTATGACAATTAAAATTAAATAGAAATATTTTACGCCTTGAGTAGTATATTAAATTTTATCAAATATTGTCCCGAGTTGAGTGCCATAAATTTCCTTATTTCAAATTCCATCTACCGATGTATAAACATTAGGTAATAAACGTACGGATTTTCTCAAAATAAAATCGAATCAAAGGGTAGGGGCTTACCAAGAACAGAATCTTGCTAAGCAATTGAATTCGAGTAGAAAAATATAGTAACAAATCTTGGACTTTCTGTTTGAACGGATTGTGCTCAAGCACTTTCCTGAGACTCATTTCAGTTTAATTATAAGACTGGCCAGGAGAAATGTAAATTAAGCTATTTGTGATAATTAAAAAAGAACAACAATTTGTTTGTATACAAATTTACAGCAGACTTGACTAATTCATTTGTCACAAACGACGGGCATGGTAAATACCTGTTACGATTAAAAAAATAAATATAGACTGGAGATGACCTCTACCTCGATGAGAATTTTTCCTTCCATTTTTCGATAGAAAAATTAATACATCACGTTTGGAGGTCATCTCCAGTCTATATTTATTTATTTACTTGTGAGTTCATCAAACTTTCTGATGGTTTGGATAGGAGAAATTCTCGATCTGTGAGCCGGACGCCCGCCTCCCATTGGGCTTTCAACCTTTGACAACTTGGTTTTCTTTAAGGCACCTTGTGACAGCATGGCTGTCCGGGTGTCTGCGATAGCCCAACTGGTAGAGGCATCGGCCATGATAGTCGAGGTTCCTGGTTCGAACCCAGGTCGCAGAATTTTTCCTTCCATTTTTCGATAGAAAAATTAATACCTGTTACGATTTCAGCGTTAACAATGTTATACAGTAAACAGACTTCAGTGTGTTTACTAACTAGGAATTTACTTCGAAATTAATTGCTTCCATTAAATTTCACAAGCCATAGATTAATTTATTGATGCTTAAGACTGCAATACATCTCTCTCTCTCACTTAGACTACTCAAATTTAAAGGATGAGAAGTCTATGGAAGAACTTAGAAGGAATGTGTGATTCGGTTACATTCTTCGGCATGAGAGATTGAATAAAGTTCTTCAAGTGAAGTCTAAATCCAGAAACACACAATCTACCAAATAGTAAGTGGGTATCCTCTGATAGTAGATTAGTGGACTCGCGGGGCGATCAAGTGACTTAAACCAACTTCAGTTATGGAAAATACCATTATGTAAAAGGCAAGAATGAAAGAAGGAGCTACAGGTAAAGAGCTAGGTTGAAGGACATGAAGCTAATTTAGGCGAATGTGGAATGCCAAGGTAGTCGACGTGAAGAGGGAGGACAGAAGCCATGAATATGATGACTATTGCAATTCATTCTTTAAATTGTTAAGTGAAAGAAGAGGATTATTTGGTGGAGAAAGTAATTGTCACGGAAATCCCTGATCATCGTAGATCACGACGGTAGAATCGGGCATTTCCGGACACGATCGTTTGTCCATTCGGAGAGAAAGGAACGACGTCAGAGGTTGCGTCATCAGCAGGCAGCCAATAGCCAGCAGGAGGGAGTTTCAAGCGCGAAGCTTGTGAAGGAGCACGAGAGAGAGAGGAAAGGAGTTCGACAGGGGGACGGACACCTGGTCCGATTGGAGTTCCGACGAGGAGTAAGGGTTGGGGCCGAGGAGGAGGAAGGCTCTACTGCGTAGGAAGGCAGACAGACGGTTTAGTAAGCATCGCTCATACGTCAAAATTGCGTAATATCAAAGCTTTCCAATGGTAATTGCTCTGATCTTACGCAATTTTGACGTATGAGCGATGCTTATTAAACCGCAATCTTAAGTCCAAAAACTCGACCCAGGATAAAAGCAATTCTCCACAACAGGGTCCCGCTCCAGGCTCTCCTCAGCAATTCATAAGATCAGTGGCCGAACAGGCTTGGTGTTTGGTGCACGTTAATTACTTGGTGGGCGAAAACGCCGTATTATCACGAGCTGCTTTCGTGGATTTATGGAAGCGTGAATTGCGCACTTCGTCGGAAATTATGTGTGTGGCCGTATGGCATGCGCAATTATTTTTCATGTGATTTAGGCTTTGCAATGGCCTATTATTAATTTGGGAAAAAGTCTGTTCTTGCTGATAGTGTTCCGTTTTAGGAAGTGCTAATTTTAAGGTCAATAATGTTAGCAAAATAAAATATATATGTTCTGTGGAGGCGATTTGACATGGGTTTTAGTGTTCGTAATTATTGTAAAATTTGATGCTTCAGAACGTACCTTACAAGTATATCCTTAGACTTAAGGACTATTAGCAGAAGTAATTTTTGCGGACTTTGAATTATTGTATTTGTCTGTCAAGCTGAAAAATTATGTAATGCTTTATTTCATGAGCTGGACAATATCGGATATGAGCTGAGCTTTGACGTTTTGTTTGAACTATAATTGTTGTTCGACATTTGCTTGACTATTGTTTAGAGATTGTTATGTGTACGCTTAATGTTTTGGTTAAGTATTTTTCATGATTCTATTGCCTAAGCCCGTTATAAAATGTCCGTGTGATTATTTTAGACAAATACAATTGTATGGAAAAAAATAGTTGTTTACTATACTAAGGCAGGGCTTAATGTATTTACGTGCTACCGTTATTTAAATGATGGAAATTTAATCCAGGTAGTTTTATACATAATTTGAAAGCTATTTTTGTGTATGCTATTCATCTTTGTTGCTATTATATTTCGCAATAGTAAGGATACTTACTTGATATTTATAGTTCCTCATAATTTGGTTAAATTAGAATGTTTATTGCAATTTCTTAAATCTATAAGAATTTATGCATTGTTATTACTGGATTTGTTTGGTGTAATATACAGGGTGAATACAAAAGTCTGAACCCCCCTTTTATTTTTTGAACCGAAGCAGATATGTCAATTTTGATGAATCCATTGAATGGGAAGTTTTGGGTGGCCTATCCCATGGTGCATGCAAATTAGGACACATTCAAAATTTATCTCAAAAACCGTAAGGGATAGAGAATAAAACCCAATTGCAAACTTGTTCAGCATAAAAAAACAAACAAAACAAAAAAAAATCATCCAAATCGGATCAACCAATCACCCACAATCAAGTGGTGAACTGTTTGTAGCTTACAAACAGTCACACTGCACAAGGAAAACTGAATGTTGATATTTCCACCATGTAAAGCATACAAATCAAAAAATTAACATAAATTACCATACTCACATTCACTTTCATGCGGAAAAGCAAATAAAAGGCATGTTTTGGCGTCAGTTAGGTTCCGTGCCCAATTGTGTTATGGTGATTGTGGGTGATTGGTTGGTCCGATTTGGATGATTTTTTTTTTGTTTTGTTTGTTTTTTTTATGCTGAACAAGTTTGCAATTGGGTTTTTTTTCTCTATCCCTTACGGATTGGATTCATCAAAATTGCTATATCTGCTTCGGTTCAAAAAATAAAGGGGGGGTTCAGACTTTTGTATTCGCCCTATATGTTAGCAACATAGAGACTTTAGTTTATTGGTCCCTAATGAAGGTAATAGGGTGATAAAATTGTGCTCTTAAGTTTTGGGGTGCTGTTATCTTACAAGTATAGCTTAAGTTGACATTTGGAATTATAGATTCTAAATTCTGATTTTCCTTATTTTATATAATTGTGAATCGTCAATATTATGTGACTAATTTTACTTTATTTTCCATTGTTATTAAATAAACTATTTTGTATTCGTTAAATACCCTTCACTGTACGTGTATTTATTTCCACCGCGCATATCTGCTCCCAGCCAGATATTTGCACGTTACAGTAATAAAGTTGAGTTTAATCGTTAAACACTTTAGTCTCTCGGTTTTCGCAGATGCAATTTTTTTCTGTTCTAAGTATAAAAATTGTGCTTGAATACCTTGACTGCGCATGAACAAACATTTCATACGCAATCGAGACTTGTCAACGAGCCCGCAATTTTTTTTGTGATTTTTTTTCGTAACGAACGAGTATTGTCTACCTTTAACGAAAGTCACGTCAAATTACCAAATTTTATGTGGCCATTTAAAACAATTATAATATTTAATATTTTATGATCTTCATTTAAAATTTTAACGTATTTATTGTATTATAAATAAGAATGTACCATTTATATCTGGCCATGTATTCAAAGTTTCGGTATTGGCGGTTTCGCTATTCGCGATTTTCTTTGGGAACGAATAAGATATCAAAACGAGGGAAGGTGCCTTACTAACTTTTTAATATACAAGTTGCTTACAAATGATTGCAATGGTTTGACAAAATCGCAAAGGTTTTGGCAGGATGGTGTTCGAAAAATCATGGATTTTGCGGGGAAATGTGGCGGATCACAATTCTGTTGAAAGATGAAATCCGCACTGTCACTTTGCAACTGTGGCATGATCAAGTTTTCAAGCAAGTCCAATTTCGGTTCTCCCGCAAAAAATACACGCCATAAATTTTGGTTTTTGAGATAGTAGGGAATTTAAATAAAACTTAAAGATCTGCTTGTTTTACATAACCAAACTTCATCTCGCAATGTTAATAACGGCTGCAAACTCATGAAGGCTAAAGGCCACTGAAACCAATCCCTTCATTAAACATGCTGAAAAGAAAAGGGAGAGGAGAAATCGAGCTGTTTATCTCCATGATTGACGTGCTATTGTATATATTTAATTAAAATTACATAAATAAACAATAAGCGCTACCTATTCGAAGAACATGTCGGTTCTTGTATTTCGGTAGGTAATGGCATTTTTTTAGAAGGCTTGCAAAAAAAGAAAAAAAAAAGCGTAATTCTTGCTCCAGTCGAATTACAGTGTAGTCCCAATTATTGTTATCATCGCCAGCTAAACAAAGTTCTACATAATTAAAAGCATATCAATCATTAAGGTCTTTAATTAAAAATTATTGTTTTCCTCCCCCGTATGATATGCGCAACGATATCTTCTCGGCAAGCTTTAAATTCGTGGCGACCGGTTAATTAAAGTAGCGACTAATTAAATCGGCTAGAAGAAGGAAGAAAGGAAGCGACTTTTTTTAAAAAACTATCTTCTGCCCTCGTTATTCTTAGGGCGAGTAATTAACCAATGTAATTTAATTAAACTGGCGTGTCGTTTTAATTTTTTCTTAGGCCTTTATCGGTGGCCGCTCAACTTTACAGCCAGGATTATATTCGGATTGCATCGTTTTGGTTTTAAACCAAAGCAAATTCTTGCCCACCGCATTCTTCACACGTTTTTATATTGTTATTCAATATGTACAATCTTAACCAGTTGGCATTATTGCTTCTGGAACCGATATTACTTTACCAATTAGCCATTTGTATTTCGCTCCATTGGACAAAACTAAACGTTTTACACTCACAGTTTCGTGCGTTAAATTGGTGTTGGTCATTTTAGAAAAAATAAGACAGCCGTTAAAAATATTATTGAAATTATAACAAAATGTTACAAGGCTTTCAAGCGAATCGTAACATTCCCCCTATTGAGAAATAAATTTTTAAAAGAAGTTTAAATTTGGGTCCAGACTTCACGACTCAGTTTGTAGGACTACAGCGTTTGAAAAACAAATAAAATTGCTTGAGCAAAGCTTCAATTATAATCTAGGGGTGGTCCAAACTTTGCTAACAATCGTCGAAACACCTTTGTAATGTTTTTTGGTTGTGAAAGTATCCTTATACATCCAAATAGTATGCGTTTATTCTGTTGGATAAACGTTTTTCGTCTTTATGATGCAATAACGAAAATATATTCAGCGTCTTTAACGAATACTCGTACTAAATGTTTTTTATTGTAATCAATTGCAGCTTATTTTGTATCGATAAAATTGATTTGTTTAAAAGTCATAATCTCACAATAACTCATTGGAATATGGATCTTGTATTGTACACTTGAAAATAAATAAGTGGATGGACCTTTCTTGCATACTTAATATAATGACTGACGACCGTTTCGTCTATTTTTCCATTTTCAAAGTCAGGACATTTTGAAAATTTAACAATAAAAATGTAACAATGATGCAATAATGTAAGAAGGATCCAAATATTTATTTACTCACAAAATAATCTGAAATGTGAACTGTAAAATTTTTCTTTCCATTGGCTTTTTTTGTCACCTGTACAAAGTTATTTTTGCTAAAAATAAGAGTTTCATGATGAAATTTAGAGCATTGGGTAATGGCTTTATTTTGCAAAGATGGAACTACTATTTGGTGCACTATTCCGCATATTTTTCTCGCATATGTATTTGACTTGACCCCGCCCCCTAAGATAAATCCTGGTTACAGTATGATACAGTATTTTTTTTAAATGGTGAAATACATAACTTTTTAACTTTAATCGTCAGAAATCTAAAAGCGAGATCCTGCAGAAAAGAGACATGAATGGAAATCCTTAAAGGATCCTCTAAAAATCGTTTCATAATTATTTAAAAGGCAGTTTTGTTCTTTAAGGAACATTCGCTCTCACCTTCCACATATTAATAGAATAGAATGAAAATAAGTCTGTAACCTTTCTACTCTGCTAATTCAAGGAAAATCGTTAAAGGAGCAAAAATAAATAAACAGGCCCCTGACTTTGGCCGGTAGTTTCAGTTTAAGGGAAAAAAAACTGAATGGCACAAAAAATAGCGTAACTGTATAAAAATATTGTTTCTTCTAGATGTTTTCTTATGCCTTAAGCCTATTATTAAATTATTCTGTTTTTTGGCAATAAAATTTGGGCGAAAGGAATGAATCGTTTAATTTTATTGCTATATCGTAAAAAAAGCAACAAAAAAGACGATTGAGGCTACCTTGAAGTGATAATGCCTTTGACCTAAGAACGGGCTCAAGAATACTACGCGAATTTCATGTGAAATGCTATCCACTACGCCATCAAATTTCAGCAAAAAAAATTGGATTTCCCTCTCATAGTTTTTAATGGTCTATATATATAAAAAAAATAATTTGTTACGTCTTCGCAGGATTGTATCGGTCTTCTTTTTTATAAAGACTGCAAGTAAAATGGTGCAATCTCATATAAGAGACACTCCTTTAATTAATTAGAAGATAAGCCAAACCGATACGGCTCTGTCTTGCGGTGGCCATCTTAAACGCTGAAGTATTTATACGCCTCATCATTAGATGAACCGATTTCTTATCTTCCATCCCTTATCAAAGAAAGGAAGAGAGGGAAAAAAGCCAGAAAGTCCAACAAATTTCCACATTTTGCTTTCTTTTAATTTCGCTGAAATCTCGATGCTTTGCTTTTATTTTTTTTAATTTTTGTCTCCTGGCAACCTTCCAGGTGGAGAGGATGGAGGAGCCGCCAGCAGGCCTTTAGTTCTGATGCGTTGCAACTCTTTGCCAATCAGCGTCAGAAGAAAAGCATTCTCTCCATTTATTTCGACGAATGACGAAGCAAGAAGGCGCCTCTTTCCATTAATCAAATGTGATTAATTAACCCTTCCTCCCCGTTTCTCGGACGGCTTATAAATACCAGACCACGAGCAGGGTAAGGAATTAATGCGAGGTTGTAAAAGGGAAACTTGCGAAATGGTATGCATTACAAAACCTACCCCGAAGCATTGTAAACGAATTACATCAAAAATCGACTCAAGCTTGAATGTTGTATATGAAAATTGGTGAACAAATCGGAATGCAAAACGGATCGTCCTTGCACCGATCTTCTTTCGCTCTAATGAGCTACGCTGACCGATTTCCGCATCGTCATGGTGTCCGATAAAACGTTATCGAGCGAAAAACCCAACGATCTTCTGCAAGGAGAAAGTCTTTTGTATGACTACATAATTTTAAAGCCAAATAGGTTTTTAAAGCTCTAATAATATCGACGACAATTATCTGAATGAAGGAGAAAAAGGAGATATTTGGCTGATAAATTATGCCTTTAGAACTCTGTCATCTTTGGAATCACACTCCGGCCATCGAATTCCAATTCTCCCCCCTCCCCTTCTCCTTATCTTTTCCATCGACATAAATTAACTTTCTAGCTGAATTTTATAAGCTTAAATTTTTACTGTGTTAAGGCTCCGCCCAATTTCTGGATAACGTCGTCATGATATGAAAGCGACCATGTTTTTTATCCACTTTCTTTTCTACTCCCAAGTCCTTCATTTAAAACCAAATCTCTCGTAAGATGATGATCAAATTCGGATCTTTTCAACTGAGCGACAAAAGAAAATTTCTTTTCAGAACTGAGAGGAGGGGGTCCTTGGAACTTCATTAAAGAGCGAAAGGGCAAGCCATGTGACGACTGGGAATAATGTCAACCCTTAACTATGAAGTCTCCCCCCCCCCCCCCATAAGCTGCGCCTCCGCGTCTTCTCTATCGAATTGAAGTTCGTCAACGGGAATACTCTAAGAATCACCACAAATCATATCTGCATTCCCATCGCTCTCCTCATTGATTTTCTTGCTATCTTTAGCCCTTTCCTCTCTCTTTTTACAATGCCCTAATCTCACAGCAATTCTGTTCTCTGTGGCATTTCCATTGATTCCTCTTTGATCTTGTATCTTTATTTGGAACGAAAATTACTTTCGACGCATGAGTTAAACCCGTTATCAAAGCAAATGCAGTCGGAACAGTACCTTTTTGTATAGGACATAAATGGAAGGCGCAATGGGGATGTTTAACTCGGTGAATGACTTGAATTAATTCAGTATGGTATTCTCAGTATAGAAGTCAGATTGCTGCTTGTGAGGCTGCATACGTGGTTTCAATGGACAGAGGAAGGTCGAACGTACCACCTTCAGAGAACTGACCGCAAAATTGTATAACAACACGGGAGGACTGGCAATCTCACCGTATGACATTGATAGACCATACAACCATGATAACCACTGAATAAATGCAACAGTGGAGTTCTGGCACGGGTCAGGCTTTGTTCGCAAGCACTATCGATTGAGATTGTGCCTTTACCATCGATTTCAATGTCCGGATTTTACTTTCTGGTGTGTCGTGAATCAACAATTGCAACATGAACGGTATCCAAAAAATAAACATTCTACTTTGTCATATAACAATCCTAAGCCATGTGTGATTTAGGTTGCTATTAAATTCAATCCACGATCGTATCTTATACCTATTAAATTTCATTACTTTTGTACACATTAAATCACAGCGATACAACACAGATGTTTTGAGCCTGAAAGGAGATCCTACCGTCAATTCGTTAATGTCTGTTCCAATACTGCTCAGAACTTCTTCCATGCATAGGCAACAGAACTTTTTCCCTGGCCAAAGTTATCACCGATAGAAAATTTCTGAAGATTCGTCCGTCCACCACTATAGAGTATTGGGTACACAGAAGCATCTCAGCGCGACATTCTCCAAAACAGATCTATGATTCTTTTTGCGTTTATAGAACCAGATATCGTCCTGGTTATTGTATTGAGAAACTAATGAGTGAAGTGTGTAAAACCATTATACAGTTCTGTAAATCAATTATTTATCTCTTATACACTCACTCACCAAAAGTCATGCCACACCCTCCTTTCAGGTTCTCTGTCCGTAATGAGACACATCCCGCTGCTTCCATTCTCGGAATGCAGGTGCACAGGACTCCTCGATATCATATAATCATTGTAAGCAAAACTAGCTGCAGAAATGGTAGCACGCCGAGTGCTATCCGCATTTGAACGGGGGATGATTGTTGATGCCAGACGGTGGGTGCCTCAATATCAGATGTACCCAACACCCTGCAATTTTCCCGCACAACCTTTGCGAGAATATACCCAACGAGGGTTACAACCCATGTCGGACAGCGGACGGGCCGCCCACGCCTCATTGATGCCAGAGAGGTGTTCGCCGCGTCACCCGGCTTGCAACTGCTGACCGAAGGGTGACAGCGGGCCAAATCACCGTGCGGTACAACCAGGGAGTCCCACAACTGTGTCCGTGACGACAATTCAGCGAACCTTGGCAGCAGGAGGCCACGACGGGTGCCACTCTTGACAGCTGCACATGGTCGGCAACGCCTAGCCTGGGCCAACCAACATCGACATTGGACCGCTGAGGACTGGCGAAGGGTTGCCTGGTCCGACGAATCACGGTTTCAGTTGTATCGGCCCGATGGCCGTGTCCGTGTCTGGCGCAGGCTACACGAAGCCATGGACCCCGCTTGTCAGGTGGGGACCACTCAGGCAGGTGGAGGCTCCATACTGGTCTGGGGCGTTTTCTCGTGGCATGCAATGGGTCCATTGGTGCATTTGACATATTCTCTGCGTGATACTTCCTACGTCGATCTGCCTAGGGAAGCACCTGCATCCCTTCATGAACTGTTTTTAACCCGCGGGCGACGGCATCTTCCAGCAATATAATGCGCCTCCACACAGAGCCCTTGTGAGACGGCAGTGGCTGGAGGAACATGCTACCGACTTCACGACAATGATTTGGCCTCCACGTTCCCCAGATTGCAATCCCATTGAACATTTGTGGGACGTCATCGAACGATCTGTCAGGTCGTCACCAACACAACTGGTAAATGCAGCATGGTTATGGAGTGCAGTGGAGGCGGCATGACTTGCAGCGCCTGTGGATGTATTCCGGGGACTGGTAGACGCTCTTCCACGACGGGTCGCCGCCGTTTTCCGGGCCAGAGGGGGCCCAACACGTTATTAGGCAGCTGTGCTATGACTTTTGGTGAGTAAGTATATTGTAAGGGATTTGAACATCTCACGGGCTTCTGTTCATGCAATTCTCACAAACAGCAGTCTCTTACGGTAACCAGTAAAATCCTACATGGATGAAGGGTTTCAAGGCTCTCTGAAACACATCATCCATGTTGCCATTTACGGAATTAGTATTATCTAGAATGCGTCCACCGTTTTTCTTTCATGTGGATACAAACTGCTGAGTTACTTATCTCAAATTTATGTTAAAGCTTGGCGTTGAGATAGGGAGCGAAAAACCTTCAAAACAGAAATCCGGGAAAACGTAAAATTGAATAACAATGATCATGGTGATTGATTGGTGGGTGCACTGTTCCATGTTTCAATATAAGCTCTGTTTTGTCTCACATCACTCTGCAGCTTTGTGCCTCCGATGATGGTGTAACATCGAAACGTGTTAGGCTTAATAAACTTAGCATATCGTATCACTAATTTTGGTCCATTTTCTTCTCTTGTTAACGTTAAATAGGTAGAAAACGGTGTCCAAGTCTCTCACGTATCGTCATGTTCTAGTCTCAATATATTGTAATTTATGGCAGCAGTCTTTATTTCAATTTTTATGATAAATTCCGGAATAGCTTTCCTTTAGTTATTAACTATATACCAACACTGAAAATTCTATACAACAAGAACTCAAGAACTGATTTCAACTTTTCTTGAAGAAAACGAGAACTTTCCGAATCCTGAAGAAAATGGTAATCGCAAATGACTTTTTGTGTGAGAAAAAGTAAAAACTAGAAACTACGAAGATTGGACGAAAAGTAATGCCTCCATGGGTGTAACTTTTTTTTTTATTTGTAAACCGTTTTTCAAAATTCTTTTTGTATCTGATGCTTACATTTGTCCTCTACGTAATGCACTTTTCACTTTTCGACATAGTCCCCATCCCTTTCACGCATTGCGCCAACGCGTGACTAGCCGGGTGAACCCGTCGAAGAGGAATTCCGGGGTTGTTGTCGACACCAGGATTGAATGGGCAGGTTTTGAACCCTCTTCTGCAGCACGATAACGCCCGCCCGCACACGATCACCACTCACCAGAGGCGTTGCAGCGCCTACAGTTCAAAGATGAAAGACTTTGCACCTTGCGACTCTCACCACTTCCCAAAGAAGAAAGAGTACCTTGAGGGACATGAATAGCGTTCTGATGACGAGGTGAAAGATGCCATTTAATCCTGGTGTCGACAACAACCCAGGAATTCCTCTCCGGCGGGTTCACCCCACTAGTCACGCTTTTCGAAATTGCGTGGAAATAGATGGGGACTATATCGAAGAGTGAATAGTGCATTACACAGAGGACAGATGTAAGTATCAGGTACAATTAGAATGACCATACTCATTAACATTATCAATGACCATTATCAAACAATAAACGTAACTGACCATCCGATGCATTTCGTGAGAGCTTGGTTACTAGACTCTAATAGAACTCGTGCTACTTAACGATATAAACTCATGACGCCCACTATCATTTCCAAATTCCTCGAATCGTATTTTCCCTATAATGTGATTTCAGCGTGGAACTCATTTCCACGAACAACTAGAAACCAAACAAGAAATTAAGCCTCCCGAGGAAGGTATAGGAAAGTAGCGGAAGCCCTGAGTTAATCTATTTATTTATTCCTTCATCTGCACTTTTAAACCCCCCATTTTTTAAGTCAAAAATTGATTTTCTCGAACCTTGTATTTAGAAAATATAAAAGAACCCTATCTTCTTTATTATCTCATCATTTTCGATCGAATGATACTGTATATGACACTCCATATGTTGCCATAGTTCTAAAGACCAAGTGATTG
>JAHWFO010092203.1:707194-768407 GCA_023313115.1 Rhysida immarginata
ATTCCATTCCTTTATATGCATAAATACGCGTAGACCTTTTGGTCCCCCCCCCCCCGAAACTCCGATCCCAGTGGGCCAATCAAAACCAAACTAAATAGTGAAGGTGCACATGTCCATAGTAAGCTACATTCCGAATTTCAACCTTCTACCTCAAAAAAGGCGGAAATTATGAAGAGGACGGACAAACAGACGGGCATCGTGAAAACAATAAGTAGCTCCATTCTTCCGCTACTTAATATTTAACTGCTCATTAAAACATTGTTCAAATTATAAGAATCATGTACATGAATTACTGTTTCAAGCGTTATAAATTTGTTCGTTTATACCTATTAGTGTTACATGTCCCATGCTTGGGATGCAACAATTTTTAATAATAATAATAATAATAATAATAATAATAATAATAATAATAATAATAATTTTGAATTTTTTTTTATTTTTTTAAATTTTATTTTAATAGAATCCAATACGTCCATCCATAGCCTGTATGGCCAGAGGTCGACTAGTTGGATCCCTAGATGGATCTGGATTTGACGAATGTTATATGATGGTCGCAGCAGCCGGGGGGGGGGGGTGAAGAATCGTGTGTCACTGATGGTCGCCCATCCAGTGAATAGTCGTGCCTGGTATTGCTTAGCTTCACAGAAAGCCCACCAGGCCACGGCCTCCCCCCAACAAATGAAAAAAGTTACAGCCATGGAGGCATTACTTTTCGACCAATCCTCGTACATTAAAGATATTCATTTAATTACAATAATTCTACGCTTTAAACATAATACCTTGCTTATTGTTTTCATTTAATTCATTATCATATTAATGTCTAATTTGCTTGGCAAAGTAGCATTTTTTACAATCGAAATGAATCATTAAGCCTATTCTATTATAGATCAAAATACATATTAAAACACGAGTTTCGACTCCCCAATTATTTACTACTAAATATACCTTTTTGGTAACATTGACGCGAATGTTCTCTTAAATATATTATTTTATTGCTTATTTTACAAAAATTTAATTATTAAGTGTGCGCTTCGTGATCCTAAAATCGTGATATTTAAACTGGCAACATTGTCAGTTAATTCATGGACTTTGAAATAGAATTTTAAGATAAAGCTGAAGCTAGACAATTATAAATGATATAATAAAAGAAATGACGGAAAATAAAAAGTTATCCTAATAAAGCGGGTTCCTTCCTTCATGTTAAAAACATACACTGAAATGCCCAAAGTCATGGGATACTTATTCAATATCGTGTACGACCTTCTCTTGCCCGACGAAGTGCAGCAATTAGACGTGGCATGGACTCTAGCAGTCAGCAGAAATCCTCTGAAGTTTAGCCAAGCAGTCTCGATAGCCGCCCATATTTGCGTGAGTATTGCAGATGCACGCTCTTGTGCACGAATGGATTGTTCGATAATATCCCAAATATGTCTGGCGATCTAAGTGGCCAATTTATTCGTTGGAACTGTTCAAAATGTTCCTCAAATCAATCCCGAGCAATGTTGGCCCTTAAAACATCCTCTGGAATATCCCATCGTTGTTAGAGTACATGAAGGCCTTAAAGGGCTGAAAATGATCACCAAACAGCTGGATATAACTATTCCAGTCAATAGAAGATCCAATTTGATCATAGAACCCAAACCCTGCCATGTAAACAAACCCCACACCAGATTGAAGCTAGCACCAGCTTGCATAGTGCCTTCTTGACAACTTGGGTTCATGACCTCATGGGGTGTGTTTGCCCCATCGGGATCCTACCATCAGCTTGCATCAACTTGAATCTGACTCATCGGACCAAGTTATGTGTTTCCAGTCATTTAAGGTCCAATGAATATATTCACGGGTCCAGGGAAGGCACGTCCTCCGATGGCGTGCTGTGAGCAGAAGCCCTCTTGTCGGTCTTCTGCTGTCATATCACATCGGTGCCAATTTCGCTGCACTGACCTCAAAGACACATTTCTAATACGCCTCATTGAATGTGGCTGTTAATTAACGTAGTGACGTGTGTCTTTACAAAGCATCATTCTGTTCAGATGTCGCTGGACACGAGCATTTAGCAGCCGTGATCGGAGGTAATGCTTGAAATGAGGTATTCTCTGTACACCTTGACACTGTGGATCGAGAAATGTTGAATGCCCGCACCACTTCAGAAATGGGATATCTTATACGTCTAGCTCCATTATCATTCCCCGTTAAACTCTAATAATTCTCGTCGTGTAGCCATAATCACGTTACAAGACGTTTCAGGTGACTGCTAATAGTCGAAATGGCAGCACTGATAATGCTGTGCCTATTTACGTATACATCTTTTACGCGATGCAAGCGACAGCTGAAAATTTGCATACGACACTCTCATGACTTCAGGCACTTTAGTGTATTTTAGATGCAAAATTTGCTGGATATTGAAATTTAATTCGCAGAAAACAGTTCCGGAAGACGCTATTAGGTGCTATTGAAACTTGGAGATTAGGAAAAAATATATAAAACACCCATGAAGCGAATCAAAAACCATTTTACTTTATCACGCTGGACAAATGATTACTTCGTTTGTCTCGTTTCTGTATCTGATCGGCTCATTTAATGGTACGATTTAAAAAAATGTTTTGCCTTTGTGTCTATTAACAGTCTGTACTCCTTTATGTTTCAGGATTAAACCTTTCTTTTTCGGTTTCTATTTATTAATTTCTTTTAACAAAAGGCAGTTTTAAAAATTAAGCATCTCTAAAATTGACAAATTAAGAGTTCCAACATAGTCATGAAGACGGGAATCTTTTTCCGCATGCGGAATTAAGTAAAGAAGCCATTAATATTCTAAATCCATCATCGCAATTTCATCATGACCAGTGATTTTATTCAACATCCATCGATTCTTTCAAGTCTTTCTAACAGCAAATGTTGGAAAGCCATTTCATTTCCGGATATTTCAAATGAATGAATTCCTGATTAGCTCATCAATGGCTAATAACAATTATTATAGCAAATCTCGCAAAATTGTAAGATTATCGTCAAACTAGATTATGAACAATATTTTGATTTCCTATTCATTCGAACGGGAATCACCAACAACATAACGGGAGTGGGGATGGGGGTGTCTCACAAGAAAGAGTTGGTGCCAGTTGGCCCAACGCCGAAGCCCCACCGAGTGGACGGCGCTGGAAACATGCTTCTCCGTTCTTCCGTAATGTTTAGCGCCACAATAAAGAGAACAAATAAAGAGAATCGTATTGGAAACCCTAAAAACACTGAGGTAACATGGTCACCAATTCCACAACCTCAAGAAGACCCTGAACTATCCAAGCGTTTATACAAAAGAGAGCAAGAGCACTTTGCGAATTTTTTTTTCAATTTTAAATTTACAATTTTAATATTATAAATAAGTTGAATTTTTGTCAAGAAAGGAAGAAATATACTTATGATTTATTAAAATAAATAAATTTATTTATACAATTTTGTAAAGTAATTAATAAGCAACACGCAATTATTTATACAGCGTTTTAATTTCTTGCGATACGTCCAGCGATGGCCTTATGAAATTAATCGAATTAGCGCACTTTTGATATACATTATACAAGTATTAAGATTTAAAAGAAAAACGTAAAAATTAACTTATGGATTTTAAATCATTCGAAACACAGACATCAAAAAATGAAGAAAAAAATAAAAAGAACACGCAAATTTGCCCTCTTCCATGGATATACTAGGTAACCACAAAAGTTCTTGCCATTTTAATTCAGGAAAACAAAATGATGTACACAAAAAGTAGCGTATCTCTAGTCCCCAAAGTAATCCTCATTGGCATCCAGCACCTTCTGCCAACGAGTCTCCAGTTGATCAATCCCCTGGCTGTAAAACTCGCTGGTCTTGGGCTAAAAGAAGTCCGTGAGTGCCTTTCGCAGATCTGTATCATTGGTGTAGGATTTTCCACGAAGATGGTTGTCCAGAGAATGGTAAAGGTGATAATCCGTTGGAGCAAGATCTGGTGAGTAAGATAGATGACACAAAATTTCCCAGCCAAGCCGCTCTATGGTTTTCCTGGCCACCCGCGCACATGTGGCAGGGCAATGTCATGAAGGAAGAGTACCCCTTTGCGATTCACCAATGCTGGCTCCTTCTGCTGCAATGCCTGTTGCACACGTTCCAACTGCTGGGGTACAGCTGCCCAGTGATGGTTTGGTCAGTTGATAGCAGCTCGTAGTGAACCATTTGGCGTCTAGTCCACCAGACACCCTAGACTATGGGGTTCATCAGAAATGGCAAGTCTCCCGACCTGAATTTCTGGAACCCTTGCGGTGCGTTCATTCACAGCATCATCCCCATACGCAAGACACATTCGGCGACTTTGATGCTGCTGCTGACAAGCCCACCTTGAAGTCATAGAGCAAACAACACCTAACCATCTCTTTCGATACCTCCATTTGTCTTCACTTCTGCACGAGATGTGATTGATGTGAATGCCCAACCGCCCTGTATTTATACCTTATAACCTTCCTGCCCCCCCCCCCTGACAGATTTTGGTTTGGTTTGTCTTGGTATTAACGTCCTTTTCAAGTGCCATGGTCATTTCAGGACGGCGTTATAAGGGCCGCAAATTTTGCCTCGCAAGGGATCTTTAACGTGCAGCCGGCAAACGACTACACGGGACAAGCGGCTTTACTTCCCTTCCGAAGGAAGTGCGTGATCTTAGGATTTCCCCCCTGAAAAAATCCTCGTCGTCCTCGGCCGGGATCAAACCCGCGTACTCGGGCATCAGGGGCGATCACGCAACCACTGAGCCACCGAGGCCAATACATAGATTTTGGACCACACGGCACACTCATTTGAATATCTTCTATCACTTCCTTTTATGGCAACATAAAAACGGCAAGAACTTTTGTGGCTACCTAGTAGATCCGATGTTGTCGAAAGGAAAAAAAAATAAAATGAAGATCTCTGAATATACTGCTTTCACAGCTATGGCCGAAAAAAAATCCAGAATATTTCGTTTCGTCTATACTTTTTCAATTTGACACGAGAATAGAAAAATAATCAAGAGGATCGGTTTAAACATCTCCTACAAAAGCAGAAACGACCTTATAAAATTGCTTGAAATACAGCGAAAGATCCCAGCTGAAGCACAAAAAAAAACCCATTTCGGAATATGTCAAAAGGGCTGTGGCTCGTGCCCACGCCTTTATTTAGGCCAGTCGAGGAGAAGAATCTCTACAAGGATGAAAGGAGACTGGAAACAGGAAACTCTGGATTTACTCAACGCATTATTGAATCTGGACATGAAGTGGGTTCTAATAATTACAAGATTTTACTTCATGTGAGTGACATCAAATTTTTGAATTTTTTTGAATTCCTTGAGAATCTGGATATAGGTTCTCTAGACCACGCTTAGTGAACTGATTTCATTAGACATAGTGCAGAACCTAGCCTAACATTTCTTCAATTTGCTTTATTCTTCATCTTCAATAGATAATATAATATTTGTACTAATTTCTCAGTGTTCTATTAATACTATTTGTAAAACATTCGCTCTGTTACCATTAACTTTGATCTCTCGTTATACGTGTAGAGTTTATTTCTGCTATTTCTGTATTATGTAGAAAGAAGTAGTGGCCTAAATATGCATATTCATTGTGCAATACAATTTTGTGGAAAAATAGAATTGTCTGCGTTTTGGAATGAGGGAGCATGTTTTTCATTCTTACATGATTCAATGTATCGAATGGAAGAAGAGAGAGAGAGAGAGATCTGACAAGCCGAAAATCAGTTTTATTATGCTGAGAAAATGGGTCGATTCAATTTATATTTTTTTATTGCCGATCTGTTCTAAGGTTGCATGCATGTTGATCGCTGTGGGTAGATGACGTCGAGTCCCCGCAGAAACGAAACAGTCTTAGGCGGTTGTGAGATATATAATTCCCTTGCAACGAATTCGTTACCATGGCTAGTGATTGAATTTGGACCGAAAAAGCATTAGATTCAATCTCAACAAACGACGTGACTTTGCAAAAGTCTGCTAATATAAAGAAGAACAAGAAGAAATCGGCGCCCACGCGTTAACCGTAGACGGCTATGAAAACGAAAAACAAGACTCGCAAAACCGCGTTTCATCTCATTTCATCGTCGTCACAATTTGAAATAACCCAAAACAATTTTCTTTTATTGTATGAATAAACAATTGTCTTTCATTAATTTTTTTTACCTGCCACGTAAAAATTTGAAAGCTCGTTCTCGTCCTTTTTTAATCTCTTATTTTTAGAATCAATCTAAAATCTTAAACTCCAATGTAATTTTTACCGATTTATCGGCTGCTTCTAAATGAGAAAAAGAGTGGAACGTTATTTTAATAATTTTAAATTCCAATAGCATAAAAAGTTGCTCCTTAAAGGAAATGATAAATCAATTCTCCAAAATCCCATGAATAAATCAAGAGCAAAGATAAAATGAATTCAGCGATCAAAGCTATTACGTAAAATTGATTCATAATCAATATCGTATAGCAAAAAATTTAATGGATATTTTAAAAATTCCACTATACAAATCTGAAATCTTTTTTTGAAATATTTAAACTTAAGTTCCTTCTATAGAGTGCTCATACGCCAGTGTTTAATGAGTAGGCGGGGATGGGAAAACATTTTGCCTTTAACTGAATAGAAAATCGAGATCAAGTATCGTTATATTTGAATATTTATTTTCCAGACTAACTGGCGAAAATTACTGCTTCTGTTAGATCGTCATCATCATCCCATTCATCGTGGTCACCGCTGCCTCCTTGTATACATAGAGTGAAGGACGAGAATTGATTTTCATTGATTTTTCTTTGGCTCGTTGACGGTGGGGGAGAAGAGAGAAATGCATCGGCACGAAATTGAAACCTTCTCTTAAAAACCCAAGGGAGAGTTCTATTCAGTTGTCGACGCACTCACACATGACACCTCGTACTTTCTGCGCGTGCATATTAAAAAACCCATTAAAGCAGCACGAAAGGTAAGCAAAAAATTAAAAAAGAAACGCATTTCCTCCAGTTTTTTTCCCTTAAGGCTCACGATCTTTTGCAAATACCAGTATTGTCCACGTGGCATAATCTCGGTGCACCCGAATGCAAAGATTCGTCGAGTTCGCGTTCGGTGGCGCTGCCTCCTTCGAAGTCGCATTCACAAAGTGAGTAAACACGATAGGATAAAATAATACAGAATTACTGTTCGGTAGGAATAATTACGGCTACATAAAAGGTATTAACAAAGTTTTGCACAAGAACCATAATTTTTACAATCTTCCACCACACTGAAGACATTTCTGCATCCTTAGAAACTAATTATCAAACCAATTTTTCCTTGTCTTCTCCGGAAGTGGGCGCACTTGTCATCCAACGCCTTCAGAAACTATTCTTCGTTTAAAAAATGCTTCCTCTTCAACTTATTCTTCACATGAGGGAACAATGAAAGTCACATGGAATAGAGGTTGCTCAGGTTTTCTATCCCAGTACTTGCTATTTAGTCGGTGCAAACTTTGGACCGTGCGTAGGTTATTGTCATAGTGAAAGAACCAAATACTGAGTCTTGGTCGTGAGCAGATGCTTCTGATCGCTCGAAAGTGCTGAAGCCTTTTTCAGGTATATCATATAGAATTTCTCTGTTTGTTCAAATTCCTGTTCAAAGACCTCTACGATAAATGCTTTCAAGACATTTTTACATTTCTTTATACCATTTTTCGGTGAATGTCTTCTGAATTTCGAGCATCATGCGGACCATAATGCCCCCCACGGTAAAGAAATAGCAATCACCGTTTTTCTTCACATATCTTGATTTTACAAGAATTGCAGTTGAGGTGCATTATTAATTGACAAATTAATGGTTTTCAACTTTGGGCGATTTCTTGATTTCCTCAGAGAGGGACTCATTTTCATCTATTAAAAGCGAACATCTTATTCTGAGCTTTAGTATGCGCATCATATAATAAAGCCACGTTTCGTCGCTTGTTACAATGTCATTTATATAACAAGATATGATATTCAAATTTCCATCATCTCTTGGTTCCAAAGAAACGTGTGATTTCATCTGCTTTTCATTTAATGCGAGGAGTACCCAGGGGACAAAGTTTTCTGATTTCAAGATCGCAGAGAATGCTTTGAATTGCCGCTACAGGAATGTTCAAATTCTTTTTCTAACTATCGGTACGACAAACGCCTATTGGTCTCAAGCATTTTCCGGATTGCGGCAATGTCTTCTTCCGTGACAGATGAACAGGGTAACTTGACCATAGGCCATCCTCTAAACTCAGATTTTCTCTCTGAAGTTTCAGCATATGATAGTGTAATGAGCACAGTTCTCTCCGAGCAGAGAAGTCATTTCATTCAAACACTGATCAGCAGTCACCCCGCGAGCAAAGTTGCAGCGTTAAAACGTAATTTTTTGATAAAGACAACATACATAATGTTTACATTATCACTGTTTGCAATTAATTATTACCCATGTTGCCTTCAATGCAGGTTTGAACTTACCTCAATGCACGTGCACACGTTGTTCCGTGCGACAACCGGTTGCGCTGTATTACAAAACTTTCCTAATGCCCTTTGCATTTAATGGAAAAAGACTATATTTTGATTTGTAACGTAGTATTACAAATGTCTGTATGTTTTATAAAAATTTTCTTATTATTTATGAACGCATAAGCATCCGAAAGCATTTAACAAACGTTCCAAGCAAATATCAATGATGTGATGATATGAAATGAAATTTTGTATAAAAATCAATAATCGGTACAAATATCGGAAATAACTTTGCTGTAATTTCTATTCTGAAAACTAGACCCATTGAATTGATGCGTGCATTAACAATTATACGTATAAAGTAAATTGCCAATTTGTTTTTTCCTAAACCTTTTGTTAAAGAACGTACTTAGCTTCTCCATAAAGAGCATTTTTGACGTTGAGATATGTCTGAACGGAAAGGATCTATCGGGCATTTTGGAATCCTTTGGGTGGCTCAAAATGGATGGGGCCAAGAGGACCGTTTGTTTCGACTGTCATTTATGGTTGACAATGAAAAATGGCGGCTGGCAATCCCTTTATCCCAGTCATCGCCGTCGCTGCTACCGACCTTAAAAAAATAAAGGGGTTCAGTCTCCATGGTAACCAAAAAACACCCACTCCTAAGGTTTACACATCTCCCTTGCTTCAATGATCTACGACTCGAAGCTCCTTCAGGACTAAAGAGAAAAAGTATAAGTGTTCTCGTCATAGGTCACGATTTTTTTCCCTTTGGCGAATGATGGGCAGCCTAAAACACGCTCTCCATGGAATCTTTACATCTAAGAGGTTTTGTCTTAAGGGGAAGGAGGTGAAGAAACTATTAAAGCTCTGCCCGTAATTAGGATTTTTTGAAGCGCTTCTCATTCGGAAGATAATGTTTCTGAAGAAGATTTATCGATCGATACAAAATCGATTTGCACATAAACCAATCGAAGCACAGGAGAGAGAAAAGAAGAGGTTTTGGAAGGGGAGTGAACAAAATAATTTCACTCTAAATCGAGAAAAGGTTTCATCTTGACGACTTCAAAGGGTTATCGTGCTTCGACGAGACCTTTCTCTCGTCTCACCTTTCGCTCATCACTTGAGATGAATCCGCCTCATTTCATCCCAAATCCATTGGGAGCCAGTGGTTGAATCTTGCCTGCTCACTCGTAAGAGTTAAATGTCTCTCTTTCTCTACATGCCCTTTCTTCAATAAAATTCAAATTGAAAAAATAAATGCGTGAAGCCTAATGTAATTGAACTCTTAGGCGTTTATTCACTTGCATTTGGGTAACGTAATTGCTTATTGTTTATACATTTTGTCACCTTTATTGTATAGTTGGATAAGTGAATCAAAGTCATACTTAAAAAAGCACGACGTGTGTTCTAGCAATTTAACATTCAAAACCGATTCATTCTGTGTTCCCATCCCCTCGATTTTAATAATGATTATGAGCTGTATTCGTTTGCTGGAAAAATGTGAAAAACTCATCTATCTATTCTGAAAAACGAAGTCTTATCGCGGTAATGAAAGTGAACTAATGGTTTTGCTAAATTGAGCGTCACAATTGTCGCTTAGGCAGAAAAGGCATTAATTAGCCACAACATTAAATTCCAATTGAAGAAAAATATTTTATTACTTTTCAAGGCTGGTTCGTCGACCTTTAATTTGCATCTGGAGCTTTCTAGTTAACAGTATTTTAAAAATAAGAAATTCCAGAAAATTTTGAGTAGGATTCTAGTATTACCGTTGCTGCGTCGGACGAGATCCTCATCCAAATCCGATAGGATCGGGGATACGATAACCCAGGGCCGATGAACTCTCTTGAAAGGGTCAATGCATTGCTTGGATAAAGGAAAAAATTTCCCAGGGAGACTATTCTCCTTGGACACCGACGAATTCACGAGTCATCCCATGGGATAGCTGCATGTCTAGACGACACTCCATTAGGGAGATGGTTGAAAATTTTTCCTGACCTTCTCTTTCCATCAATCATATTCGGATATTAATAAGACTCTTCTTTCAGGTCTTTCAAAAAATCTTTTCGCCCCTCTTTCCTTTCTCTACTCCCGCTTGTTTGTCGTCCCTTTTCCTCCCTCATCTCGCGTGTCTGTCTGATTTATCAAAAGTTTTTTTTCCCCCTCTCCTAATATCTCCTCTCCGCCAATCACTTCTCCCTAATGATCATTTACATCGGAGAAGTTAACACCCACGCCTCGATAATGGACGTTCTCTTTCATCAACAAGGAAAAAATAGTTCGGAGGGAAAAAGTTGAAAGTAGTAAAAATGGTGGCAGAGATGAAGAAAGAAATTTTTGCTTCTTGCACTAAAGAGTCATGCAATTGAATCGAAGCTGCCTAACTTCATAAACGTCAAAAATTTTTTTCACTTGAGTATACGCAAAGCCTCAGTCACTTAAATGGAATTGATATTTTATAAAACGATTTACTTATCTAAAACAAAGGAAATTGTGTGTGGTTGAGATATAAGAAAATAAAATTGATTTATACAAATAGCAACTCGTGAGATTCAAACACACAAAGATATAATGTTAACGTTTGGTTGATCTACTATTTTTTGCTTCTGTATAATGTGGGCCTATCCACTTGGTGACTGGAATTTAGGGGATGGATAAACTGTCTATGTCCCAAATTTTTAACACGTGAACTCGGAAAGGAGCTAATTCTTGCGACTAACTAAGAACGTGTTTGAGTAAATAATTTACTCAAAAGCAGCTTCCCAAAAGATTTTTTTGTAATAATTTTCCAATGTAATTAATTTCCTGCCTTGCTTCTCAGTGTCAAAATTTTTATTTTGACCCTCGCAACCGATTTAGTTTTTGAGATATCACAGTCATACTTTTTATAGGAGACTCAGATTCTTCAAATCATCTGATGATTGATATTTCTTAACTTCATGCTTAATTTCTATCTCCTACTGCCGCCTGGCTATTTTATTTTATTTTATTAAGACTGCTCTAAGCTGTCATGTCTATTCCATTAGAGCGTGACAAATATTCTAAATTTTTAAAACCTAAAAAGTTCAAAATATTTAGCTTTAATAATAATCATATAATAAAAGCAAACCATCTCGCTGGAATGAAAATAAAAATTAACAAACTCCGAAACATTAAACGAACCCTTTGGCGGGTTATTTAATAAATAATAGTTGAATTATTTATTAATAAAAAATATTAAATAAAATTTAAAAGGCAGGATATGATAAATAAAATTAATACAAGCTGCCATTAAATAAAACATAAAGCCATATTGTATCGGCAACAAAAGTACTTAGCCACCTTGCATAGAAACAACCTTGCAAGGTGGCTACATACTTTTGTAGCCGACTGTACATATTATAAAAAGAATATTTAAAACTTTTTCGGTTTTTCATTGAATAGGTTTTTCGGGCGCATAGATTTTTAAGTTATTTTGCACCCTATTGAATGATTAATTCTGAATATTGTGCAAAATATAAACTCCAGGCATACGATGGGATACAAATCCACGACCTGTCGGACCCGAGACCTGAAACTAGAAAGTCATAGAACCCAGCTCCACCTCTCTGGCTCGGGTGTCGTAAATAATCCGTATTGAAAACACCATCATAAGGAGACTACTATTTTTACAAGCACTCAATAATTGAAAAGATGAACACGGATTTTGTTTTTCACTCACCTTCGTTCGTAAACACTCTCATAGCCTTTTCTCTCTCTCTCTCTCTCTCTCTCTCTCTTTCTTGGTCTCTCTGACACAAACACAAAACACACGCACGCATCACACACGACGGAATTCTCCTTTTGACCGAATCTGTAAAAAATAATCCAAAGGCTGTACTTTCCATAACCTTTACAATCCACCGATGGGCGAAATATCGAAATGTTTTATTTAAACTTAAATTTTTAAAATATAAAATGACAACCAATCACGACAATGATTCTTAACAACCATCATTTCTTACAGGATGATAACGCTTCCTTGCGTAGTTTAACGTTTCAAATAAGCTAAAAAGAAAAAATATGTGCTTGAATTTTCTTACATGTTATGACAATTGCTTTTTAAGATCCATTTGATTAAAAACAATTTCTTTAAAAACTATTCTATGCTAAAGTAACAAAGACGATCTTCACGGTCGAGTATTATTTCAAAATATTAAAAAATGAAATCAATTAATGAATAATTCAAATATTAACCAAATATTTCATAAAATTCCAAAACATCTTTTGATGATGGAAGTCTCCTATGTATAAAGCCGATGATAACAGGAGGACCATCTGAAGTTCCTTTATCCGAATGCATTCGAGATTATTTGCTATTCCGTTTTAATAATGCCATCTTGATAATAAATTGACACAAATCGATGCCTATATTACTGTTCTAAACTCTAGTTCAGTGAATCCCAACAGTCATATTAACATGATTTATTGACTAATCATATAGACAAAGGAATGTGATTCATATTATGAACCTGTGTTAATTTGATATTTATGATTTATAAGCTGAATATAGTTAGAAACGTTTATGTAATAATTATTGACATCAAGACCTTTAGATTTAATGTGTTAAAAATAAAAATGCTGGATTTGATCTTACAAATATAGCTTACACCTCAAGTTGCGCAGGTGCAGAAAAAAGTATGTAACGAAAGCACTTGCTTCGTGGAAAATAGGGAACGTGAATAATTCGCCTTCGAAAAACCCGTGATGTGAAAATTAGCTAATGTCTTATGCAGTCGAAATGTCAGCAATGGAAAAGCAAACTGGTTCGCCGCCAAAATGGCTTGCTGGATTCCCAGAAGAATAAGAAAGATATGCCCTTTGACCTTTGGGTTCGATGCGCAAATGAACACCTACCTGCATTCAGGAGGACATCAATCAATTGGATGGGTAGGGGAGGAGCTGTCTTATTTTTAAAAGGTTATTTTGAAATAAATTATATCAATTCAAATAAAAACCCAGGAAATCATTTCATTTTCTTTCCATGAGATCTCTTGTTTATTAATTCACTTTAGAAAAGTGTGATTCAGCTGCTTTCTTTCTTTATCGTTTATTCATTTGAGGAAAATTGTTTTTGCTCGCCTTATCTTCAGTGAATTTTCTCTGTATTATAATGCCCGTCCAAGCAGATTTAATATCATAGATAAACATTCTTAAGAAATTCTTCAGGCTACTAACTTAAGAATTTCCTAGCACTTATTTTTGTACATAAACTAGCTCGCGTTAATTATTAAATTTTAATTATTCTTTAAAAGATTAGAACTTGGATGAAAGATTCATGCGCATAATATCTTCGACGTTGAATTATGCTTAAGAAATGGCAAACATGTTAGCTTTCTAAATCATTCATGATCGTCAAGATTTGAATAAGGGAAGAGGGGAAAGGTTTAGGTTCTTCGCTCTTCAAAGGTAAATGGGTTGACCTCGCTCCCTGTATGAATTTTAATGAAGAAAATGGATTTCCGTAAAAAGCTGTGTCATTCACAAAGCAACTAATCAGAATAGTTTATTCAAGAGAAAAGTGAGAGAAAAAGTTTTTAATGTTAAAAAAAATTAATATCGTTCTTGTGATTTAAATTATAATAATGAGACTCAAATTTTTAAAGGTATATTGACCATAATATGCTGTAAAGAATCAAGGCTAGTCTTTGGGATAATTAGGAATTATTTAAAATGAGCCGTTATGGTCATTTAGCAAGATCCAATTCAACTCCTATGTAGCCTCAATAAAAGCTCCGCACACTTGGCGAGGCTTCTCTGTTGAACACTTGAACTAGCAGCGAAAGAAGCATTATACATTTTCAGTGCCCTAAATATTTGAATGGGCTGCTCATTCTCTGCTATTAGCAATTTTTTTTTATTAATGTTTTATTTTATGGAGAAAAGGGGCGTTTCGTTGAAAGAAGAGATTCTACGAAAAACCTTTTCTTGTCTTCGTGAGAGTGCACTCTGTGAAGTGAATAAATATGAAAGACAAAAAAAATTTCATTCGCATTGAACATTGGCATGGATCAATCAAAACATTGTCGTGTTCTACGTGCAAATCACCGTCGACATTTTCACTAGAGAAACGAAAAATCCTTTTCATCGATTTCCTCTTCGTTCATTTTTAACCGACTTCTCTCACTTTTTACTTTTCGTGTATTCACTCTACCTAGTGGAATTAACGAATTTTCTGGCATATTTCCAATGAAAAAAACTTTGCTTCAATAATTCAATTGAATTTCATCGTTCACTTTTCATCACTCACTAAGGCTGGCGAGAGGAAGGAAGGAAAGAGGGAGGGAGGGAGGAGGGAGAGAGGGAGGAGGGAGAGAGAGAAGGAGGCATCAGGCAAGATGGAACAGCCTCCGGGTTGAACTCCTTCTCCTCTTTCACAAAAATTCCTCATAATGCTCCTCGTATTATTCAACTTAAATTAAAAAAAGTGAGCCCTTCTTGGTCGACTTCAGTCATCCGTTAATCCAACAAAAAATCTGTGGATTCTAATAAAAATTTTTGCCGTATCGTGAAGTTCGGCTCTTCTACCCTTCGCTGTTATTTTCGAAGTTCCACAAGATGTCTTTTCTATTTTCCTTTTGAGTGGAAATGTTAATTCGTTGAATGATATTGTTACAAGTAATGATCATATCAATACATCATAGTTATACGGTTTAAAGTTTATTTAAAAAATTAAAGTTTAATCATTATTCATTTGTTTCCTCCTTTGATAATTATAACAATTTTAATTAATTAATAACAAAGTATTTTTTAATTGAGAGATATTCTAAGATTAAAGAAATGGCCGTAGTATTTTTACCAGAGAAGAGAGTCAAAAAATTGGATACGTACGGACTCCTTCATTGAGACGAATAAAAACCTTTGGATATAAATTGATGAGATCTTCTGAATAACCATTTGGGAGATACTTACTTACTTTTCAAACCCGCTTATCCGTTAGGGTCGCGGGGGCAGCAGCCCTATGGAGGATCTCCAGCGATCGCGATCTTCCGCCATCAGGCGCATGTCCTCCCTAGTAATATCCAAGCGACTCGAACCCAGATTCTCCATGTAGTCTAGGCACCTGGTTCTAGGCCGACCCCTTGGTCTCTTACCCACCGGCTTGGAAAATAACAACTGCCTATGAAGACCAGTTTGCGGCATCCGTATCACGTGGCCATACCAGCGCAACTGAGATCTCTCAATGCGGAGAAGTAGCGACTCAACACCTAAAGACTCCCTTATTGTGCTGCTGTGCACTCTATCTAGTAGGGTAACACCTGCCACACTTCTCAGAAATCTCATTTCGGCCGCTTGTACCCGCGATCGCACTCTTTCGGTCATTACCCAAGCCTCATGACCATAGGTGAGAATGGGGACAAAGATAGATTTGAAGACGGAGAGCTTGGCTTTGTTACCCAGCTCGCGTTTCGTTACCACGGATCGCCAGTTCACGTCTGACACAGCTTGCTGTACTGATCCGAGCATCCAATTCTTTCTCCTTCTTTCTCTTTATTTGGGAGATATTGAGGTCTTTTATTTTTTTTTTAAATTGCTATCAAATTTTCCAATAAGCACAAAATAACAGAACTCGGAAATAAGTTTTCATTAAAATTTCACTTGTAATTTGACATAGCAAATTGTGTATAAATATTTGCAAGAAGTATTAATTCTAAGCCAAAGTGGAAGGCATATGGCAATATACCATTACACCATTTCTATTAATTTTGATTGTTTTTTGTATGATTAGTAAGAGCTAAAAGGCCATTGTGAATAGTTTTTCTATTAATTTACTGGGATATTTGATGTTTTTCCAGCATGCTTTTTAAATTTTGCAATGCTCAAATATCCAAAGTCGTATGTGTATAGCGGTTTCTAATAACAGTTGTCTTATTCAAGAATTTTTTTGTAATATAGGATATAAAGTTCTAGAATAAGACAGCTGCTATCAGGTTAAATAATCTTCTGATATAACAGCTTTGAGATTGGTAGCGGGAAAAATTATTTCCTCTGATAAGCTTTTCATATACTGAAAACTCCAATTTGTTATTAAATTTTAAAATTGTAAAGTCTAAATATATAATTAACTCTAAACTCGTTTATTAGATTAAATTATGATTAAAGTTAAGTTTATATTCTCCATTGTGATTGAGATGTAAATGTATTAAAAATTTAAATTTTAATATCTACTTTTATTATAACAATTTTCATAATATTTGAAGAAAAATCATTTAATGAAAATTTTTATCATTTTAAAAGGAGTTTAATTTTCAGAGAAGAGTAGCATTAACATTAGATATGTGAACTATATCTGTTCTTGAATCACATGTTTTATTTCAGTTACACCAAAAAATAGAATACTATTTCCTTTACAAGATCACTAACATGTAAGTTGTCTATCTTAGAACCTAATTTGATTGGCGCTTTGGAGGGAGGAAAACAAACATGTATACTATTTCACGGATTTATACAAACTTTCGACCGCGAGCAAGCCTTAATTCAGCTCTTAAATTATCCAAAACGCGACAAACATCTGCTAGACTCGCAATCATAGTGAGGGGAAAAAAGAAATTTTCCGCCCTCTTCTTTAATTCACGAATAATGAACATTCCAAGGGTTTCAGTAGGACCTCTGGGATCGTAGAGCCAAAAGTTGTTTCAGAGCAGATTCACTTCTTTTCAGAAACGAATTCCACTCATTTGCCCAAGCATTCCGGGTCTTAAGTCTTTCGAGATTAACATCCGCCCGTGCTGCTCAGGATCAATAGTTTTCGAGGGGAGTGCCAACAGACTATACATAATTTGAATGTCGAGCGCACGATGAGACTCACCTGTGCTCAGATCGAGAGCAATCCCACTCAATAATTCAGGCCATAACGGCGGCCCATAAGCGCAGGGCTCGTGCGTGCTTAGCGCTGTTTGCTTTCCCGTTTAGAGCACGTGGCTGCACATCTGATTGTATACTGGAAAGCTGACGTCGTCTTCATCTGCACAGGGACATCAAGACGAAAAAGGTTTTCTTTCAGCTCAAGTGCTAATCCTCCAGATGGAAGGGATAAAGGAAGGCGGGAGAAGAAAGCGAGGGGAGGGGGGGGGGGCAAAAAGAAAGCGAACGCAACGACTTTCATTAGTGAGAGAAGCCTCACGCGCGTGAGTCCCATAACAACCATGTCCAATACTGAAACCCTTATGAAGAAATTAATTCGTGAAGAAATAATAATTCTTATGAAGTTTTTCTTTTTATAGAAAAGTCTTTAGTGAAACAGAGCTTTACAAGTTTAAGAGGTAGAAAAAATCTTAGTTCTGTTGTAGTTATCGCAACTGAATTAATTAATCTGTTTAACTATAGAAACAATTATAAAATTCTCGAATACCGCAGTAAAATATTTGAGGTTGGAACATAATCTCATATTCCAAGGACAGGAAAGAAATACTCTAGTAAGGGATGGGGGAAGTGCTAAACATTATATGCAAAACTGTTAGGGTGCGGGCAGGTCATCTGATTCTTGTCATCATGAGGTCGTGGGATCGAATCTCGTAGTGGGATGGAAGTTTGTTCTTTCTAACCCCTACTAACAGTCTCCAATCAGCATTTGGCCAATTTCCCTTCAAAATGAACAAGTTTTGTGTATGGAAAGAATTTAGAGGAGACCTCATCCTGCAGTGGATGGATGATAATTGCAAATGATGAAGATATAAAGAATACATACATAACAACAATCATTTACAGTATTGCCGCTTGCCACGGAGTTAACCCCGAGTTAAAAACTTTGTCCTTCCATATTTTATTTATGTTAGTAAATCTCGTATTATACTATTCTGAAAAAATAGCCGAAGAAGTCTAGCTTGTCTATCTGCTTCTTTACCTGGTATCCAATATCTTTAAAATATAAATGTTAAAATTTATCTGCTTAGAACTAATTTAATAATTTTTCAATTACTTTTTGTTATCTGGGATATTTAAAAACTTTGAACTCCTTGCCCAGATTGTTTTAATTTGCCAGAATCACACTGAAGTTTAGAGGGTCTTTTAAACCACTTAGGGATCAATGGTTTTGCCAGCTTACTATTTTACTATGACTACATCAACATGAAAGATTCTCTTTAATAAGAGCAAAACAATTCGTATAGCAAATCTAATTAAAACAATTCGATTATTTGTAAGGCAATCTAATTATAACCCAACGATGAATACCACGACACTATTTTATTGGATAAATACATCCCTGATCGAGAAGGCACATTCCAATTACAGTTAATATCAGCGAACGAATCTCATGTATTTTAAATAAACAGTGTCAGCAATAGCAAAAATACCTCAACATGAAAAACTGAAAATTTAATGAAATAGTAGAAAAAAATTTACAAAATAATAGATATAAATTATTTCTGATATAAATTTCTACAAATGTTTTGTGAATTTCAATATTTTTGATCAATTCCACTTTTCTGTGCATTCTATGTTATTACAGTGTTTCTTCTATAAATAGTGGGCCAACAGTTTTGCAAATTATTTCTATTGCTTGATAGTTAAACCACAAATTCTCAGTAAAATTCTTTTTCACTTTCGTTCGGGACTCTGCAATAGCTGATTTGGACTTAATGCGACCAATGCATTTTATTAAAAATTTATATTCAATTCTTCATGTTCAGATGTTTCACTTAGCAACAATTTCCTCTTCGTTTATGATTAAATACAACAGCCTCATTGGGTATTAAGATAATGCTAATGGCCCCACTAATTTCGTTGGCTTGCTATTTTGACTTTTATCTTTGCCGATGTCTATTGAAAATTTTGCAAAATATGCAAAATTTCTTTGGTTAACTGAATTAGTTCTTCATGTAATTATCCTGCTGCCATTTTGGTTAATACGCATTAAGTAGCGGTTTCTAATCACAATGAACAGTCAAGTATTATTAAAGAATGATGTGCAATTAAATTTAATTTCAAATTATTGCTTGTTCTAAATAAAAACGTAGATATATAAGAAAATATGCTTCTAAAAAAAATCTTGTTTAAATACAAGATGAATATTTTATTGCGCAGCCCAGCAATCTATGTAACATCGAATATAGTTAAGAGAGTTCGCACCTGATTTGAAGCTGAGGGCAGGCATTTTGAACACCTACTGTAAAGAAATGTGTCATTTGTATCTTTCCTGTTAAACTTATAATATCGAACACATGATAAATCCGAGTGATAAAATGATCACCCTGTACATCAATCATGACTATGTGAATAAGGAACACTAATCTTTTGTTTTTATTGAAGATTTACATATACGTATACAGATTTTGAGCTAAACTCTGTTCAACAAAAGCTTGATTGTCGTGTCCAATTAAATTTCCGATTTCAAATTTAGACACCCAGTCAAAGTCTCATTGGGAAGAGTATAGTCAAATGGTGAATTTACCCATAAAAATTAATGAAATTTTCCTTAATATACAGGATTTTTCAAAAAGAAGGAGCAGATATAAAAAGATATATAATTTATTTTTAATTAATAATACACCATTGGGTAGAGGAAAGTTCAAAGTTTTATTTTCTGCATTCAACATGAGCTCTATTTGTTGTGCGATAAACGTCGAATCGGTAGCCCATTTCTTGCCATACAGGAAGTAACTGGTCCCTGGTTATTGAACTCACTGCTGTAATATAATTCTATCTCGTAGGTCTTGAAGAGTAGCAGGCATAGGTGGCACTGTCTTTTATGATACACGCTGTCTTTAATGTAACCCACAGATAAAAATCGCAAGGGATAAGATCTGGTGACCCTGGAGGCCACTTAGATGAACGAGATCATGTTACCCACCTCTTCCGATCCATCGTCCTGGAATTGTGTCATTCAGATACTGCCGTACCTCGTGGTGGAAGTGAGGTGGAGATAAAATCATGAAGATAAAATTATTCCGATCTTGTTGAATTTGTGGAAATAACCAGTGTTGGAGAATGTTCAGATATATAATTCCAGTACAGTTCGCTCCATAAAAAAGAAAGGGTCATAAACTTTGTTAATATTAATGGTGCAAAACACATTCAGCTTTGGAGAGTCTCTTTCATGTTCAGTCCCCCAAATTTTGACATTGTGGCGATTCACTTTACCAGAGATTTGAAATGTTGATTCATCGGAAAAAGATAGTTCTGTAAAAAGTGTCTTCTTCTAAATCTTGCCAAATTGCAGTTCAAAATTCTAACCTTTTTTCATGATCGCCAGGATGCAAAGCCTGGAGTAACTCCAACTTATACGGTTTCAGATGCAGAGTTTTTTTAAGCAAATTCCAATCTCTCTGACTTCCTCTGCTTGTGGATTTCCTAGGTTGCGTTCGAAAGCAGTTCGGATACGTTCAACATTTTCATCTGATCGACCAGTGCCTTTCCCTTTGCATATGCAACAATCTTCTATGAATTTTTTGTACCAACTGTAAATCTGTTTATGACGAGGCGGCTCTTTGTTTAACTTACAACGAAATGCACGCTGCACAGCAACAATGTATTCACTCTTTGCATACTGCAGCACACAAAACGACTTTTCTTGGGCGTCGCCATTTTCTCGTAAACAAACAACAAACAACAGCGTCGCTGTAGGCATTGAATGGAACTAATATGTGTGGGTTTAAAACTTTGAACTATCCGAAAGCACAAAATAAAACTTTGAACTTTCCTCTATGAACTTTGTTGATCATTAGAAATAAATATTTTAAATCTGCTGCATCTTTTTGAATAACCCTGTATTTATATGCGTAGCCGCTTGCTTTTTTTGGCGGTGAAGAGGAAAAGTAGCTGTAAACTGTGCGAAAACTTTTCAAAAATAACTTTTAAAATCTAATATCGTACGGATATCTCTTTGTAAAGAAGAGACTCCATTACTAATCAAACGCAAGTCCTTCAGATGATGATTAGTCTACTCCTATGGGAGTGTTTAAAAATCGTCTTCCCAAGTTATCGAATAGAGTGCGAAGTTTTTGTGCCGCTTGAGGTGGCATTTCCTTCTGAACATGATTTACATTTCCTTCTAACTATTGGTTTAAAGTTTTCAGTCCGAAATGTTGTAGCTTTTTGGAACATTTAATCGTATTATTTTCGCATCGTATAACAAAAAAACAAACGGACCTTGAAAACATTAAATCTATCCGGTTTATCATAACAGGTCTCTGCGATGAAGGTTTAATGGGGTGTTGTTTTGCAATGGAACAACGAAGCCGTGAACAAAATTCGAACCCGCAACATGACGGCCTCGCTCGATTTCATCAGTTGTCCTTGCTTTCTAGTCCACACACACAAAGCATGAACATCTGACGACTCTCTGAAATTGGAGGAGATGAGAAACATTTCTCGCTTAAGAAAAATGGAACTTAATGTGCAGTTAATAAAAGGAACTTTTATCGATTAATTCTTATAAATCGGGACAAACAATGAGGCGAAGGCGATATTTTAGTAGATAGCAAGAAATTGAGTTTTTCATCTATCTCTCTCTCTCTCTCTTTTTTTTTTTTATTGTTTCGATCCCTCATTTGTCTCGTCAGTCATCGTCGACATTGAGAAAGAGAGGGAAAAAAAAAGTCGCCCACTTGTTAAAAAGTAAAAGACGAACGGCAGGGGGGGGGGGGGGAGAATTAAAATACGGTCGATTTAATTGAAAAGCACAAATTTTCTTTTTCAATTGAAGGCAAAGAAAACGAAAACACTCAGCGGGGAAAGAAGAAAGAAAAATTAATTAAGAGTCACAAATCAATTATAGTTCAATTTAATATTTTTAAAGAAAAATGAATGGAACAACAATTTCAAATTGATTATTCGGTTGAAATGGAGTACTTTTGCGATTTCTTTCAATAATTTTTATAAAATAAAATTTTCATAAGAAAAATTGGAAAAAACCTCAAGAAAATGCTTGCGAATATACAGTATCCATTCCCTTCGCTAACTGATAATTAATTTTAATCAACACTGAACATTCAAACTAGAAAAGATTTTCGATTATGAAAATTGACAAGTCTTTTATTTTAAATTATAAATGCTGTTATAACAGTATAAATAATAAAGATCCATGTATTTTAATGTCCATTTTAGATAAGATCGTCTTTAACCTTGGGCTGTTTGAAGAATAAAGTTGCAACCATTTCAATTATGGTCGCGTCCATTAATTTTCACTAATTCGAGGACATTTTAACCTAAGAGCATTTAAACTAATAACACGGTAAATTAAAAATAAACATTGCCTTCAAAGTTTAACCCGCATTTCACAGGATACTGCGCACCTGGGCCACATTTCGACCCCGGCAGCGGAAACAGCCGTTACACAAACTCAACGAAACATTGAAAAAAGAATTTTATGTTTAAACAAGTAATCAACTCTTCAAAACCTTACACAGCTCTGCTTCCCCCTGAAGAAATCAGATATTGGGAAAAGTAAAGAAAATGGGAGGGGGGAGGAGCTACATCACTCAGTCACCTTAATAGTAATGAGCAGGTGGAAAAATTTCCTCAGGAAAGTCGAAACAGGTGATATTGTGTGTGTTTGTTTATGTTTTCAAACACACAGAATCCGGTAGATTTTTCAGTAAAATAGTTTACCTTGCGGATGTTTTTTTTCCTCATCTTTTTGTGATTGACCTCAAGCAGCCATATTAAACTGCTGCATCGTTCCTTTTTCCGCTTTAACTATTTTTACAAATATCAATTCGAAAGAACGAAATTAAGGCAACCTATTTTCTTGCTTGTTTTTAAATTTAAATAGGTCTAAGTCATTTTAATATGTGTTACATTGCACACAACCGACAAGGTGATCGACTTATTCAGAATAATTTGTCATTTTATTAAGATATGATTATTATTAACGAATGGATTCATACGATTAACAGTTATTGGAGTGGGAAGGGGGGAAGTCTAAAATACAGATAGTTTTTGGCCAAATGCCTAACTTGAATGAAGACTACTACATTATTCGTGTAAATGAATAAATTACGTTATGTAATTAATTAATATAAATTAGCTATTTGTTATAGAAAAATGTGTAAGACATCAATGAACCAGAAACACTTTCAAAGTTTATATCTATACTTGATGAGCATGCATTGTTATTCTCGCTCCGAGCTGTATTGCAAAAACAGTAATTATGGCCTACTGTGAGCAGTTCCTAATCCCGCAATTAAAGATTCGCGGAATATCTGTTCCGACAAGATAGTGCACTATCCCAATATTATAACGTAGTCCGGCGTTATATGAATGAAAATCTACCTCATCGCTTGGTTGACTGTGGAACTGCCAACGAACTGGTATTTCGAAATTGCGTGTCATTAGTTGTTCTGATGTTTTTTATATGTGGTTATGTAAAGGATGCTGCTTATTTTCCATCATGTGTAGCAAGATATAGACTATCGCCTAGATATTTACCGTATGACCCCGGCTTCCACATTGAATATGGTTTTCGTCTCCAATGATACTTACACGTTATTCTGTAATAAATATTTCGTACTTAATACGTAGAGTAGTTTCGGAATGTTGACATTCCAAATCTGAAAAAATTTACAAAATGAGAGAAGGAAGGAACTCTTATTTTAAATTAGCAATTCTTTTTAAATTTAAATTTTAAATTTGTCGCGTATGCAAACTAAGTCATTGATTTTAATTCTTTGGCAGCAAACACTTTTACAGCAAAACATGGTTAGCAGCTCTAATTAAATTCGTCAATTCTTAAATTTAATAAATTAAGGAAAAAAAGAAGAAATGATTCTTAAATTTCCAGAGCTCGCTGCATTCTGTGAAAAAAATATGAGTAAAACATTTCCAAGTTTTTCATTTTTTATTACACTTTCCGTGAAAACCTTTTGAGAATAGGGCTCATTTTTAGTTGCAAAAACGACGCTTAAATTTATAATTCTATTTTTTTCGTCGCCAGATTAACTGAATCAGCGCTTCATTAGACATGTTTAACGTGTTAATTATCTATGAAGTTGACAAGCTTTGGCTAATAGTGTAAATACTAACAAACAACAGTTGTTTAATTCTTTAAATTATAGATAAGAGCTATAAGAATCTCAAGTTCAATAGTTATTCCCATGGAACCAATTCTTTGTTATTTTCTGATCCAAGAAAACCTAGAATTTTGTCTTCTAAAAATTTCATACGGAAAACATTGTGATGCTTTTACGTTCATTCTCCACTTTCTTCACGTTCTTCATGTTCCCAGAAGTAAAGCGAACTCATGGATAACCTGGGAAGTGTTAGAGTGTTCGTCCGTTTCAATTGTTTATATTCAAAAATTAGCTTGATATTCGTTTCGCACGCATTTCTGGCGTCGTGTCAATTTAGCATTCGGATTCCGCACGTGCACTGACGACTTCAGTTTGAACAGAGGCTGTAGTTTTTTTAAACAGGTGTTTGCCTTCCATAGCAATAGGGGGCGGGAGGAGACAACGGATCTTAAAAATGAATTCGATGGGGAAAGACAGCTTCTCGCATTGGAGGAGTTTTTAAATTTTTTTTCTCCTTGCTTTCGTTATTCCGTCAAGATTCGAAGTTTCTCCTCCCCCATCTTCTCTTAGTGTTTTTCTTCAAATGAAATGAAAACTGACTTGAAAGGTTTGATGCGAACAAAACAGCGGAATTCCGAATTCTTTTTCTTTGAAGCTGGAACAACTGTGCCGTTTTAATTTCAATGTTTGTTCTCATTCCTTCGTTACATGAGACAGTTTCTGAAACTTCACTTCCCCCCTCCTCCTCGTGTTTTCTTTCTCGTGGTATATCGAATAATTTTTTTGTTTTATATTGCAAAAAAGCGGCATTTGTCATTCAAAATGAAAGATTGTCTATATTGAAAATGGAAATTGAAACGGACTGGAACCAAGAGCAAAACCAATAAAAATATCCGTCTTGGTTTCCAGATTGTTAATCCAATTTTAAGAGTCCTCGGTGAAATAGTGGCATATTTCTATCAAAACCATTCGACTGTAAAATCTTTGTTGCGGATGGAAGCATCTACCTTTGTATACCTGATACGAGTTTCAGCATTTCAACCGCACTTGTAGTCGCCTTTCCAAATGTTGTTTTCTGGTACTGAAATTCGACCACAGGTCGCTTGAATGAACATTTAGAAATCATAGAAGATTGTTTGATTAAAGCGACTTGTGACTTTGATTTTACATAAAAATGCATCTTACGTAACACGATTAATTTTGTCGGTTAATTTACAGTTGACGCTTTTTGATATTTTGAATGAAGATGCTATTTAAAAGGTATTCATGAAAGGAAAAATGTTATAATTATCTTTGACAAAAAAACAACACGCTACAAAAAATGAACCAATTCTAACGAAACTTTACATAAAAGTACCTTTCGATCTGATATGCAAATAATCAAAATATTGCAAGTGTGACATGGCGGACAGTGCAGGATCTTACTGTCACACGGCAGACAACAGGGAATTATGGTCTGGGGTGGCATTTCGTTTGATAATCGGACCCCGTTGGGTCCTACGATTAGTTGGGCTACTGTGCCTTTCGCGGCACTTTTAGCTTACTTTTCAACAAGATAACGCGCGGCCACACAAGGCCTGTCTCTCCTTGTATTGTCTCTATGCTTGCGGTTGCCAATATCCTCCTAGAGTATATTTGAAAAGTGATGGGGCATCGCCTGCGACTAATCTAAAATGTCAATGGGGCTCCAATTGGAAAATATCCATCAAAAATTCATCCGGGAATTTTAAGAATCCATGTTGACCGGAGATGACCAACGTTCCATGGACTTGTTCATTTTGTGTAAGATTTTCTATCTAATAAATCATCAAATTGTTTCAAAGTCTAATCGTTTATTCTTCTGATGACCTAGAAAAGAAAATACAAAGCTCCTGTGGACAAAAGATATGTGTTTACTTTCTTTGGTCATCGTATACATCCACACTTCATTGGATAATTTATTTATTCATGTACATTCCAAGTACTAACTTTAGTGTCAATTGCATATTCATTCTTGGTGCGTCAATGTCTTTTCCAAAGCGTGCGTTTAGACGTATAGCTTTATGACTAAACACGAACATTTCGTTATTTATACAGATAGCTACTAAATTCGCATAATTCAAAACACTACAAGATCGTAAACTCAATAACTCAGTCGGAAAACATCACAGGGTCATTATGGGATTCATGTCAACCGTTTTTTTCCTGCCAAGCACGCGACAACACTGCAATTCCAGAATTCACGTTTGAAATCGGATATGTTTCTCTCATTCCGAAAGGCGGCATATAGCCGTATTTGCGTGTTACTGTGCAATCAAACAGCCGATGTATTCCGGCTTCGTTAAACACATTAATTATTCACATGCAACCATTGTTTTTGGAGAGCTAACACATTAATCATTCACCGTGGACATTCTTGGAGATTAATTTGAGGGCGTGTTCGTTTGCATTGAGTATTACTATGTCCAATGTACACTATATTTCATTATTAAACGATGGCTGTTTTATAGTAAGAGTTTTCATTGCTCTATGATATTACTCCACTGGCACAGACAGTCAGAAGCACATCCATATATGTATTCTGAAATAACAGTTATGTCGTCTATTTGACAGAGAAGAACAGTTTCCTTGAATTCCATAAAGACTTCATATTAACGCTCAAGAATTGAGAATAAAAATTTATTTTGTTGTCGCAAGGCAAAGGGAATTTTCAATTCTTTCAAATGTAGATACAAGGAAATTAACTATTTTTACCATAAATAGGATTTGCTCAATTTATCGTTACAAGCGATAGTCTCTTTCCAATCGAGTATATTTAAATTGGCGATGGAAAATGCTTTTATTCGAAAGGAGAAATAATCATAAAGAATAAAAGAGAGAAGGAGAGGCTGAGCAAAAGGGCTTCTGTTTAATAAAACGTTCGAATTTATAGTTCGTTAAAGTCGAATGTTGCTCGAATATACGAACAACTGTTCCCATGAGACGCGACCTCTCCCTACATAAATCGCAACAGTCGAACCTTTAGAGATCGTTAAACTTGATCCCGTGCACCGTTCGCTAATGACAGCGGTAGCGCGCATGGGTGGTCGCCACCTGGCCTCCAGGAATTCCTAGCAAAACCAAACGCTCACTCACTCATTCGGGGCGATATTAAAACAATTTAAGCGCAAGGATCTGGCAACCGGAACTTCCTTTAGCCAATGGCATTTCTGCTCGCTTATTGTGTCCATTTTAGATGTTTTGAAGAGAGCGCAATCTCGTTAACTCTGGTCCAGTGTTTTGCTTATTTAGGTCCCGGTATGCAATTTTTTTTCGAACAAATCGACTGACAAGTTGGACGCCAAATTGAATTTTCTAAAGAAGACGTATTCATCTCATAGACGATTTTAAATAAATAGTATTGAATCGACTTGAAATATACAAATATTTGTATGTAGACAATATTGACTCTTACGGTCTTCACGGTCTAGAGATGGGGTTAATGTAAAAGATAATTAATGATAAAAATCAATGCATTTTTTAAAATGTTAAAATATTGAAATACTTAAAAATTTCAAAAAGCACGCAAAAAGAACATAAAATATACATCACCATTAAGAAGGCTTATCAAACAATCACTAATTATCAAACTAGCTGTAGATACAGGGTTTCTTCGTTTAGTTCGCTAGGTCTGTTCTTGTTGCCTTCTTCGACGATTGACGGTTTTTCTCCATTGAACGGATGGATATTGTTGTATTAGGTGGGAAACCTCAAAACTGAATCATCTTGCAACTATTGCTGGAAGAACACAAGCTGGTGATGCCAATGCTGTGGCTTTAGCATTGTATGGATCCGCTGATACCCATAAAGAACAACTGGTATTCTCATCCGATTTGGTTGTTTGTCCATCCTTGCAGATCAGATATACCCATTGATGTACACGATCTTTTCACTGGGGAGGATAAGATATTCAAGCAGGACCATGCGACATGTCATAGGACCATAGTTTTCCGGGAATAGTTGGAGGAGCACGACCAGGAATTCCAAGTTCTTCCCGGACCCCTAATTTCCTAGGTCTAATCCAACCAAGCACCTTTGAGATCACCTCGATCGCCATTGTTCACTCCATGGGTCCTCCATCATGTAGCCTTTAGCAGCCTTCGGAGGCAGTGCAAGAGGACACCTTCCACCATCTTCCGGACTCTCTTCCATGCAGTCTAGAAGCTGTCCGTGCTGCACATGGCGATTATTCTGGGTAGTATCTGGTGGTCATAATAATGTGGTTCGAAGGTAGGCCTATATGTTGAAAAGACTCCACATAGATGATCCTTGGGAATAATGCTTCGTATAAGCTTCTCAGATAATAGAGTATCATTAAGTCGTCATGATGTTGTAATTTAAGAAGTAATTGATTATTCAAAGGAACATTATCCAAACGCATTTGTAAAATCAAAACAAATCAGCTGGATTGTTCTCTATCATCAAAAGTTTCTGCAATCGTACTCAACTTTTAGTAAAGTTGCTTCTCTGGATAGAGCAAACACACTCCCCTATTCTTTAGCATGGAGCAAAAAAATAAAATTGCGATTGTAAATGCAACTATTATTGAAATGAGAAAACAAGCAAAACGGAACTAGAAATTATTGTGCTCTTTCTAGTGGTGCCAATTAAAGCTATTTAACGCATATTGTTTTAGTTGGTACCACTAGAAAGAGCGCGATAACTTCTAGGTCCATTTTGCTTGTTTTCTCATTTCAATAATAATTGCATTTACAATCGCAATTTTATTTTTGTACTCCATGCTAAAGAATAAGGGAGTGTGTTTGCTCTATCCAGAGAAGCAACTTTACTAAAAGCTGCACACGTAAGTGAAACAGTTTAAGTGACATGTACGATTGTGGAATTATGTTTAATGAAGCCATGCTGTCAAGATGGAAAAATCGGGTGAAGATAGGCAAAAATAAATATTGAGAGGCAGAGATTCAAAATTTTTCACTAAAAAACAAAATAAAGAATTTAAAATCAAATTGTTAGAAGCAACTTATGGGCGTCCAATGATAACATGGTTGCAATAGTTTGATCGGTTTTCTTCTCCCCTTACTCATTCATATTATTCGTTGAAGTCAATTTATTAAAGCGGTTTTAATTATGTCGGTTTTAATATAACTTAAATGAGGGGGAGAAATTAACGAAGTTTTTTTGTATTTTTTTTTTAAATATTAGTCTTTTTTTTTTTAACTTTGAATAATTTTTAGAAAAATCAAATCACTGCACTCTTCCGAAAAGAATAATAGCATTTTTTAAAATCGACTGTACGAATATTAAAAAAAACAACAGAGCAGAACCATCTGCTGACGAGTTTGCATAATGAGAGCCACGTCTATTCGAGTAGCTTCACTGACAGCTGTCAGAAACGCGGAAATAAATTTATATGAATAAATGATTCCAAATCACTATCTAACTTCATCCTGATTTATACTTTTAAAAAGGAAGGAACTGTTCAAAACCATTAATAAACAGAATTTTCGTAATTTTAAGTTTTCACGATGAATTCTGCTAACTGCGTTAGAACTCTTGATATCGATTACGATAGACCATTCTCAGTAGAAAACTAGTCGCTTGGATGATGTTAATGACAGCATACTCAAATGGTAGGTGATTGCTAACAGCTATCTTGGACAGAATCTTTTAAATTTAGAGCGAAATTTAATGACACGTCAAAAGTTACGAATTTCTTAAGGGGAATGGGAAGCGTTTTCTTTCGTTAGCAATTTTGTAAAAAAAATTATTTCCAATAAGTTAATGACTCAAGTTATGAACAACAAACTGTTTAAGATTAAGTATGTATGTCAAACTTACAACCTATACGTTAACCCATTTCATTAAGATGTCATTTTCTGTTTTAACGAGGACTTGATCAATAAAAATGCAATTCAGGTAATTTCTAAAATTTCTTCACTTTTCAAGGATTGTAAACCTTATATCCTCGATGCTTATAGAAAGAGGTATTGTACTTGGGACTCAAGAAAAAATGGAATTAAAAGTGATTATGAAGTCCTCATTTTGTAAAAATAGATTTTTTACAGGTAAAGTGAAAGAATGCTAGCAATAAAAGGTTAATGTCTGGTTGAGGATAACGAGGACAAGAGAGTCTATGTTCGCAGAAGAAGCAGTTACTGAAAACATCTACAGTCGAACCCTGTTATTAAAAAATTTTCTCTGGGCCCGGTCCCGTGAATAAAATTCCTATGTTAAATTGGTCGTTTAATACGTTTTTTACCCGAGTCCGGATAATACGAATAAAATGAAAAAATTTATTCCAAGAAAATTGCGATTTTTATTGTAAAAAAGAAAAAAAACAGGTGAAAGAAATTTATTTTGATTCTTATGATGTGAATTCTGGTTGGTTCTTGTGTAAATGAATTTTCGGCGACATTGAGTGAATTCGGAGCCAGAATTGGAAGGGAATAGGAACACCTTCAAAGTCAAAGAGAGCAGCTGGGCACTCTGACATTCCAAGATTGGGTAAGAATCGATGAAGATCTTCTGACCGAAGATCTCTTAAGCATGGACGACCTAGTGGAGTATTGTTGAAATGAAAATGAAGATGGCAAATCTGAAGAAGGAGAGAGTGATGACGACGATGAGACAGAGAAACCTCATCATCTAACAATGCTCTCAATGTTTGGGGAGATTAAATCGTACCTCTTGCGTGGTAATGATGTTCGACAATATATTTTCAATTTATATACTTCTGTGAACAGTGCTATTACAAAAATTATATGTTTATATAAACAAATTTCAATAACCAATTACATGTATCTTTCTAAAGTAAATGATTGACGAAAATTATTAGACTTGATTCATATGAAAACCGGATACTATGAAAAATTATTTTGGTGCCCTGAATTTCGTAATAACAGGATTCGATTGTACCACTATATGGTGAAACAAATTTTGAACCCACATTTGATGTCTGATGGACTTATGGACATTGTTGTGCTCCAAAAGGCTGGGACACACCCATTTAGACACATTTGTTCGCGACTACCTAAAGCGCACTTTTCGTGACTCGCCAAGACTTTGGGCTTTCAATGAACAGACCCTGACTCTCTTACGCTTTTTAGCTGGGAGTTTATCAAGTCTAAGTTTTTGCAAGGTGAAGATCCACATATACTAAACAACTGAAATAACACATTATAACAGCAGTTGCTGAAATTTTGCCAGTTATGTTGGAGATAGGTTTTCAGGCTGTTGAGGACCGCTGGAGGCTATGGTTAGACGTGCAAGGCGGTAACGTTGAAATTTTCTAAATATATTTTTATTGTGCGTTTTGTTACCAGACTCTCGATTATACTGCAATAAAACATTTTATTACAATAAAGGCATAGAAACAGTAGACGAATGTATAAAAACAAGCATAATTAAAGTCATAGTTCGAAACTAATGCAATAAACATTCTCGGTTCTGATCATATCTTATTCATAAAAAATCGCATAGAACACTTGTCTTATAAACATTTCTCTACAGTAAGAAGATTAATTGGTCAGTATGTCACGAACTGCCAATATCAATGTTTAACACTAAACAAATATTTTCAAAGCACTCACATCATTCTCCTTAAATCTTATCTATCATTTCTCCACAAAACTGGAGAGGAAGACAAACGAGCGTTTCCTTCCCTCGCGTGACCATCATGTAAACGGGTCTGGATTTCAGCCCTACGGCCTTGCAACTCCTCGCGTCGTCTGCCATAAAGAATTCACGATATCACACAAAACATTCGTTGGCAACAAAAAACAATAATTGTGCAACAATAACAATTTCTAGTAAATTGCAACCTCTCGAAATTTAAATAACATGTGCTCAGACAAAAGGAATACCGTTGTTAATAAATTATTATGTATGTGGAAAAAGACTGTCGATTCTTAGACTGCAAAAGCAAAATGAATTCAGTTTGTAAACACGGCATAAATAATAAATACAGTATTGTACCGTTCCAAATTTCACTATTATCGACTATATTTTTGATGACATACTACAAAAGAAGATGTAAGCTCTTTTCGAAATTCTTCCGCACCATTTTTTGGATGTTCAACGAACAGCCAGCCATCTCGTGAGTTGAAATGGGATTTAATCTTAGCTTCGATTTTTCCTTCGGAAACTAATCGAATGAAACTCTTGACGTATGAAATGAAATCCAGAAAAAGATAACAAAAAAAAAAGGTGGGGGGAGAAAACCTTATAGTGAATGACGTTTTATGAGTGAAAACACATTAAATGAAAGTAAACCACTCGGTGCACAATCGTTTATCAGCACCGAGCAAGTGGTATACGGTAGATGTTTGTGTGCTTGGATATATAGATGTGTGTATTGTGTTGCAAGTGATTGATGAGACAATCGATGGCTGTAAGAGAAATATCCAGCGGAGTAAAAGGGCGAACGACGGGGGTTGGTTGCCTGTCATCCGTGATCTGTATCGATTGGATTCGATCTCAGACTAAAATAGACAGTCAGCTTGGTCTGTCTGGGTTATCTAAACGAGATCGAAAGCGACAAACTGGTCTGAAACACTCAGGTAAAAATCTGTCAGCGGTAAATTTATTAAAAAAAAAATCGATAAAAATAAAACTATGTTTTAACGCCAGAGAAAAGCATTTGTTTGCCGAGAGAAGAAAATCGATAACTACTCGTTTTTTCTGAGGTAAATATTTGTGTTATTTAGAAATCTACACAAAGCTTAAGGTAAACAAATAAAGAACAATGAATGCAAGGAGAATGTTGTACCTAATGTTCTAAAAAAGGATAAAGCTTTTGGAAATTGATTTCTTCAGCACTGCATATAACTGAATACCAACTGGTTTATTTATAAAACATAAAATTAATTATTCTATCCCTGTAAAATGCATTTTTTTCATATGGTAATGACATTGTCGTTTTTATTGAATTCTTCCATTGCGAGGCCTTGATTTTTCCGTTTGCCAGTCGTCACGTTGTCTTCTTCCTTTGGCAGCGGCGTTTTCTAATTATAGCGGCGAATCGATAGGAGAGCCAATCGAATCGATTGATCGCCAAAATACAACTCCTCCCTTTAAACCTCCACTTGCAAGCAAGAGTTCATCTCAAAGTGATAACGATCTCTGCTTTTTTTTCTGCTTCTTCCTTCTACTTTTCTCCAGTTTTATTTGCGTTGCATGCATCCTACTTCAGTTTCTTTTCTCATTTCGCTTTCCGTTACTAAAACCAATTCAATCAAAAAATTTTCTGTTACTTTACAGCAACTCTCGTATTATTTTCAGGAATTCCTTTTAATATCTGTTCAAGGTAAAAAAATACAACAAAAAAAAAACCAAACAAAAACTCCTTATACTTTAAAATAATCTTTTGGAATAAAATCGAAACTAAGTCAGACACTGATTTGATTACTTTACATTATGATTACTTTACATTATGAATACTTTACATTAAACTTTAGATTAAAAAATAACGAAAAGTATATCACATTCGTTTTGCCTACAAATCCGTTATTGTAGTACAAGTATTTTCTCCAATTATCCCTTTTAAATGTACATGGAAGACGGCGTAGCTAACGATGCCTAGTGGCAATTTCATGCACTAAAGAAGGTTTTAAACGGAAGAGCCAATAAAAAATAAACATTTCAAATATTAAAAAAATCATAAAAGAAAGAGGGGGGTAATCCTCCATTATCGGATGAAGTAAAAGCTTCTTAAGCAAACTCAATAAGCTGCTCCTTATTATAAACCTTAGCGTGTCTGTTTGCTTTATCTGTCTAAACATCTTACAAGCAAACACTGATTTTGATCTTTAACTCGTAAAAAATTTCATTAACCATCATTTTACCCTTATACAAGATATTATATATTTTTTAACGTAACTTCTAGACCCATTACTCATCCTAACACAATATTAGATATCACTTTTGACTTTACCGCCCGCATAGCCATAATGGCTACAAATGAACAGATTATCATTCTTGACGAGAAAACTCCGAAGAACTCTGACAAAATATTCCGTAGCAAAGCGCTAGTGGCTTATAATGTTATTAGAATCGTACATAAAGGGACCTTACGTTTCCCACAACCTTGGATTAAAACGTTTACTTCATCATAGCTAATCTTAGATAAGTTACTAAAGAAAGAGGGGAGGAAAAAGATATTTACCAGAAAGTAGGAAAAAGAGATATTTTTAAGAGATTATTTAAAGGTAAACTCCACACCCAAAACAACTTTGTTTAAAATGAAAGATGAAGGTCTCAATACAACGTAGCATGTATAAAAATTTTCAATTCGAACTCAAAATTGATAAAATATATAAAAAAAACTTTCATTTTTCCCTCCCCCTGCTATCGACACTGGCGCCATCTTTCGGCAACTGTTATGTCACAAGCTGCCGAGAAGTGCGAAGGAGTTTCGAATTCGTGACGTCACACATTGGACGCTATCGGATCGGTTAGTTGTCAGTTGGGCATCGCAATGGACTATGAATATGAAATAAGACCGATAGTGACGACTGCGATTTTGATAACAGTGACAGCGATATACAAGAGCCGTTAGCAGAATTAAATTCTACTGCAACTTCTACGATATACAGCCCTATGCATTAAACCGTGAAACAGAATCTTCTGCTTGTCGCGTCGGCGTGTGCACATTAGGGCGGCGTGTGCCCTACACAGCAAATAAGCCTACCTCAATCCTTCGTTTAGCGCATGCTGTTGCGGTCGTTGTTCCTGAAGAACGCCAGACCCGTTTAGAGTTGGAAGAGCCTCTAGTTCCACCTAATAGGAGATCTAGTTTCAGCAAATTTCTTGTTTGAATTGATACTGAATTTAAAACGGCGGATGCGTAGACAAAGCAGGACGCTTCAAAATGAGCACACGATGCTATTTGGAGTTGGATACCAGTTCCCTCGCTGTCAAAAACTAATCCACTGTTTTTTAATCGATTCCGATTGTGGAAATCTATGAAACGTGAAATTTCTATCCGACTGTCTATTTACACATCCAAACAGAGAACAAATTGAAGGCATACCGACATACAACAGGTTAGCAAAATCTTACGATATGTAGAATCGTTCTAAGCGAAACTAGAATCTCGGCGACGAAATTCCCCGAGGTTCTAGGTTCTCGCGGCAGGAAATGACGCCGATATGCTCCTTGACGACGCCTTGTTCCGCCGTGTTCTCTGGAGAAGGGATTGAAGATCCCACGCCAATTTTCAATTTTCCGATGCATTTTTCTTAATAAAATATTAGTAAAAATCGAAAAATTTTGAATGATAAATACTTTATTAACCTGGATTAATGTTATGATGCAAAAAAAATAAAGTCGAATTTTTTTCCGTGGAGTTTACCTTTAAGGCTTAAATTATTACACTCTTGAACCTTGTTAACTTACAAGTATAATATTCCTACACGCGCTCATCACGATTATACATTGATTATGTTATGATTGCTCAAGTACAAGCTTAAACTAAGGATGCACAGTTTAATAATAATAATAATAATAATAATAATAATAATAATAATAATAATTTAATTAAAAATAGCCTTTTGATGCATACGTTGACATCGTAGACTATCGTCGTTTCATAGATTGATCATGTCTAGAGCAGATTTCAGGGTCTCGGCATATGTGGAGGAGAGAATTAATATGGCAATGTAAAAATGCACCTGCCTCGGTGTCGGAGAGCGCTGAGGCGCAGGTCTTATCGCTCTCGAGACGAAGCGAGTCGTGGGTTCAAATCCGGCTGAGAGCATGGATATTTGTATTTTACCCTTTACTATCAAGCTTGTAAGACCAAGCAAAGCCTCAGTAGGTTAATACCCTGCTAGGTTATAGATCAGATAGATCCAATAGTATTTAACATCCTCGACACCGATAAGATAGAGGAATAAAAAACAGATGTGAAAATCCATATAATAAAATTTGAGAAAGTAGGTGTTATATCAATATGCCATGTTATTTTTTTTGTTTAAGCGAACTTAATGACTTATGAGAATTATAATCGAATATTAAGAACATTAAAAAATAAGTTAATAATAAAATAAAAAAGAAAATATAATACGCGAGGATTTTCGGAACACAGTTCGATTAATCTGATGTGGAATTTCATGTTTATTACGAATATGCAATACCTTTTCCGATTTGATCTTTCTGATCATGGTGCTGCCTATTTCTTTAAGATGAAGATCTATCGAGTTAGCCAATTTTACTTATATTTCATATTAAAGATCGTATAAATGAGCTGTGATCACAAATCAGAGCAAAAATTCAACTGACCTATCTCGGTAAGTAGAAGCTACAACAAAGTAGTTTGTCTCGATTAATTCATTAAGACTAACTATTACAGATTTGATGTACATATACTGTCGAACCTCATTAATACGTATTTCAAGAGATCGATCAAATAATACATATTATCCTGGGATAAAGTACGATTCGCTGAAAATCCCACAGTGTTGTATTATGAAATAAGCCTGAGTCTATTCAATTTTTGACGCATTTATTTATTTATTTTGGGGAAAAACTCAGTCATAGAAGTCTGTGTATCATAACCGTATATAATTGTTATAAATTACATTCCTTAGATTGCTATGCAATATAAAAGCTCAGATGGAACATTATCACCACAAAGAATAAATGACTGGATTTCGTCGTGAAATTGACAATATACATCTAGTTGATGACACATACTTTCGACAGCCTCGTCTTCATCAGTCTTCCCCTTTTTTGATATACGCCATCTTGATCTGGTTTTTTTTTACAATAAACATCTCAAATAATTCACTTTCTTGGAATGAATTTCGTAAATTTTGAGACAAAAATACGTATTATCCGAGATTTGAGAAAAAACGTACTATTAAACGGTTATATTTACATAGCTTTCAAGGGGACGGGAACAAAGGGGAAATACGTATAAAGCGGGATTACGTATTAAGCGGTGTCGTATTAATGAGGTTCCACTGCATATTAAAAACGAAAGCAGTAAGCCTTACTATTTTGCCAGAATATCGAAGTTTGACATTAGAAATCCTAAAATTCGAGACTATGGTCGAGCCAGTGATATTTTTGGGCACTCAGTATCTTATCGACTGATACCAGTCCCAACTAAATTTTACTGTTTTCTAAATATATCTTACACTATGGCGAAATTTCGATTTTTGGCCGACATCTCAAATATTATTCAGAATACGAATACAGAAATGATATTAATCAACTGAGCATGAAATTTCACATCTACGTCATATATCATATTGCAATTCGATTCGATTTTCTCATTTTTTTTTCCGAAATTGGAATTTATATAAGGAAATTTCAAAATTGGTTCCTTTATTAAAAATTTAGTTTTACTGAAACAAACATTAGACATGTTGGCATCTTCAACTCGAATTGTAATGAAATATAAATAAGCGCAGTTGCATTCTAAGTCTAGAAAAAGCGCTCTAACATATTGCCTACAAACCTGGTTGCCTGTAGTTATCTTGTAAATAGAGCATATGCGTTGAAAATTTAATTCATGAAAGTATTAATTTTCCTCACCCCCTCCCCCAATTTTTTTCGGAATAAGCATCTAATAAATTAGCCTTTTCACCTCTTCTAACAAATGACGTCCTTAAACCCCGAGAAATGTTACGTGATGTCGCCCGTTTCCTCCTGAGGACGGAAAAGAGAAGAGTGGGGGAGGAGTGATTGCGTGCGTGCGTGTGTGTGTGTGTGTGTTTGTGTGTGTTGGAAGGGGAAGGCGAAAGTTCCTTTAGTTTCGTTTTATCTCGTTCAACATCACTCGACGCTGTCCCCTCCATCATTGTCTTATCAGCTCACTTCCGCCAAATGGGCATCACTCAAGTTCTGCAACGGAATGCAATAGCGACCAGAAATCCTAACCCCCTCACCCCCCCCCCTAGCCTCACCTCTATGCCCAATTTCAATCCTTCACAACCGAGAAGGAGACAAAGTGAGAAGAGACAAGGTCCGAGTGACATTTTAGTTCATTAATCAATCGCCCACAATCTTAGATCGCGAGTATCAGTGACAACATTCACCAGTTTAATGAATATTACCCACTCGTATTCATTGCTGCCAGAATCCTTCAAGAATAATTGCGTAGTTCAGAAAGTTCCATCAGTTAGTAAGGTCTCTTCAAGGTTGTATAGAAAGACTTTTGGAGGGCGTCTTTGAAGAAAAAAAATCCGGTTACTCAGTGCTTAGGATTTTGTCTACGAGCAATTTAATTTTTTTTTCATTATTTTAAATTATCACATATGAATGGCTCAATTATTGGCGTTAAGTTTGAGTAATGATAGCATTATGTTTAAATTATGTATTTTTCCCAATGAGTCCAACCAAGTGAGACACATCATACATCAGAAGCATTAAACGCGTTGTAGGCAAATGAAACGTGCCCGCATGTAGAATTCAAGCACAATGAATGGAACCCGAATTGATAAATGGTTTGTTGAAATTCGGCGATCGTACGTTTGACATCGAACGCAGTGGCAGTCTCGCGAGATAAGGTTCCACCGCCTCATTATAATGAAGAGAAATGATACGGCTTACGGGGAAATCGGACCCCGTCCGCAATAATCCGACGAATGCCTGTCTCCTCATACAGGGCGATTGAATTCCAATGCTAGAAGCGGGGTAGGAGGAAATGCAAAGACGGCCCCTATAAGCCAACTTTGTATTTTCCTGTTAAATTCGCCAATCTTTCTTTCCAAAATATTTTTAATAAAAAATAAAACGATACCGCCTTTGAAAACAATTTTCAGCTGATAAAAATTAAAAGTAAAATGGAAATGCAATCGATAAAGGGAAGTGTTATGATGACTGCGTTATCAGTATTGTCATTTGGTTATGTTACTGGTGACGAGCGGCGACTGCTGACAATGAGCATTCGAGTGAGGTCAATGTCGCCAAAAGGGCGAAAGTAATTCCCTCCCCTTGGCCAGTCCCCTAGTCCACCTAACCGATCATTTTGGCGGACATTGCGGACAACCGAAAGACCATCGATCGACAAATCCCATTTCCATCTATTGCCCGTAGATGGCGCTAAACGGCGCTTCCAACACGCACTGGCACACGAAAAGACATTTGAAACCCCAGAAGCAGTGTTGGCCCAACATGTTCTGCAACTCAGAAATCTGTAATTTCCGTCCTTCTCATTATCTCTAATAACATAAAACCTTTTTTCCATTCAAAACAGTAAATTCCATATATGCATAATGCTAACTTAATAATAAATAAAAATTTATTTTGGGTGGGAAATAATACCCTTTATGATGTAAATTCTTCCAGTGACCCTTTAACCAGGATAACTTAATAATTTAAAATTTGCGATAAGATTCTTTAGATCAGAACGAGCAGAAGGCTATTAGATCAGAACGATGTTCCATTTAATGCGTTTCGAAAAATAATTTAAATTCTGAAATCTATAACCATATTGGCTACATTTATCTTAATCAATGAGGCTTTTCAATTCAGATTATACATATATACTCATTCTTCATCATAATCTCTCTTCAAGCATGCCCGAATACAGGATATTACTTCATCATTGCAAACAAATGATGACAATTAAGAAAAGTAACACACAAAGAATTGTCATTTCGTGACTTTGAAACTGACCTATCAAAATTGTTTAATAATTTGCATTTTTTAAGGGTACAAAGGAAGCCGTTTATGCAGCATTTGATGCACTGTTGTTGGCAGGAAGATGAATTGCCTTGTTGTTTTCAAATGGATTTCCTAGGGGAACTCTGAAATCCCGTTCGAATTTCTTCCACTTTTCTTCAGAAATACGATGACGAATTTCCCCAGATTGTTTTAGAACACTTCCAGTCGCCGGAATCTTCTCGAACCTCACCCCTTAACTGGTTTCCCATCAGGTACATCGCCTCCATACATGCGTCGGTATTTTCTTGCATTGATTTTCCCTCCATATATCATATCCCTGTTATATCCAGTCGCAAAATAATGTATCATATGATGTCTTGTTAAGCTGTCATTAATTTAATTTAATGTTGCATCAAATATAGATTCCATTCACTGAAATTTTTTTTTATTTTTAAATCCTCTCGTATCTCTTATCTTGTGTGTGTCTTGGTAGTTAGAAGTTTTCCTTCCTTTGCAGGTGTATGCTGTTACTCATTAGACCTATGTCTTTACTAATTGAGCTATGAACTCGCTGAAAAGCAAAGTCATTATGAAAGCATAAAAGAATTTTGAATTATTCTTACATCATTCACTGGAAAAAAAACCCTTAAACTTCAATAACCTTTTTTTCTCCATAGATGGTGAAGTAATACTGGTGTAGCGTTTTTATACAGCCGTCGACATTTTGCTTTATGCGACCATGCGCTGCGTACTGAGGGACATGTCAACTTCAATTTACCAAATGATTTCTTGGTCTTTGTACTCCTACTGGCTTTACCATACGTAAAGAAGAAAGTAAATACTTCGTATAGAGCAAATCTCATGTAATCTAAGCCGAGAATAAAGGCCTTTACATTGATAATTCCTTTAATACCGGCAATATTAAATATTAATACCAGAATTGATAATTCTGTAATATCTTTGCTTATTCATTCCAATGGAATTTTCATTTAAAATAAAACTGAAGTTCTTTTAACAAATTTTGAATTTATATAAATTATTTCTAAAATGTATCTTTCCAATTTTATTGCTCTAACATCTGATCCTGGAGTGACGAAAGAATTTTAAATAACTTGTACAGAAGATTCCTTATCTCGTTATGACATATAATTATAAATGATAATGCATTAAGTACGCCTATCGAAAAGAGCGTACATAAAATTGTTTACAAGACATTGTGTTGTCTAGTATTGCAGCTTCAACAAGAAAACGAACGTAACTGCTCGCAATGCAAAAGCCAACATGAAAATTTAATTGATGCGTTCATGGAGAAAATGGATCTTCGATTCATCTTTTCTCTCCTGCAATTCTCTGCAGGCGTTGAGGCATCATCCTCGTCGTCGGAGGGAGGGAACAGCCTTTTCCTTGTTCTCCTATGACATAACGAGGATCGCAAACGATCACTTTGGCAATGGAGGTCTGCCTTCCATTTGAACCATCTCCTCGTTGAAAGGAAGAGATAGATGGGGGCGATTTTTTTCCCCTCCATCTGTCAATCGAAGTTCTTTCCCATGTTAGACCAAGGCTGCCTCTTTTAATCTCGTTTCATCTATAACGATTAGCGATTTCCTAGTCAAGCACATAAATAATACTGACAACCCCTTTTAAAAATCTTTATTGTACTTTTTGCTTTTTATTCATCGTCACCTGATCATAAGCGATAAGTCCATAATTTAATGTATTTGACTTTAAAACTCTCTTTAAAGGTTTAGATATGGGCATTTGCAAGTTTTTGAATACTGTGAAGATGATATTTTCGAAAGATTTATGCCCATGATAAAATATGGAAGAGAAATGTGGTCACTGCCCTTTATAAACGCGTTTGGAAACTTGCCGTTAACCAAGATAATGCAAGCTGTACACGTGAATGTTATATCTAAAGAACGAATCCAAAGAAATTGTGGACTGAATATCTAAAAAACTTGTGGCTTTGTGAGTCAGGAAAAGAAGATCATACAAAAAAAAAGAATAACTGGGGATAAGAAAGAGTTTATGTGCAAAGATGTTTTGAATTGAATGTCCTTCTTTTTTCTTCTACTTCTTAGAAGGCTTCCGGCATCATGATGCTGACAAGAGTACAACACAAAACCCAACGAAACTTTTGACGAATAATAACAGTTTTTGGAGATAAAAACAAAATCGCCTTGAAAACGCCTTAAAATTTTAAACTAGGGACTGATAATTTCCCCAATTTTGCGTATTTCTGTGATACAAGGGTTGATTAATTCTAACCAAATTGATTTATGGATGCATATAAACTAGGACTGTATGGTTTTGCAAGTATCTTAAACTTCAGTATCCTAATTTTAATATGAAAATTTCATCCCATTCGCCTTTTCATATTTGAACATGAAAAACTTAAGAGTCAAAAATATGTTTTCTTTAAAAGTTTGTTTCTGGGCTATTAAATTTATATTGTTTTTCATTATCTGTTGATTTTATGTTTGACCTAGGCGGGAGAAAACAAAATTCATTCATTCTCAAAGTTGTATATACGGAAAAAAAAGAGAGGAAGCATCACTTCCGTGTTAAGAGACGCTGCAGCTGAAACATAATGCGAGTTATAATTTATAAATTCTGCTAAGTATAGTACACAGCAAAGGTGTCCCATTCTGAATGGAAAATTCTGACGTTTTCTCTGAAGACAAATTATTCGCCAAGGAGCATCACAAAACTGAGAATGTAATTTTTTTTATAATAAATAATAGTGGATAATATAGGACAAAAGGATAAACAATCAAAAGGAAGCTCAGGGGGTTCGATTTCCTAGCAGCGTACATCAGCTACAGTTTGGAGCTCACTGTTCAGGACTGGAAAAAAATGCATATCAGATTGGTTTTCAGAAGAATGAAACTTTGTACTGTAGATACCAATCCTCATAATACAATAAACATGTCCACTTTTTCATAAAGTTTTTATTCACCATGAATACGCATATTTTGAAAGTGATGCTGAAAGATGACCACATTTTCCTCGAAATATGCGTATTCATGGTGAATAAAAGCTTTGTGGAAAAGCGGACCTGTTTGATGTGTTATGAGAATGTTAGATAGATTTCTAGGCATACATTTAAAAACAAAGAGTTTAGACTTTTTTAAATTAAGAAATTGGGACGTAGGTTCTATTTCAAGGTCCTTAGGTTATTTCATGTTTATCTACTTATCCACTTAGACGTTACAAACAGATCAGAAATGAGATTTAGATGTAATAAAAATTGATATAAAAACTAACTTTCATGTGCTGATAGCAAAATAATTTTGATTTTTTCTCTATTAACCTCAAATCTTACAACATTTATTCAGCTTGTGCCTAAGAATATCGTATCTATTACATAATCTACATTTAAAGTAACACACTTATCTAGTGTGCCGCTTTTATGGACGAACTCGTACATGGTGATATCATGCGCAATTTACGCAAAAGAATAGAAAGTGAAATCCGAGTGAGCTCACAAGGAAGGAGTGAGAGAGGGCCCATGCTTTTTCAACAATCGATGATATTGATAAAGATAAAAGGTTTCCTGTGCGATTGGTCTATAAAAGCCGAGGCATAAAAATCTCCCGTCTATAAATAGAAGGTCCGCATTGATTGCACTGGCGATGCAAGAACTTCCTTCTCCGAGAAGTGAAAGGGATCTGGGGGTCCCTCAACATTACCGAGGGGTAGAAGGGGGAAAAAATCCTTCGGAATTAATCGCTCTCAAGTGGCAGGGGGAGAAAACAGAATGAAGGGAAACTGCCACTGGACTGGAAATCAATGAATCAACGAAGGAACAAGTGAATGAATGAAAAAAGGAAGCTCCTCTCTTAATTGGCTCATTCGAGCGGCTGCATACAAGAGAGAGGGAGAGAAAATATAAACAGAAAGAAGATTCTATAAAGGTATGTTCGAGATCCAAGAGATTTATTTTGTTCCTTTAGGAAAACACTCTACAAAAAATTTCCTATTCAATTAAAGCAATAAAAAATTATAAACTCCAATTTGTTAAAAGCCCATATGATCTATATTGAATTTAATTAAGAAAATACTTTCTTATAATATTTTTGAAAGATTTTTAAAATTTAAAAAGTTTCTCTTAAAGAGACTCTAATGTAAAATGCCCGAGTCATTTTTTTTTAACTCTTCTTGCATAATTTTCGAAGGATTTGCAAAAGTGACACGTCTCGATTAACGCAATCGCCTGCGACAGCGGGTCGGCAGCGAAGGTGTTAAAATTCCCTTACAGAATAATGAAAATTGGCGTTGACAAAATAAAAGTGAACAGCCGCGATCCTAATGCCAAAATGTCTCTCTTAATTTGCACCTCAGTTGACAAGACGTCTCAACAACAACGCGACAAACGAGCCACGTGCACCAGCTCGCGACACCTGTAATGGACGTTCAAATATTAACGCATTTTATTTAGTAATTTATCGTAGAAATTGTCAAATACATTAACTATGAAATAGAAAAAGATTCAGTTTTAGGACGATTTCCTTAGATTAGCTTTCCAGTTGGACAATATTTAATTGGAAGCGAAGTAAAATTTTGAACTAGTAAAATATTTCTCTTCCCATTTTCCCCTTTCATGTTGCCAATTTTATTATCCTCAATAGCTTAAGAATTGAATCAATTTAATAACAAGTTATATAATATTTTAGACATCGTGGAACTGCAGCTTAAATGTGAAGGATAATTTTTTAAGTAAGATAATATTCGAGTCGGTTCATCCGCTTTTATTCTTTTTGATATCAAACAATCGGAAAACGCTATATGAGCAAGGGCATAAATGTCCTCCGAGCGTGAACTGTGAAGAGGGCAATAAATCAAAGGGATTTCAGTGAGTTAAAAATTAAAAATAATATTACAATTTTACCGTTTTTCCAATAAAAAAGTTGGCAAAAGCAAACGATAACACCAGATTTCCTGGCTACGAAGACTTCCGTCGTTGATGATAGGCTACGGAAGGCGACAACGACAGACTATAGAAGGCGACTGAATATTTCATTTTCATGTTATTTCATGCAGAAATGAAGAAGACTCAGTTCAACAAGACCCATTAACATAAATCTCGGAAAATATCATAAACTGATGACATTATTAGGTTCTGCGAATCAGCTTAAACGCAAGGAAGCCATTTCCCCATTCCCTCAAAAGCGACGATGTGCTAAGTGAATTCGTGTGCCTCGCTTCCTTATAACCTTTGACTTATTTTGTAAACCAAACGTCAAACTAATTTTATCGTCTGTCATATTTCGTTTAATAGCAAGCGACGAAATTCTCAACCTCTGCCCCGTCGATCACAACGCCCAACTAAGCATCCGTGAACGATCTTCGAGGAAATTTTGTTGTTCCTTTCTAGGTTGGTTAACTGTTCTGTTTTGTTTTTGAGGTCAACGTGCAGAGGATACGACATGACAGACCCTTCTCCGTTAGGTTGCCGTTCGTCTCCAAGTGTGGACAGTGGAACTAATAAAGGATGAGATGTCACAACGTAGAAGAGGGAGCCAGGGTGAAGGAGAGGGAGGAGATACGGTGAAAGACTCAACCACCCCGCCTTCCCAATCCTACCTACCCTCACACTTCACTTCTTCCCGATGTTTCCTTATAACTTATTGATCCTTTGGCTGCCACTCTTTCTTGACTCGACGCCTTTTTTTTGCTTTTTTTCGTTTTTTGTCGCATTGACGACAAAAGGCAACTGGAGCCAATAATGTGAGTGTGCATGTCTGCTTCTGTGTGTGGTGGAGGGAAAGCGAGAAAAATAATATACTCAATAAAAGAAAATTTAAGAACCTAATGAAAAAGTCTATTCTTTTATTGAATTTCGAAGTCGTTGTATCTACTTACAGCTCTTTAGAAAAAATATACCATAAAAAGCTTAACTTAATATGCAGACGTAAGCTTCATATTACTGCCAAAGGGCTTAAAGAATAAAATTGGTTAAATTCCAGATCAACTTTCTAAAAGATATCAAGAAGACTTCTTTCCTTTTCTCTAAATGTACGCAATACATATTACAGATTTGGTTCACGTTCTTCACATTTGTAAAATGCATGCAAACAGATTAAACTTAAAAAACAAGGCACTTTGGTAAATATGGCAATTGAATCATTCTTTTATTTAAATTACACGTTACCAGGAAATTGCTTTCTCTGTAAGATGAGATGGTTTTTGTCATTTGATGCAACGGCAATGCGGAGAAGAATTTTCTCTAGTGGAAAGTTTCTTTTTCATCTATGAACTGCGAGCATGCCAAAATGCATTGCAATGAGCCGTAAACTTAAGCTTATTTTAAAAGAAGGAAAAATCTACTAAGAAACATCGAATGTTAAAAATATTCCCTTTAATTTTGCCACCCTTCGCAATACCATTATCAACTGCATCGGAGGCTAACCTCAACCTTTTACTAATTCGTAAAAGAAATTTCTATAATATGTCAACTGCGATGCATTCAACCAAAAGCACATGAAAATACAGGATGTCCAAAAATAATGTCCCAGTTTTAGTTATCTATATGGCAAACTACAGTAGGGACATTCTTTTTTTGGGGTACACTTTCCTTTTAAGCCATTACTTGCTCTTGGTTAAACCATTAATAATCTTAAATTTACACATTTTCTCGGCTTCGTTTTCAATTAAATTGGGTGGCCATGGGGGAAAAAAAACCTGGAAATTTTATTACATCAAATGTTTTTTAAAGAGGAAGGGGGACATTAACGCTGATACGTGTCCATTGGATTAATTTGGAAATCATTATTGAGCAATTTTCATGCATAATTCCATCAAAATTAGCCCGAAGATGCCAAATGAAACATCCCTTAAGAGGATTGCAAAATATCTTCGCTTTTCTCGACTATCGTTTTCATCTCATTATCAATGAATAAACTTCAAATTTGATGTATCCGAAGAATTATTATTTCTATGAGATTATTTAGCAAACGTATATCTTTTTGAATAATTATAAAGATTTTAATAACAAACATACAAACGATTTACCAGTTTCATCCGAAAAAAAAAATTCAGAAAATTTATTCATTGAATTTCACAATGGCATTTTCATTGTATCTAAATCTAAGTCTACACTAAAGCCCCTTTTTAAGAGAAATGAAAGAATGAAACGCACTAAAGCAAACCTGTTGGTGACATATTGTATTAGTTAGATGGCGTGGGCTGTCTCTTTAATTAATGCCATTTTTTCCTTGCTATCATCTTTCGTTATTAATAATTGCCCTTACCATTCATTCACATAGGGATTGTGCAAGATCTCTACTGTTTTTCAAGTTTCAGTCTGACGATAAAAATAAATTTCTGCAATTGAATCCAATTAAATTTCTGAATTAGGATTATAATGGTGGACTTGAGGAAAATATTTGAAATAAACAAGCCATTAAAGAAAAACGATAATGAGCAGCGCTCTGCAACATGAAAAAAATAAAAAGGAAGATGAGTGACATTTCGTGAGTTTCTATACAAATTGACGTCATAGCTGCCCACGCAAACGAAGACAAGCTTAAAATACCTGTGACGCATCTCTTTCCTCCCACACCTGAAATCAAGTTAATCCATCTTCCCTACACCCACACCCATCTCCATTTTCCTATTTTACGAAAGAGTGTTTTTTATTGCGACGTAATTGACGAGGCTTACGCTCACTGCGTTTGTTTATTCTCTTCACATTGACCATTTCCGTTTGCAATTGACAGTGAGGCCGACGCTACTGTACTTTTTCGCCCGCCGAAACTGTCAAACTGAAAGTTTCGTCAGCTTTTCATGAAACCACATAAGTTTATGTGATCGACACTCTGTTTTAAATAGCATAGAAGATTATTAACTAGCAATTTTTGGTCCACACAGTTAGAAAGTTGACAGTAAATAATCGTGGAAAAGGAATACTATTCCATTCTTTGAGGGTATTATAAGGAAAGAGTCTGCTTCCAAATTTACTGAATAATTTGTGGAGTAATAAATTTCAAGTCTTCGTTTGATCTCAAGACTTGGGAGAACAAAGTGAGTTGGAGGCATAGAATCGGTGAATGCATGATAAATTCCTGAAGTTTAGCAATTAAATATAGATGAAAAAGAAAGGAAAAATTCCGCGATCTGGACAAGGAACCGCGAATCTCTAGCTCGTCGCCTCTACGAACTACGGATACTGGTACAGCTAATCTGGCACCTGGCTCGCAGCTCAGGAATTTCTCCTTTTAAAAACCATCAGCAAGCTGATGAAACTTCACTGTAAAGTGAAAACGAAAATACTGAGGCTATGCTTCAACATAATACAGAGTTTGCGGCAGTGAATTTTCCCTTATGTTATATAGTCTCGTTAGAGTTATGCATAAGGTAAGGTTTTGTTCCAAATAAATGGTTAGGGTATGCAAACCTTAAGTTACGATATAAATTGATCACATGATGAGGTCGGAGGTAAAAATATCTTCAGAGATAAAGTTAGACTATTGGTCCACGGCTCTTAATTGCTCTACATTTTTAAATCTAAATCTCGTTTGCCTTGGTGTTATTTTAGCAGACCAAAATGTTTAGATTTGTAACGAAAGACTCCGGTTCACTTGGCAAGACAGGCGGCTACTCTCCTCTAGATGCCATTTCCCAGTGGCATCAAAATGATGTAAATAGCGGAGAGATTCTGATTAGATTCCTTATTTTTAACTACTAACGTAGGTTTCGTTACGCTTATGATTTTTCGGTATAATTATAGCCATAATGCCGCATTCTATAATGGAAAAGTCACCCCCACAAACTCTTTATAATCATGATGTACAGTTGAAACAGAAAAGGAAAAATTCCGCGATTTTGATTCGGACCACAGATCACGAGTCTCTACCGTGTCGCCTATACCAATTGGGCTACCGCGGAGTAACTGATATATTGCACATGTAGCCGCAGTAAACTGAACTCATTGATAGATGCACCTTGCATAATTCCTCGGTGGGACACTCATCACTGATTGATATATAACTGAATCATTAAGTTAGGAAGGCTTTCAGAGGGCCAGAAGGAGAAAATCAATGCCCAAGGACTGCAATTCGTCATTCAGATGTTGTTTACAGATCGAAATTTATTACATCAAATGTCAATTTTTTTCAGATTTTTTTTTTATTTCCAGGGAAATATTTTATAACACCGAAGAACCTACAGGCTTTTTGTTTATTTCATGTAATTTTTTAACCGAACACTCAGAAGTAGTAGCCTTCTTATGGTTTTATTCCCTCGGCGAAGTGCAGTGAAGCAAACTTTCCGTGTTTTCAGGCGGTGCTTTTGCAAAGCGCATAAAAACGCTTACACAATCGTTATGCGTTCCCTTGCAGTTATTTCAGTACGTTGATGCACTATCATAAATAGAAATTCAAACAAATTCAATTTGTTTTTCATAAGCAAATTTAACCCTCAAAAAGATGAACAAAATAAATTAAAATTTACAACTGAATCGCCAACATTTAAAAATATTTAAGACGAAAGCAGATGAAATATAAATATATCGAAATATTATTAAATATAATTTAAATATAATCAAAACTAATCTATATGTTAAAAACTGATATCAAAAATATTTAATACCATAATTATATCAAATAATATAAAATATTTAAAAATATAATTATACTGTTTATAATTTAAATTATAATATTTAAATAACTTTATAATTAAAATTTCCTTTATTTACTTATAAAGGCAACCAATTATCAAAACACAGCGGAGATTGTTCTTGAAATCACATTTATTTATTTTCTGAAGCTAATATTTGTTTATAAAGAAGTTATTCTTATAGTCCTCAAAGTTATTTTTAAGTTTGATTCAAGAATGTCATTCTTTTTTTATTTTTAAATCAGTGATTTATGTGAAAGGTATTTATCGATCAGACCATTATACACTGCTGAAAACAATTAAAGGAACACTTGTAGAATCCCCTACAGAGGGCGTAAATAATACTTTTTAGCAATTTCATCTTCTGCAACATGAAACCTACTATCTCTCTCATAGGAAATGGTTGAAGCCAACACATTTTGCTGCCAGATGTTCTGAGAAATTTGCATAGCAATATAACTCCGCGGAAAACAAAGTGGTTACATGCCAGTACACTCTTTGCTTGGAGATAACGGTCGAACATTAGAAGGTGCAGGCATTCCTGGAACGTTGTTGTTAGTGCTCTGACATGCCACGAAGGCATCTTGAAGCAGTAGAAGCTGCGAGAGCCGTAACATTGCTCCAAACGGGTCAATCAATTCGGACTGTGGCAAATGCCCTCATTGTGTCCTCTTCCGTCATTTTCCGACTGTGGACACGATTCCAGGCGACTGGCCAGTACACACGAAGAGCTGGGCAAGGTCGTCGACGCTCAACAACCGCCAATCAAGATCGTTATGTGCGGACTTGTGCCCTGCGCCGAAGAACCTCAACGGCCAGAGACATGAGAAATGACCTGCAGATGTCAACTGGGGTAGCTGTTTCAGATCAAACAATCCGGAACAGATTACGTGAAGTTGGCTTGAGAGCCAGACGACCAAATCGAGTGCCTAGGCTAACCCGCCAGCACATACAGGCGCGACTAGAGTTTGCACATCAACATGTCACCTGGCAGCTTTGCCACTGGCGTTCTGTTCTCTTCACAGACGAGTCAAGATTCCGCCTGACCCGCTGTGATGGCCGTCTACGTGTCTGGAGACGACGTGGTGAGAGAAACACCGACGCAACAGTTTGTGAGACTGACCGAATGGGATGTTGTTCCATTATGGTTTGGACTGGCATCTCAATAGACCATCGAACGGATCTTGTGGTCGTCCGAGGGCGAATGACCGCTGACGTTTACATTCGTGACATTCTGGAAGAACATGTGATTGTTGCTGCACATGGCATGGGGCCTGGATTCCTTCTGATGCAGGATAATGCTCGTCCACACACTGCAGCTGTCACTCAAGACTTCCTACGGATGCATGGCATTCAGACCATGAGGTGGCCTGCAATGAGTCCAGACCTAAATCCCCTTGTACATCTTTGGGACATGCTTGACAGGCGAATTCGACACCGCCCTTCAGCTCCAGAAGCACTTCAACAGCTCATCCAGGCACTTAATGAGGAATGGGACCGGCTTCTCCAAGATAACATCCGTCGATTGATACGGAGCATGCCTCGAAGGTGCATGGAGGTTACTGCAGCCCATGGTAGGCATACACATTACTGAGTGGTGCAAAAACTGATCCCTGGAAGAAACAGGGCATTCTCCTCACAACGTCCAAAGGACATTTCACTTTGTTTTAGGCAGGGGTCCTGCAGTTTCCTGTTTTTCCTTTATGTTTTTTCACTAGTTGTTTCAATAATGCATTCTATTGTTAAATAAACCGTCTTTTAATGATCACATACAACGATTTTGTCCATATTATTTGTGGTTGCTTCTGCACGCTGCTTAATAGAACTGTTCCATTAAATGTTTTGAGCAGTGTAATTAAAGCACTATAATTGACCTGAAAAGAACTATAATTCAATTTTCCTCCCAAAACTTGTTTTCTCCACTGCAAACAAGTGGAAAAAGTGTTAAATTATTGCATATATTTCCGAAAGACAGCTATTTCGTAAAAGATGTCTACTTTCATATTGTAAAAAAGTCTTATTGCTACTATGTTGAGAGGTCCATAGGGCCGTCAAAACATAGTTTTTGGGGATAGTCATAGATCCCCGAGTTTTGGAGAAGGCGTCTTGAAAATTAGCGCTTCAATTCGCATTGCAGTGGGTTATGCTTAAATTTAAAATAATATAACTAAATAAAATGAAAACTGCACAAAAGTGAAATTGTAATTTAGGATAATAAGAGGCGATTCGTAAGCGTGCGTTTTTCACGTTTTCATGGTTTGAGAGAATGACTGGAATCAGAGGACGCCGGTCCGTGATGTGGTTTTTAATTCTTTTATCCCGACTCCTATTTTTTTCCTGTCACCTATTTCTGTCATTTTGACGAATAATTTCTTATCATTTATCGTTGAGGTAGAAATCAAGATCAAATATATAAGCAAAAATAAGTAGCTGACTTAAAAGTAACCAAAACTAATAATCGAAAAACATACTTTAAAATTTCTTCTGTTTTAACTAACTTTGATTAATAGACTGTTCGTGAACGAACGCAAGCAACAGTTTTCGTTTGACGTCATTACATTCCGACGTCATTCTATTTATTTCCTTCTGACAGATTAAATCACTCGTCCACTGCTTTGTCTCGACAAAAGGGTAGAAAGTGGGGGATGGCGGGACAAGGAAACACGCCACTCTGAAGGGTTCCTTTCGCTTTAATTCGAGTGAAATGAACACGGTACAGCGAGTCTTCATAAGACGGCGGGTATTGGAACTTCGGTTTTGCTGTCATTTGCATCCACTTCACAAAGATCGCTCCTGAGGATAAGGACAGAAAACGATGCAAAGCAATGGTTTGCATTTTAATAAATGCCAACCCTTCAAGTATATTAGAAAGTGGAAAGGATTGCCTGTATATAAGAAATAAAAAATGATTTATTTTTAAAGGCAATATCGCAATTGGTCGTAACATGTGGAATGGGATGTGGTTTAATATCTAATAGTTTTAAAAATTATATTTAGGCTTGACGAAACCGAATCGCACATATTCGACAAAAATTTCCGGCACCAACGTTTGAAATAATCTCCTATAGCTAAATTGCATTCATAAGTACCAAATGATCTTTAATTTACACGCCTTGCTCCATTTCTCCATCATAAGCCATTCTGTTAACGTTGGAGCTTTCCTCATGTTTATTCATCAATGTCGGAAGAGAAGGTAAATTTTCAGCATCAGTTGCGTTATTACATGAATGTAATTAAAACAGAATAATGTTGCTGCATGAAACTTCCTTGACTATTTACCTATGTTGTTAAATATACAGAATTCTGAATTTTTACCAATTACAAACGGGTTCGGCCCCAGGTGTCTAAATAAATTCACAGAACCGGACGAAGTTGTTGAAATCGGTTCTGAAGACGATCAATTTTAACGGAAGCAATAATGCAAAAGGAAGGGTTAAAGAGGAGCTCCAATTCCCTGAAATCTTTCCCTCGATGAAAGGATGTGACGCAATCCAAAATTTGTGATGACGGTCGCCATGGGCGGGAACACTGAAAGATGAATAATTGGGAGGAGGAGGAGATGTGATCGTTCAAAAGTTTACCCCGCCCTATTTCCTGATCCCCTTCCTACCATCATCATCATCATCATGGCTCTGACTGAATCTAGAATATATTCTATCGCTTTAATGTAGGCTACTACAATTACTAGCAACTGAATAGGGTTGGATATGCTCTTCGTGTCTCTATCCAAGCTTTAATGCCTCTTCAAATATCAATTCAAAAAGTTCTTCGCGAAGATCCTTTACAAGCCACCGGTCACAGAGTATTTCCAACCGTTTACATATAAGTTCGAAATTCACAAAAGAAACTGGCAATGCTTGAAAAAAATAAAGCATTTGGAAGTTTTCACAAATTACAAGCAATTCTCAGAAATTTGTAACCTGTTCGTCCCGCATATTTTTGAACATGGAGATGAAAATCCATGAACTCAACAGAAATATTAAAAAAAATTCTCACGATAAAGTTCATTTTGCCTTCCTAATTCCCCCAAGAATTCTGCAAACTTTCATTTAATTGATATGTGGTTGCGTCGCAAGCACTTTCGAACCACGTAATAGGAAAGAGTGATGCTGCAATTACTTATCTCAAGACAACAATTAGGCTTAATTATTGGAACAAATCCAGCATGGCGGACAGCCGAGATGAAACGCCGACAAAGGTAATAAACGCTTTTTGGCAGGGCCCATCAAGATAAAGGATTACGACGCTTTTTACTTATGCAGTGATTCTATTAAAATTAATCAATACTTTGAATAATATCTCGATATTATAAAATCAAAATCTTTAACCGTCTACTTCTTTATTGCCAATAGATATGTTGCATCATTTTTATATTAAGTTCTGTACTGGATATAAACTCGATAATTTCAACATTTTATAGATAATTGTCTGCGTCTTCATTTACCTTCATTACGGGAGTGAAAGAATTTAGTTAAACCATTTGAAGTATTTCAGAAAAATTAATTACACTGTACAACAGATTTAAACTCACTTTTTATTCTTTGGAAGAAATGAGGTGGGTTTTTAACCAATTTTCGTGTGCTGAATTCAAATCTGCAATCAAAATTAAACGTACAATTTTTACGAGATCATAAACAGGAATTTCTCTTTCACCGTTTTTTTTCACACATAAATATATTGTTGTTAAACAAAAACAATGGTATTTAAATAGTAAATCATTTTTAATATAGTTTTGATCTTATTCTTTATACTAAGTTCCCGAGTACGTTTAACTAGGTTCCAACTGTAGTCTGCTACTGCGGTCATTTTCCACCATCCAACTTATCTCTTTTTTATAGTTGGGCTATGCTGGTGGAATCTTACATCTTATTTACTGTACCCAAACTCAGAGGGAAAGGTCCCAATAATCAATGTGAGTTTAACTTTGATTAAAAGCATAAAAATTCACTTTTAACCAAACAAAATTATGTTGTTAACAAGAAGAGTGAAGAGAAAAAACTGAATTAACATTTGAAAATTTCAGCTTAAAATACATTGAAATTATCAGTTTATCATTAAGCAGATAGAATATGTGTTATACATGAAAAAGAGCATAGAAATTTCATTCATGCATGATTCAGTATGTATAGATATCGTGTATATAAATTAAGATACAAATCGTTCTAATAATAGAAAACTATATTCAAAAACAGTTTCTTTCCTACTTTTAAAAAACTAATACTGAAGACAAAAAATAATATTTCTTTTATCGATTGACCAATTTTATTTCGACAAAAGCAAAATTTTCTGGTGCAATAACGGATGGAAGAGATTAAGAGTCCATGTCAATCGTTCCAACTTTTACGACGTCTTCTCATCACTTTGAAATCCGTACGTACTGGTGTCATGATTAATGGTTAAGTGAGTGCGTCTGCGCAAATCGCTTCCGTCTAGAGAGAAGGGATAAGAGTTATTTTATTCCATTTACCTTGATAATGGAGACATCCTTAATGACCCACTGTAATCTGGGCCGTCCTCTTAAATTTCCTTCCAAAACTACTTTCCTAGAATTTTCCATCTCTAAGAACCTGGACCAATTACATAGTCTCATCTCCACAGAATGATTCTTCAACATAAACTTTCTTTCTTTTCCTTACATTCTCCTAAAGACTTCTCTATTCACAATCCTCTTCGACCATTCGTTATTCGTCAACCTTTCTCCATGGTTCCAGGCTTCGCTTCCGGTCTTCTTTTCCTTAGTGTTCAAATGTTACTTCCGTAGTCTACAGCATTACAATTTAAGACTTTACAGATTCATTTTTCTTGGTATCATTATTTATTATTTCTTGTACTCTTCTTATGTAAAAAAATTCGTCAGATTTCTTTTTTCTTTTTTTCTCACAGGTTAACACTCTTATTTCGAATGCAATTACCTTAATATTTCTAACCATTGTTTCAGTTTCAAGTAAGAATTCAGATAGGCATATATTCCAATGCGCTGTCTCCCCAGTGTCTTCAACAAAACGAAACTTAATCTACTTTTGGCCGCGTTAATAGAAATCAATTTGTATTCTCTCTTTAAATCTATCCATGGGCTTCTTCAGCATTGAATAAAAACGAGCAGTCGTTTCTGCTTCATTATTTTGACAAGTCATTGCTATCCTTTGTTCCTTGTAAAGCACAGGATAGTGCAAGAAGAAGGAATTAAATTTAATGCTGGAAAAGGTCGGATGGATAGAGTTGAGGAGAAGCGAAATAAAATTGAAGCGTCGAACTAGTCTCAGCGCATTAAGAGAAACAAGAACCTTCGATCCAATGGGAGAGCAATTCCGTGATACTTTGACAAACTTCACCATTTAAACACACGCGCACACAGAATATATTGATTTTCGAGGACAGCACTTGGATAGTCCTTCTTTTGGAGAAATATTCCCAATCTACTTGTATTTTAACTTCTTTAAGAACGAAAGTTCGTCTCATTTATTGGACTTTCCTTCGGAATCCTATTGTCTTCTCAAATAAGTTGGGGCTTAAGAGAAAATCCCACAGCAATTTAGACGGAATTGTTTTAGTGCCGAAGAGGGATTCGGCCCAACTCTCAAGAAAATAAAAGAATATTAATTATAAGACTAAATGCAGTTCTAAAGTTAACGTCTGAAGATAGGTTCTGAAACTAAAATAAAAGAGAAAAATAAAATAAGGGTAGACTTGGGATTTTATCCGTATTTTTATTTACTTCGGTTTTTACCTCTACGTTTCCGTTTTAATAAAAACCGGCAAAACATTTTACTGCTTTCTTCAATAAAAGAGCTCACTTGGAATCGTTTTCTTTTAACACAATAAATATCTGAACTTAATTATCCGCCGTAATTACTTCTCTCCTAATGATCCGTTATTATAATGGATAGCTGAAATTAGCGAGTATTCCCTGAAACGTCAAATTACACAAAACGGAAATTAGCGAAAGTTAAATCACATGATATTAACGATCAAAGGTTACTTAAATTCCTAAAACCATATAATTACATACTAATCTTCCCTACTTTTATGAACGGTTTAATGATTTAAAATAGCAATTTTACCGTTTCCCACCCGGGGATCAAATTATTTTTACGTAGATCACCAATATCAACAAAACGTCATGCAGATCATTAAGATAACCCTGATAACAATATAATTACCACGATAAATTAAAATTCGTTTTCCCATTAAATATATAAGACCTCATCTTGCAGCAAGAGATAATTTTTATTTTCAGCTTATTGATTATTATTATTGGGACAGATTAACTTGATTTTTCATGAATTCAGGCTACAATAAATGAGATTTTGGACGAAAAATTTAGAAAAAAAGACCATCAAGTAGATAATTATAATTAGTTGTTAGCCTGTGATTAGCATTTTCTTCAGGAAAATTTGATCTTTCAGAAGCGCTATTTTGGTTGCTGAGTATTTATTTTGATTCGTATAGAATGCCGCCTTGGGATATCCCTGATAGAGTTGGTAATTTGTAATAGGATAAGCGGGTACAATACACGCAAAATAAACCTCCACTTATTACCGTAACCACACGGTGATGGGGTCTTCCTGGACAAACACCACCACTGCCCACTAAGGTCAGGATTTTGCAAGACTGGTTCCAGAAGCCTTTTTCAAATTTCCCATGGTGGTCGCAACATTCGGAATTAATTCCACGAAAGAGCGTCCGGGGAAACATCTTGCACCTTCGCGAGATATCACCACGACCAATTCCACAAAATCGTTTTACAGTATCCATTTAAGACATTAGCCATGTTTTAAAAGACTAGATATTTTATCTAGTGAAAATACGTAGAAAAGAAGTGTTAAGCTTTAATTGTTTAATGTTGTGGCAGCTCTCTCGTTGAGACCGTAGCAAAGTCGATCTGAGGAGAATACGATAACGGACAGTTCCGAAAACAAAATAAAGATGAAGCTTTCAAGATATGCTTCCATTTCAAATGATAGTAAGTTGCAAAGTTCCCTAAACTTTATATCTGATCAGTATGCATTTAGCAATGATTCTACCGCAATTCTTATGTTTTCCCCAGCATCGTGACTCTTCGTGACTTACAGTGATTTGCAAAATGGATAAAATGCCATTCACTTCTTTTTCTAAGTTGGCGCGTCTGGCAGAGCTATATCAAAATCTCTTCATTAAAGGTGAAGAATTATGATCTGCAGGAATTAGATCACTAGATAAAGATGAAATTTCGTTTCTTATTTAAAAAAAAATCTCAATGTCTTACGAGTAACAAAACGTTTAGTTATTTTTTTAGAATGCTTTAGCAAGATTCCCATCAGTAATAAATGAATTATATTATTAATATTAGCAATTCCAAAAGTCGATTCATTGAATTAAAAATAGAGCTAAAGTAATATTAAAATTTACTCAAGGTGAGCTATTATTTTATTCATACTTTCCTCTTATCAAAATTTAGTGAAGCAAGAATGAATCTACAGATTAAGGCTTGTAAGTTTTCTGCAAAATGTTATTATTTCTTTAGGTTCCTTAGAGAACGATTATTCATATCCCCGATTCATTCTTTAAAAAGCCATATCAACAAAAGGTCAAAGGGCTTATCCTGATTTCCACTAGGGTTGCTTCAAGAACACCTACTCCTTGAAATAGCCCATATTGCTTTTGTAGCTACCAATACCTCGCATTTTCACCAAAGAAAAAGAAAAATATCCAATCTTCCTGTATGTGCATGACAAAGATAATGCAATTTTACATTGAATAGATTTAAAAGGTTTTGTATTAAAAGAAAAAGCTCAGCGCTAATGTACATGTATCTTTCGTCATTCCTGACAGGTTAGATTTTCTGACCGTCAATTTTTTTGGCAATCATTTCAATCTGTTTATTTCGATTCGCTGATCAAAGTAATAGTATTGAAAATAAAATACTTTGTCATTAGATTTTCTTTCTCTCATTTCGAATCTGAATGTTTTGCGTTATCGTTTATGATAAATTGAAAGTAGAATAAGCAAGTTCAACATCTAATATTTATATTAGTCACTTTGGAATAGGATAATCTTGTTAACTTTAATATTCCAAGAATAAATTTCTTTGACACGCTCATTGTAGACCAGCAATATTTGTCTTGACTGAAATTAAAAATGAAATGTAAACTTATTTTCCCCCCCAAAAAATACACGTTTAAAATGGAATACTCGTGCTGTGAAATGAAACATTCGTCGCCTACAACGAGTTGTAGGACGCTAGTACCGGAAAGGTAAATGGCATATTCCGCTGTTCCACATTAGATTTATATTCACAAAGCAAATTTTATTGTCTGACAAGACTGGTTGAAATATCCAACTAACTATCCGTAATAAATGTTTTCGGAAATGATTATGTATAATCTGGAAAGGGAGATAATTTATATTCACTCCCTGGTATTAAGATAAACGAGGTGGGGAGGGAGGGGGAAGGAATATTCTAACGGATGGTGGTGGCTGGTGGTTGGGCGAAATGTGAACCAATTTCAGGTTGTTTCTATGGCGATAGGTTATCCGATCTTTAATAAGCCAGGCCCACCTATTGTTTAGAAAGAGATAACGCCAACGCTCGGCCACAACGACAACAGCAAGCTACTTCGTAAAGTTCAAAGTTCAAAACATGTTTGCTTACTGTTTTTTTTATTCGGAACTATGAGCGTGTTTTAAAAATTAAAATCTAAGCGAAAGTTTTCTCCTAAAACTAGAGAGCTTCATCTAATACTAATACCAATGATCAATGTAAAACTCTCGGTTCTTCGAATGAGGCTCTAAATGATGTATGAACGGGCGAAAGCGGAATAGAAAAACCGATTTAATAGTTAGAGAAGCAAAAATCACATCCAAAAAGAGCAAGAAAATAAATAAATAAAACGGCTGATTATTTTAATCGCTCTTTTCCTGGAGTAAACTATAGGGTAATCTTTAAAAATTTATATTTTTGAGCCTTCCTCTATTTAGCTATGTTAAAAATGTATAAACAACACAAAATGGTTTGCTGGTACCACAGAAGAAGTAAAATGCTAGTATGTTGAAAGCATGTTATACAGTTAAACAGGGTGTTTCAAAAGGTATAATCCAAACTTCACATACAAGTAGGAGGCATGAAGGTGAACAGATTCTGTTAATACATGAGGGGTCGGAACTCAACCACTGTCAAGTTAATGGGGGAGCAAATGACAAGTGATAAAGCATGCAAATGATGGCACAACATAAACAGGTTGCAGTTCTTTGGCAAGGATTTCTTTTATTTTGGGGCCACATGAAATCAGTTATGTACCAAACACCTGTGACAACCATTGAAGATCTGGCAGCTCGCATCGCAGTTGTTTCAGACGACATCAGAGAAATGCCCAGAATCTTTGACCGCATACGGGAGTGCATGTTGCGCCGATACCATGCATGTGAAGCCATGGCTGGCTCACATTTTGAGCATCTTTTGTAAAGCTTCAGTGGATTAGTAGTTCCATAATAAATTGTGCACAGAGAATACTTATTCATGTGTTTTCATGCGCACTCTGATTACTGCCTCCCCCCTCTAACGTTACCTTGGCATGTATTAGAGTTGAGTTCCGAGCCCTCATGTATTAACAGAATCTGTTCACCTTCATGCCTCCTACCTGCGATGAATTTGGATTATACCTTTTGAAACATCCTGTATACTTTCAAAGTAATTAAAAAGGAGAAGGAAAACGTGTTTTCGGCCAAGTTTATGCTGTTTGAAAATTTTAAAGCTTTTTTTTTAAATTCATTACTTTCTATATTTAAATGAATGTAATTTGAATGTTGAATACTGCCATAAAGGATCAGTCATATTATTTGTTCCAAAAAATATTAACATTAAATTTCTTTTGGAAAAGTGTGACTTTAAAAATTATTTGGATTTGTCCTTGTTAAAAAAATTGAAAATTATTAGGCTATAATTTTATTCGTCTGATCATGTTATTTATTAGTGAAGTCGGTTTCATTTCCATTATATCGAAAAACGATAGGACTGAATAGATTTTGTAATGTCATAAGATTTCTTCGCTTTGAGGATGCTAATAAAATGTACAACCTGAAAATACAGTACCATTAAAAATAGGGGTTTTCGTTGCACATCTCAAACTTCGATATTCGAAAATGACATCAGCTTTTTTTGGAAATGGGATATAAATAAAAACGCCTCATATAAAAATACAATACTTCTTCCATTGAAAGTAGTCTGTCAGATTTGTATTTTAGAAGTTGGCTGTTGGTTTACTTTAGGTTAAGACACTCTGTATATCAAAACCAATCCATTTTGATTTTCTTAAAAGGTCTATACATTTATATATTCATTAATTAATAAACAGCCTCGAAAGAGCAATATATAACTTAGAATCAAAGAGAAACGGTGTGTTTGTTTTTTATTACATAAGAACGAGTATATTAACGGTTTTGAATAAAGCATTCTAAAATTTCACGGTATCATTACAGGTGAGCATAAAAATACTCCTTGATTTCAAGTAGTTATAAACTGAAAACTTTATAACTGCATCAACTACAAAGTTGTTCGGCTACAACTGCATCAACTACA
>JAHWFO010092203.1:772350-843230 GCA_023313115.1 Rhysida immarginata
CACACACACACACACACACACACACACACACACACACACACACACACTCACTCACTCGACCCCTTTCACTTTCTATTGCCAATGCAAATGAACGATCGAAAATTCAGTGCCAATGCCAATCAGAAGGAACCGTGACGCCACTTCATTGGAAATACCAACTCGGGCAGTAATATTATCTTCGCAAAGGTCAATACGAATCAATCAAACATTTTTATTTTTATTACTTCTAAAAGTAGTTTGTATAATGAGCAGTCGAGGAAAACAAAAATACAGGAAAAAGGGAAAAAAATTCAACTAGAATGTCAAGCAGATTCCAGAAACTATATCAGATGGCTGCCTTCTTGTTCGCGTGTACACATATTAACAAGAAAAAGAAAATGATAACCCACAAAAAAGAGAGAAAGTTCCAATACCCAAGAAACACGACCATCATTAACCAAGAAATGGCAATCGTTCTGACAAAATATTGTCCAACTGGAAGCAAATCATGTCGGAAATACTTTTTGGCTATGTTCGATTGAGAGAGAATGGCCTTCGGGCGATGACGACAAAAACGGACGAACCGACGAGCGAACGAGTGGAAGACAATTGCTAACGACAAATAGAAAATGCCAATCGATAAAAAAACGCCTCGGGCGACAGAACTTAATTATTTTAGCTTTGCTTTCTTTTTATTAACACGTTCGTTTTTTTCCTCCCCCGTCTCCTTCCTCCCTTTCATGTTTTTAATTCTTTATTGCCGACTATTCGTTCCAAAATGCAATAAAACTGGTCGTCGAGTGGTGCTTACTCTTCTTGATAAGAAAGCGAAGACGCAGATAAGTTAAACGAATTTTTTATATACACGTTATGTAATCTTGATGCCGAAAAAAATTTTCTGAGCACTTTTGAAAATTCCTTTAAAAATTTCTTGGCGAACGGAAAAACAAAATTGGTTAAATTTCCTTTTTTTTTTATTCAATAACGACTGGACGCCATACATCAATGTCACTTTTCAATGTTCAAACAAGCATCAGAAGTTCCCTTTTTATCAGCTAGTTTTTTATATTTTTAAAATTACAGATAGTGCAGTCAAAAATTTTATTCATCCCTAGTAGTTTCTCTTTTTTGCAAACGCACTGTATTGTCAATCATTATAAGAAAAAGGGCCAGGAAAAGATAAAAGTGCTTGTTTCGATTGCTGAAAAAATATCTAGGGATATACTTAATTAAGATGGATAGAATCTTGAAACATTAGATAAGGAAACCCATCTTTCTAAAACATTTTAACAATAAAAGAAAATTTGTGAAATCTTCAAAAAAATACAAAGCGCTTCTTATAAATCACAGCCTTGAACTTGTTAATAATCCATTAACGAAAACTGATAAAAACTTAACGACATAGAGCACAAAATATTACAGTAGATGCTGACGAGACACATGTAGACTCGATGCTGGACTTTGATCGTATTATGTCTCAATGTTGCACTATCCATCTTAACATTGATAATATTTTCATATAAGGTTTCAATCATATGCAGACTACCGTCCATCATTTCTTTTATTTGTCCTCACAAAAGAGAAATTGGGCCTGAAAAGTCGGGCGATCTCGGTGGCCCCAAAAATTCTGGAAAAATCTCTCGATACTCGCCATTCATTCATCGAAAGCTTGGCATATTGCCTCTTCTTGTTAGAAGCAACCTTGTGTCAGATCCGGTGTACATCAATTGTTTTCCGGTGTACACACAAGCTGTTTTCAATTAACTCCGTAACAAATCTGATGTAAGCGACTGGTATTTTTGCCGTACATTTGGTATACAAAAAAAATCTACTGACCCCGAAAAATAACTTTGAGGCGATCGTGTAACAAAGCTTTACATGCAACTACCTTTGGACAGGATATGCAAATATCAAAATTTCACAGATGAGTCTGAACACAGCCCGCTCTTATTGTCACGTGCTACACATCTTGATAACAGCAAGTTGTGGTATGGGGTGCCATTTCGTTTGATCGTGACTCTCTTGATGGTCCTCCGGGACACCATCACAGTACAACTGTACGTTGAGGACACTGAACTCGCGGCACCTGAGGCTTATTTTTCAGCAAGATAACGCCCGGCTACAGACGGCACGCCTCTCTTTGGATCGTCTTAGTGCTTGCGACAGACTGCCTTTGGCAACCAGAACACCAGATCTCTGTCGTATCGAGCACATTTGACTTGTGATGGGCGTCGCCTACGACCAATCCAGGATGTCGACGAATTACCCGCCAATTGTAGATCAATGGCAAGATATCCCTTAGAATACCATACGGCAACTTAATGAACTGCAAACTTCGTGTAACGCTTTCTATCCGGTAAATTTTCTAATTTTTCTGAAACCCTAATCGTTTCTTCATTTCTACGGTACATTTTATCTACATCTCATCTAACTTTAGTGCCAGTTTTGTCAAAGTATTTCTTACTGCTACTTAGGGAATTCCAGCATTTGCTGTGATGTTTTTGATGATTTAGTTGTACATCGTTAAATTGTACAAAGAAATTTTCAGCTAAGAAATTTTTATTAATTTTTGTCTATTCGATTACAAGAAATTACAAGAACCCGAAATCCAAGGGTTTGAATTTATATGAATCCCCCTGTATTTTATTTAGCCAGCTATATCGATGAATGTTATTGAGTTGCCGGTTATGAAAGAAGAACTGAACAATATCCTTGTAGATAAAAAAATATCCATGTCATCATCAATCATAGTTCATTTCGTCTCGGGTAAAGTCTAAGAATGACATTATCTAGGATTGACATTATTCATTTTGTAACTTTATTTATTATTTGGCAGGATTTCCGACGAGCTGAATAAATATTAAGCAATTTGAAAAGAACATCATCTCTTATCTGTTTGTGAAATAGCTTCAAAAACTGAAAAAGTGTTATTGCCGATTAGGAAAAAAATAAAATAAAAGATGGTCTTTCGTTCCCTAAATAAGGAATGATTCAAATTTGCGACGAGTTTTAATTTCCTGTTTGCTTCCTCTATTTAAAAAATAAGAAATAAAGTGCTTAACTCAAAAATGAAACCATCGTCTTCCGATCGGTTCTTTTCCAATACGTCATTACAAATAAAAGAAACGGAGAAAGTTTGTTTCCTGCGAGTTTCCTTATTATTCGTCTTATTAATGATGATGAGGAGGAAAAGCCACTCACGAAAAGGAAAACAAAACGTCCACTCAGTAAAGAAGGCTTTCGTGCTTTGGCCTTTTACTCGCCAAAAGAAGGAAGAGGATACAAAAAAATTGTTTTAAGCTGACCACTCGGCAAAGGGAAAAAAAAAAACAGATCAAACAAAAAGATCGTTATTTATTGCTAACTTAGACAAAAACTTCTTTTCCTGACAAGGCGAAACATGGACGTCGTTTCCCCCTTTTTTCCCAATCAATCAACGTTGCTATAAATATAAAGCCGAAAGAAGAGAGAAAGAAGTATACTCGCTCAATACCGAAAGAAATCGACTATCAACACTTCCGATCGTGTGCATCGCTTATTCTTTCCTTTTCGTCCTATTGAAGGATTTATCATGGACATAGAAGAGAGAAAGGGATTGTTCGATTGAGCGAACGACCGGCCGGCCGACATTCGAGTCCACGTGGCCGCCTCCGTCCATCATCCGCAGCAAATCGCCTCGAGGATCACTCACTCACGACTCTATGCTGCCTGGCACCAACGTCCACCATAAATGCTTATGCTATTCAGTGGCTTTCTATTATCCACCCGAATCACCCTAGGATCCCAGGGAATCGATTTGGACTTAAGAAACGGATTGGGTCTGAGATTTTAATGGCAAGTTCTTCTTCACCAACCAACCATCCAACCAACCACAAAGCCCTCCCCTCTCACTTTCTCAACGTCACCCATCTCTTTTCTGCCTATGAATAGGAAACGAGTGGTCATAAATGGAGGGTCTGCAAAGATGTCCCCACTTTGTGCGTCGAACTTATAAATTTTCGACAAGACGACTCTCTGGCGGGTTTATCGCTTACTCAAGGGAGTGATCAAGTACACGCTAATGGCGTATAAGGCGATAGGTTGGGTTAATGGTGGCCCGGTAGTGTCTTCAGAAATAAATCTCTTTTTTCTAGTGACTATTAAAGGTGCAATAGTAAACAAGCTTTATATAAAAAGCAATAATCTAAACTAAAAAGAATTTACAGTCTCAAATATCTCAACATTTTTTCATAGACTCCAAAACCATCTTCGTGTTTAGATGTTGGAAAATAACTTTTTTTTTTAATTAAACATTATTAAACTATTTTTAATGTCCTAAAATATTTAAAAAGCTTTTATTACGGTTCAATTAGACCTTATTAGATGAGAGAAATATCTTCGGTATTAATGAGCAAGGCCTAACTGGAGGACTGCCTCACCAACATTATGGAATTATATGATTATGAATAATAGGAAAATCTATGAACCTTCGAGAGAAGGGTGATACAAGGATCAATCATCATCGTTATCTTCTACGCTGTAGTTGCGAGCCCTGGACACCTCTTACCCTAACTATGTCTATCATGTCTAATGTGGATAATATATTTTTGTTCTAAATTAACAAAAACTGTAATTCTGAAATGACTGCTAAGGATCCGATTGCTAATGTAGAAGCCAATGTTAAAGGACTGGTTATGAGAGAAGAGCTATGTAAAAATAAACCTTGAAGACTTCTCGTAATAAGACTTTTAAGATATTGGGGATAATGTTAGTTAACCTCCCCATATCAACATGAAAATTTGTTTATTTAGCTCGAGTGAAATTCCTGATTAAGACACGAAAAGTTAATATTAATACGATAAGAACTCATGACTGTTGTATTGTCCAAAATACATGACCTTCTCTTTTCAACAGTTTGAAGACATCGCGCTGCTGTGGGAAAGGTTAAAAAACTAGATATCTGGATTCCACACAAAACACGAGCAACAGCAGATATGGAAACAGGCAATGCCCTTCAAAGACGTGAGGCCAGTGCATCGCATCCTTACGGTTGATGAAAAATGGGTGCTTTATGATAAGAGAAAGCGGAGAGCGCAGTGGCTCAATAAAGGGGAACCACCAAAACAAATGTCCAAAACTCCATGCTGGAGCATGACCACATTTGTCTATTGGTAATATGCAGAAAATCAATGTCTTGGCGTATGAGATCCTCAATGATCTCGCCTTGCGTATTCATCAGACTTTCCCATTGAACCGCTTCTTGAGAGGCAAACGATTCAATGCCGTCAGTAATTTCAGTGAAGTCAACTTAAGCCACCACGACAATTTTTGTGCACTGAAATCAAGATGGGCACAATGTATTGCTGTCGAGAGCAGGTATTTTTCTGAATAACGTGGATTTCGTCTATTAATGCTTCTTTTTATTTGTCTCAGAATCAGTCAATATATATGAAACAACCTAACATTATAAGAACAAAAATCATATCATCGTTTAATTATGCCATATCTACAGTATACAGTCAACCGCAACGAAAAAGGCATTAAATAAATTAAAAGTAGCATACAATCAATTTCTCGATAAATGCGACTCCTTCAAAAGAAGATGTAATCAATTTGGAATCCCAACGTTGAAAGTGAGAAGATCAAAATCTGTACAAGACATTTACGGATATTGCCCATTCCTTGGGTTTCTTGAAAAATATAGTAGTTACTTCATACATCTCTTATGTATAAGATATACAAGGAAATATAAATTTAATGTTCGTATTTGTTATAGGGATGAAAACAACTTTCTCTATATCCTATCAAGGTTCGGAACAATCCGTATAGAATGTGATCTCACAAAGTGATCAAGCCATAAGCGTCACATCATAGCTACAATTTTAAATTATTTTATGAATTTACAAAAGACTCAGTTGGAATGATCAACTCTTAAATTAGAGATCTTATTTCAGAAATAAATAAATAAGTCCATGTTTTAAAGAGAATCAGGAGGAATTGAATTGCATCTGTATTCTCAACGCCTTAGTACAGAGATAAGCTTTAATGTGTGAAGCCACCGAAATAGAATTTGGATTTTTTCACTCCATAGACGAGAGAAGCAAGTAGTTTTGCGGAACTATTTCGTATTCCAAATGCCGTGCTTAAAGGGTTACTGAAGCGTCTTATCTTGGTTTTATTGCATTCAAATGGCATTTTCAGGGCTTAAGTCTTCAAATGAAATTGTCTCGCAACATTGAAGGATAATCACAATTTTCTGTTAGTGATAAAGAAGTTGGCAAGGGTTTCCTAGACTGTCCTTTTTATCCTATTTTTTTTTTACTTACGAGAGACTTCTTAAAGGATCTACGGAGTAAAATCGTTAGAGGTCGACGATGAGAAGTAGAGTAAAGTTACAGACATCATCGTAACAAAAAAAAATAGCTATAGCCCTCAGGAAGACATTTATTATCTCGTTTAATACCAGTTTGTAACTATAAATTCCTTCACATTAAACCTCACTGAGGTCGAATACAACTGCCATTTTGCATCTGACTTGCATACTGACTATTTAAAAAAGCACTTTTTTAGAAAAAATATTATTTTATATCTACATGAAAGAAACATCTGTCAAACAAAGTATCACAATCAGAAATAAAAAAAAAGCAAAAAAAAAAGTGGATGCTTCTTTTTTATTTTCCGTCTGACTTTATCTTTTTCTCTTGTAGTTATTTATAGGCCCATCAAGGAAAGTGAAACATCCATCGCGAGCACCAAGACCCACGTAACTCCCTGGCGATAAGGATCTTAACTACGTATTTTATGCCATCTCTTGTATATTTATTTCCCGTACTCTATGTCGGGATAATTTACAAGGGTCGCTCGCCAGTCACGCAGTTCCCAACAGTCGAACTTTTTTCCGGACCCAATTAGAAAACTAATTAACCCAAAGTGCCTCTAGAATCGACAAAGTTTAAGCTTGCATCCACGTTCTAATCCGTAATCAATGTCAAAAACGATAGCAATTCTATTGGCGGCAATAAAAAACACCTTAACCTCATTGTAACGAAATTATTTTATTACAAGACTAAAGAGAGAGAGGGGAGAGCTAGTTTAAAAGGAGTCATACGTGCTCAGTCTCATTAGACTAAAGTTTTATGTATAGATCCAAGAAAATGCAAACATTTATAGCATCAGAAAAAGCACAAAAGTTCATTTAACATCCATATGTTTTAAGAAAATTACAGAGGCATTACCTTACTCTCAACATGCTACAAAGTCTTGTCCCACGTACTCCTACAGAGACTCACATACTATGCTGAAGACATACCCGGGAAATATCAAGCTGGATTTCGTTAGAATAGACCCACTACCGACTAAATATTCACCCTCAGACAATCACCAGAAAAATACTGGGAATAAAACTAGCCATTACATAACATCTTCATAGATTTTAAAAAGGCCTATGATAGCATCCACAGAAACAGTTTATGGAACGTCCCCAACCAATTTGGAATACCACCCAAGCTCATCACCGTGAAAAAAATGTGCATGGAGAACACACGATATATGACCCTGTTCAAAGGGAAGATATCGGCTCCGTTTTTGGTATCCACAGGCCTTAAGCAGGGGGATGCACTCTCACCGCTACTGTTTAACCTCGCCCTTGAGGCAGTCATGCGTAAAACAACAACAATTACAGGCACTCAAATACTGGCATATGTAGATGACATCAACATTATAAGCAGTAACAGGGAAAAAGCGATAGAACAAACGTGCACACTCCGCCAGCAAGCCACCAGAATAGGATTACAAATCAATGAAAAAAAAACCCAAATTTCTTAGCATAACCAGAAAAACCTCCCTACATACCAATAGACGATATGATGGTGGAATGTGTAACCAGTTTCAAGTATCTGGGATCCACCATCAGCTCCTCAAACCGGATACAGGAAGACATTAGTCTAGGCTGACAGCGGGTAATAGAACATATTTTGCATTACAACACCTCTTTAGGTCCCGACTCCTCAGCCACGCAACCAAAACACAATTATACAAGACCCTTATCAGACCAATTGTCCTATATGGCGTAGAAGCCTGAAGTACAAAACAGGCTGAGGAAAAAATCCAACGCTTCGAGAATCGGATCCTGCGTAGAATATATGGCGCGATTCGACACCAGGACACGCGCGAGTGGCGTATCCGCACCAACTCTGAACTGAGAGAGAAATATAAAGACGCACCAATTACGAATACTTTGAAAGCAAGACGGCTCCAATGGCTGGGGACACATGGAGAGAATGGATACCAACAGACCGGCCAAGTAAGCCCTCCACAGACAGCCTACCGGACGAAGACCTCGAGGAAGACCACGCAAACGCTGGATAGACAACACTACGCAAGATCTAGATACGCTCCAGGTCCTAGACTGGCAGACAACAGCTAGGGACAGAGTACAATGGAGAAGGACTGTGGCTGCAGCAAAGACCCTCAATGGCTCAGGAAGCTGATTGATTGATTGATTGATTGATTGATTGATTGATGTGTTAAGACCTAGAGCAGATCCAATAGCATTACTAAGCTCGATATTAAATAGAATTGTCTTTATCGGGAAAGGCGATTCCAAATGCAATTAGTTTCCCAATGAAATTTTGACTGTGAACAATGGCGCAATCGGTAACATAACAAATGATAAATTGTCTAGCTTTTATCAATTTTATTCGATTTAAACAAACACAATTGATAATTTAAACTTGATGTTTTTTATACCTCTGTTCAGAATTAAATTGACCTCTCAAAAAGTAAACAACGAACTTCGCCGAAACTTGAAGTAACATTATTCACACATATCTACGCGTTTAGCGTGGATAGAAATATGTAAATGAAGAAATGCTTCACCGCCTCCAGGTACAATGTTGTTCAACATTGATCATATCAGGGAGTATGTCTCCATATCATCATTTTTACGACTCTAATAAGGTAGAATGCAATACGAAGATTGGAAACAGATCAATCTCAAGTCAAGATTGCAAGGTGGCTGAATAGAGAGAATTCCAGGAAACAGGAACAATAACAAGAAAGCCAAGGCAAGGATACACAAGAGCCACAAACATCGAGTAGCCAAACATTTGGCCCGAATTTTCCGCCATAGGGAATGGCCAGCAAGGCGACTGTCTCTGGACCTGTCATCTGCCAAAGGAACTACGATATCTAAGCAAACAGTAGAGACGACTTCATCAGAGAGGCCTGTATGTAAAACTAATGGCAGAATCCACTCATAGCAAAGAAGTGACCTTCTCGTCTCAGGAGGTACAAAGACCATCAGCCCTGGACACTAGCACCATGGGAATATTGTACTCCTCAGTGACGAATCCATATTTATTTTAACCGCAGACTCTCGATGTGCTCACTTACGAGACAGCCTGGAATCGCTATCTTCCACCCAACATCAGAGAGACTAAACATTATGATCGTAGTGGACTTACTGTGTGTGTGTGGGGGGGGGGGGGGTCATCCACTCCATGTTTGAATAGGCACCGTGAGTGCCCAACTTTACAGAGACGACAACTTAAACTTCGGCTTTTAGAACCTTTGGTCCGCAATTCTGCAGATTATTTTTATTCTCATAAAGGGCTCATTCATTCATTCATTCATGTATAGACTACTCTGGCCGATGAATTTCTCTGATTATATTCAGCGAATGGAGTGGCCAGCTAGATTTCCAGTCTTAAATCATAAAGAATAAGCCTGGGATGATCCGGTAAAGATGATAGCAACAGCTTCCCCTAACTGAACCCTACCAGTGCTAAGTAGATGACGGGCGGAGGAGCGGCGTTTTTAGCCTACTGCACTGAAAAAAAAACGTTTTTCTATTCGGATTGTAGAACCGTATATTTTACAGTGCAGAACTGTCCATTTTCCAGTTTTGTTTTATTAAGTTTTGTGTGTATTCTTTTGTTACTCGAGGGTGGGGGCCCAAACTGAAGTACTGCCCAGGGCACTTAACTGTAATGGAGAAACGGGATTCATTATCCCAAAATTCGTAAAGTCCCTTATAAACAGAGTGGTCGTTGTAAGAGCTGTATAACTGTTGGAGGTTGATCATATTTATGATCTTGAGTGATTTAGAGCGATGCTTCTGTTATGTAGTGTTCTGTTATGCATCAGCGTCTTTCCATATCAACTTTCATTAAAAGTCGTTGTTCACTTATTCAGATAGTCTTCGCGTTGTCTGTCAATTTCATTTTGGACACCCGTCTATTTGATCTTCGTTATACTCAGTATTGTGTGTTATAAGAAATTTAGCGACTAAAACAAGGTAGCTAAGGAATTATATTAAAAGGATGTTGCAGACGCATTTGTTTTCGTAGATTTCTTTCTAAAAGACAAAACTTTGGACTCAGAAAATTAACTTCTCTTTTTACGTGTGATTGAAATTAATTTCTAAATTAATTTCTTAAGTTTTATTCATTAGTCTTAGAAAATTGGAAAGTGTTGTTTTCCTCTAAGTTCATTATTAAAATATTAGAACGTAGCGGGGAAGGAAGAAACCATTTAATATAATTAATCGTTACCTGGTTGAACCAATCCATTAAGAATTTGCTTTCCTACCATCTGTATATCGACTTTAATCATCTAAATGCTACCCTGCTAGATTTAAAAATTATCTTACGGCACAAACCAGGTGGAAAATAGATTATTTAATAAAGGATGAAGGCTGTTGTTTAGTCCTTCTCCCTCCCTCTCTTTCCTTACCCCCTCCCCAAATTTTTTATCTTTCCCTTTAAAGCATAGACGGGAAGCGTAAAGAAAAGGGGAAAAAAAAGAACCAACAAACCCAAGGCGCGTGTCAGATCGGCATTAATTCATCACGCGAGAGGTAAATCGCTGTAAGAAGCAAATAAATAAGTAAAGGCAAGTAAATAAATAAAGAGGGCGGAGTGATTAGGGCGCCATTGGCATCGAAAATGGTGTCAAGGACGAAAGGAATAGAAGGGAATAACACGGAAGAGACGACCGATTTGTTTCCAGGAAATAAGAATCTCTACGAATCCGTGAAGGTTCCATTTGAGTCCCAGTGTAACATACTGATGACGACAGCCCTCTGAATGTCATTAGGCCTACACTCTGCTCTATCTCGTGCGTCGATAATTCGACTTATTTAAAAACAGTGGATTGAACAAACAGTATCAACTGGATGGAGAGAGAGAGAGGGAGAGAGGAACTAATAAAACTCAGCAGAAAAACATTTTTTTCCGAGATCGATAATAGAAGGCTCTGGCAGAGAGGCAGGCATCTGTCGTGGAAACTGGTTAACGCCAAGGTACGATCAATAGGAATGCCTGCTGCGAACTGGGCCCCGTTTTCTTCTAAGAGCAAATAAAAAGCTGAAAACAAAGCTCGATTTAGTGTATAATAATTTTCACCGTCATCAATTATGGAGGGAAAAGTTCGCTTCACGGAGGGAGGGCGTTGTTTAATTAAAGCACGGATTTGGCTATTCAACTCGTTAAATCCGACCAGACAGACATGCAGCTATATGCGAATACAGCTGGGAATTAAACCTCTATCAATGAATTAGTTTAACAAAAACCAATCAAATCTATAGATATATAATTCTACAAAAATCTTATACATATTTAAAATCTAAATATTAAATTTATAGCAAGGTCTAAATTTTATAATTTTAAAAATCATAACTCACAGTTACAACATATAACTAGCTATTTTTAGCTATTACTGCAAGAAGAATCTAACTGGACGTAGACCACCTTGCCAAAAGTATTGGGACACCCCTTAAAATGGAAAGTTCGAGTGATGACGTTAGTGAGAGCGAGCATCAAAGTAAGAGCGCAAAGCGAGAATAATAATATGCATAATTAAAGCTTTTAAACATCAATCAAGGTCAGTTATCATAAAAGTAGGTCATACAGAAGAGCTCAGCGATTTTATGTGGCACTATCATTGAATGCCACTTAAATAGCAAGTCAGTTCGTGCAAGTCATGCCCGTTAATCCTACCGTCCACCGTGGATAAGTCATAGCAAAATTGAAAGCGTGAAGGTGCAGTATCTGTGAAACAGCACAGTGGTAGCTCTCATAAATTCAAATGCTGCAGAGGACAGTCCAGGACAATCGGTTTGCTTCTGTTGCCAGAATCATTAAGAATTTTGTAAGAGGTACAAGCATTAGGAAACATCGTTAGCATCAGAACCGTTCGGCCGGAGTTGAAACTGATGGACTAACATAAGAGAGCTGCTACCTATAAAGCAAAGATCGAAGCAAAGATAATCGCAATCGAAGCAAAGATAATCGCAATCGGACTATAGAGAAACGAAAACGTGTTACGGAGCGATGGATCTCGCTTTACACTTTGGCAGTCTCACTTACGCACAATACACTTTCTGGTGTAAGGCTATTTCTCTTGGACAGGCCTGGGCCCTTTAGTTCAAGCAACGAAACTAGGGGGCTATTTTAGACTGAGTTCCCGGTCTGAGGGATGCCAAGATTATTTTTATTGACATTTATTTTTATAGAAAATTTCGAGATTTTAAACATTTGATTTGTACCACTCTGTTAAAACATCTAAGTGGGCGGTGGGTCGTAAGTTACTTACCTTTTAGAAAAGGGGGTAACGATTTGAAAAAGGTAGGCGCCACCATTCTAGAGAATTCTGCGCTGCCTACAATGTGGGAACAGTTTGCACGAGTTCATTTGTTTATTAACAAGTCAATGCTCCCATCCACAAATAAAGATCTGTAATGGATGGTTCGAAGAAACGGGTGTGGAAGAACTTTAAATAACCTTCACAGACACCAGATCTAAAATCATTGAATAGATTAGAGTGTCAGCTTCGTACCTGTCCACTTTGCCCAACATGAGTGCCTGAGTTGGTAGCTGCTCTAAATGAGAAATCGCAGAAAATCCCAGCTGTAACCTCCCAAAATCTTCCTAGATGAGTAGATGCTGTGACAGCTGTAAAAAGCAACCTGTCACCCTATTGGATGGCATAATTCATTTAAATGTTTAGTTAGTCAGTTGTTCCAATGCTTTTGGCAAGGTAGTGTAAACCAGTCATACAGTGGAACATTGATGAATTCCACCAACATTAATGAATTTCAGTACTTGTGATCCTCCAATTAATTTGATAAAAACTTATTATTGAAAAGTTTCCTAGTGGAGTCTTCACTAATATCTTTTCTGCTATGGCTCTGTAATTATAAAGTGAAATGCGGTTTTGACTTTTTCGACTCATTTCCTACGAAATTAAGTCAAGAATGCCAACAAAGTTTAACAATTACGAGTGTTGAAATTCATCAGTATTCTAAAATTGACTCGCCTGTAGTTGGATTCTTTTTTTGCAATAGATACCAGAAAACACCCAGTTACACGTTGTAATCCTTGAGTCATGGATTTTTAGAATTATAGAATTTTAAATCACCTTATAATTTGGATTTTAATTATAAATTGAATTTAATTTTTAAACTTCTAAAAATTATAGATTTGATATATTTTGGATAAAGATTTTATTTCGTATGGCTAATTGGCACTCAAGTTCCTAACTGATGAAAGTGAATCCTGCTCTTGATATTCGCGTTAAAAAAACTAAACATAATAACCAAGCAACGCAAACACAGCGAGACATCAGGGTTTAAACTGGGTCATCGACAAGCTGGCCCCATTTTAAATACTGAAGCCCAATTTACGAGGAAGGAAAGAAACAATCAGTCACATGATCGAGCCATTAGCCTAATGCGTTGTTTTCTAGAGCGGATATTTTTAATAAATTGTACAGAAAGATGGTAGACCAACTCAGCAAACGTGGCTTAAAACGCTCCCCCTCACCATAAACGAAATCTAATCAAATTTTCTTCATGATTTATTGCTCCTTCTTATAAAACATGCTCCGAATTTAATTATACCCTTCGCCTGTACGGAAGAATTACAAACCTATAACGAGTTTCTCGTTTCCTTTTTTAAGCAGAAAGGTGGAAGTCGTAACCTCTTGATTTAAGAACCCCTGTGTCACTTTTCCATAGACAGTTTTTGAACTAATTACAAGTCGATAGAGGAAAGAAAAAACGTGACACGGCATTATTAAGCTAATGAAACATGGAGAATTAAAGGCGACAGATAAGAGAGTAAGAGGTTCGAGTTTTCCTGAGCGACGGGCCCTATCTTATCTTAAGTGGTAGGAAACAGAGAGGAGAAAAAATAGTCGGCCTCTGTAGGGGTTTGGTGAGAGGATTCGAAGGTCCTTGAGAGACTAAACCTAATTGGAAGGCCTGATTAATTGCTCTCTCTGACCAGAGGAAGGAGGAGAGGAAGCGGAGAGAGCGTGACCACCTGCAATCCAATACAGTTGATGCTTTTACTGCTCAATTCTCTTCCTTCTAACTACACTCCAAACCCCCGCCACCCCATCTAACCCTCCACCTTTTCCCCGAACTTCAAAATCCGATAATTAATGACACGAGCAGAACTAAACGTGGAAACTCGATTTAGTTCCGGACTACTAACGACCGTGTAGAACAATCTCCATTTTCGTGTTTGAGACGGAGGGTGGTAGCCGGGATCCACGATGGCGACAGTAGAAAAATTGTTTCTATCGAAATGGCGAGAAAAGCAAACAAAGCGTGCGTAGAAGATCGATACTTACGTAGTAATAATAATAAGCGGAAAAGTGTTTTTATTTCTCGCTTTTTTAATATTTTCATTATACACTGCTCACAAAAATAATGCAAAATGAATATGAAGCGATAAAAAAAGAATATAGTGAGTCGGTGGGCTCGCCATTATTCGGGATTTCCTCGCAACAGAAAACCACTCACCGCAAAAACACCTGCCATATGCAGCCCTTTACAACATGTTCTTGGAGGACACACATGTAACTGTGAAAAAGCCACTCCAATTGGTAAACAAGTGTAGGCAGAATACGTTAATAATAAGAATTGAAGAGGCTTTGTGCTAGGGTTCTAAAGATGTTGACAAATGCCCAAAAGTTAACTCTAAAAGCTGTGGGCAAAGATTCTCGACACTGCACGAGAATAAAGATTACTTTCTTATAAGAATTGTGACGGTAGATGAAATATGGCCACATCATTTTGAACTTGAGACGAAAAAGCAATCAAATGGAGTGGCACCATGCAAACTCGCCCAGGAAAAAGAAATTAAAAACAGCGCCCTCGGCAGGAAAAAGTTAAAAGCGACTTCCTTTTTCGATCCAGAAGGACTTCTTTTAGCGATAGAATGGCACAAAGAATCACCGCTAATTCTGATGCACATGTGACAACCTTAAAGAACCTTGAAGCTTGACTAATAAGGAACAATCCCGAAGTGCCAATCTCCGATTTTCACCAAATTTGGTATATATTTATAGTAACAATGAGTTGTACCTGGGATCAAAATTTTAGCTGCTGACATCAGCCCGGAGGGGAGTTACAGCTCCTCAATAATCCTCAAAGCGCGCGAAGTTCAAATTGGTTTAAAACTGAGTTTATACGACATTTGCGAAAGAGGAGTATACAATTGGACGAAATAATAAGACCGACGAGATTTAAGCACTGTAATTAGAACAAAATGATATTCGCTATAAAAGGATAGAAGCAAAATGGTAATTTACGCCAGGAACATAAAATAATTGGTAAGTTAGAACAGTTGTCAGACACAAATGAGGAGATAAATTTTTGAATCAGAAATCATTAGGTTTAGTGAATGGGTTTAGCGGTCAATGTAACCATAACAGAACCATGTGTTTCTATATCGACGTTTTAAATCAATTTGAATTTCTCCCGCTTTGAGGATTTTTGAAGGGGTATAACACCCTCCGAACTGATGTCAGCAGCTAAAATTTTGGTCCGAGGTACAATTCAATTGGTTTATTACTTATATAATAAATTTGGTGGAAATCGAAGAATTACATTTCGGGACTGTTCCTTGTGAGTAGTGTCGACCGCATCAGCAGAAAAAGGATGTTTTATTGTTGGACGAAATCATAAACTTGCTGGAAAGATTTCAGCATCTGCCTTACAGTCTGATTACCTTCTCTTTGGTAAACTGATCGAGGTTTGAAGATGATGACTCTCTCTTGACAGCTGCCAAACAGTGGCTCAGACGCGCCAGTCCAGTTTTAACGTGCAGACAGACTAGTTTCAGTTCCCAGGTGGCGTCAGGCAGTTGAAAGGGATGGAGATTATAGGGAGAAGAGACATTTCATTCCTAAAGGATGTCTTAATATACTGTATAAATAGCAAAGGAGTAAAATAAAAATTGAATTTAAAAAAACTTTTCATCACCTTTGGAATGATCCACATATTTATAAACCGCTTCTGAAAATAACTTAATTAAAAAAACCAGTTTGCCCGTCCATCATATTTCGCCTAAGCTTTTAACAAACGAGGATGGGGGATTTTCAAACTCAGCTGTGAGACTTATGGTAAAAATTCGGAGTGTATGTATATATGATTTATGGTTAGGGTAGTAATTACTTCGTCGGAGTTTATATTCTTCCTTTCCGAAATGCACTACCCATGGTCTTTACCATGGCTATTCCATATTCTCAAGAGCGCAATCGTGTTTCACAAATAATCGTATTTAAATAACTGCCATATGCAATGTAAATAGATTTGTGTATTATATCTCCGAGCTACATCTCCATCCGCTACTCCACCCTCTGGTGCAAAGAAAGCTCTATTGTATTGAGAGAATTTAATATAAGGTGAGAGGGAACTAATGTTAAGTAAACGTCTTCACCACTGAAAATAGGTGTATAGGTGGGTGGTATCTCGAACAGACTTTAAACTCAACTACGATCGATGCTGTTGTACCGCGTTGTATGACGTCTCAAACTCCCTCGTGCTTCAATTAACGAAAAGCGAAAAAAAATAAGAAAAAGGAAAAAAATTGTATGAGTGGGGAAGGAGGTTTAAACTTGAGCAGATTCGATTACGCGTTCTGTAGAGAAAAGCGAGGGGAGAAGGGTTACCGTGACCGTTAAGTAAAAACTCTTCTTTAAACAAAAGACGCACGCATTCGGATGGCGTAGGTAACGCGATCGACGCCATGGCAACCGTTACTGGAGTGTTTCGATAGAAATCCATTTAAAGTAAATATTTGAAATGACATCGATTCAATATTGCTCGAGCGTTAGCACATGGCTATTACTTCCCCATTTGCAAAAAGGTTCCATTAAAGTCCCGCTCGACTTACCCGGCTCTCGATTAAATATTTATCTTAGAAATTAAAGGACAAAATCAAAAACCTAAACTTCGTCTCCCTCCTTCCGTGATCCCGACTTTTCCCACTTTTTTTCTCTTAATAGTAAACGACAGCAGAGCAAATTATGGTGAATAGAAATTAGAATGTCTCTATCACTTTCAAATTCATTCGCAACGTCTTTCGACTCCCGCAGTTTTATAATTGGAACAATTCTTCCATTAATCGTGCCTTATCATTCCTGACCCAATTTTCAAAGAATGATTAATCGGTTTTAAATTTTGTAATGTAAATTTTATTATTTTTCTTCTTTGCGCGGTTAGAAATTTTGTCTGAGATTAAAATGTTCTCTCAAATGTAATCGCTGTCTCAAGGACGAGTCAGTTCAGGGGTGAGTAATTAATTAAACATTATATAGAAATTTCCGACATGCAATAGGAATACGGGAATTCTTTCGAGGTTCGTCTCATGCCTTCATGAATTAAGAAACTTCAACGTCCCAAGGTACCCGCCTTCGAGTTCGCTTCTCTGCGAAACTACTAAGCCTCAACGGAGACACACTTTCGCGTTGATCTACTTAATTCTTGTATACTTAATGAATTCCTATAGGAAAATAGATGAGCGACAATCATAAGTGGTATTTCTTCCAGATTAATGTATCAAGTGAGCTGAACAACATTTTAAACAGGTTAAACCACATATTTAATAAGGGATTCTGTTATATGAGGGTGCAAGACCTCACAACAGGGAGTATTATTCCTTATAATCATTCCCCACCATTTTGTGTCAAACAATGCTGATTACTTATTTCCTGGACGGCGGATTTGCCGCCTTGTTCTTTTGACTTGTGTCCTCATGACTTCTTTTTGTGGGGGCGAATTAAAGACATCGTCAGCAACAACAAGAGAAGACATGAAAGAAAGAATTAGACTGGCTTGTGAGTCTCTCATCAGTGCTCAAGTCCTCCAAGAAACCAAGGGTGTAAGAAATAGAACATAGCATTGTTTGGCACAAAATGGTGCGCACTTATGAAGCGTGTATGGCAGAATGTAACATTAGAAAACCAATATCACAATAATTTAGTTCATTTATTTATTTAATTAATTAATTTAGTTTACTGATCTATTTTTCGTTTTTCTTTAATTGTGAATAAACTATGAGGATTAGAAAAAATTATTTAGTAAAAGTTGTTTATTTTTAAAAGTACTATCCAAAGATACCTTGCTCTCGTTTGAATTTTCAAAGTTGACTCCAGTTCCCCTTACTTCCTGTTTGTTCTGGAAAATGAAACTTACCAAATATAAATTCTTTATCCTAGGTTTTGTTCATAAAATTCTTTTTTCAAACATCTAGAATCAGTATCTTTAAAAAAATTGCTGTTATACGGGAACTTCGCCAAAAGTTCATTTACATTTATTAATTCATCCAAATATTGTGATGATCAGATTCCTGCGAGGCACATCGGTTGAAATTCATCTCCAATTTGTTGGGATGCTAATATTCTATCACGGAAAAAGATGTAGGCTGGTGTCTGCGATAGACGTGCAAAATGTGGAAACGATCTGATCGGCCAAGCGCGTCCACCACAGATGACAATGTGTGCCAACCAGGCACCCAGTGATTTTCACATGTTCAAACCAATGAACAGGGATTTGGATGGCAGACGATTCGCAATCGAAGAGGAAGTTCGACAAACTGTCATGTCGTGATTAGGAGTTTGACATTGGCTTTTTCAAGGCTTGCATGGATACCTTCGCACAAATGTTTACACAAGTTTGAAGAATATGTCGAAAAATAATCTCTACAAACGCCATATTACTGTTTATAAGTTTTGTTTAGATACAAGTGAATAAATTTTCGCAACGAGAGGTCTTATTACTTTACTTTTTGAATTACCCTCGTATTTTGATCGCAGATTTGCGGAATTCAAAAAACCGTATTTGTCAAAATGACCTTTAAGCATTGGTCGATAGATTTGCTTCTTGCATGAAGAAAAAGGAAACAAAAGATCCACTTGATCACAAAAAAGTTAACTTATACTGACATTGATGAACATTTCTATCAGAAAATTATTACCAAAGTAAGTAAGCACAGCGCAGGAGATTTATTTAGATTTACTTCTGTAACCACTGGTTCTGTTAAAGGTATTTGGTACAATAAAATCTGTGTATAAATGATTAAGCTAACACCTATCCTTAACGAAAATAATCAGTTTGGTTTGGTTTATTTGGTATTAACGTCCTTTTCAACTGCTATGGCCATTTCAGGACCGCGTTATAGGGGCCGCAAATTTTGCCTCGCAAGGGTTCTTTAACGTGCAGCCGGCAAGCGACCACACGGGACCAGCGGCTTTACTTCCCCTCCGAAGGAAGTGCGTGATCTCAGGATTTTCCCCCTGAAAAAATCCTCGTCGTCCTCGGCCGGGGTTGAACCCGCGTCCTCGGGCATCAGAGGCGATCACGCAACCCCTGAGCCACCGAGGCCGATACGAAAATAATTACTGGTCCCATGAAGTTGTTAACAAAATTTCATGTAAACTTACCTCTATATAACGGAACCTGTCTAACGCGGAAACGGATAGACATACAGCAATTTAACGGAATTTCGGTTATATAAAAAGAGACTCGGGGGGCATTTTGTTATCGGGTAACCAGCATCAGCAGCGAGTAACAAATAGTAAACAATATCAATCACTAGCCTTAAACAACAACCAATCACATGTTGTTAAATCATTAAATGAGTTTATAAATGACTAAGGGTGTGTCTAAAAAGTCCGACCGGTCGCCAACACGTTACGTGGTACAATCGGCGGCCGTTTGCTTCTGTTTGTTCGTTCATGGAAAGCGCGGTCGTGAGCATTTTGCTTTAAAATGGCGTCGCAGCAAGGTTCCTCATCATATCAGGTTGTTGCAAAAGCTTCTTCCGGTTCTAGAACCCGTGCCCAAGAAAGGCTCATTTTCCGATGGGGGGTGTTCATATGTTTTCAAACAAATTACTGCATTCGATTCCTGAATATCTTTGCTATATTACATCCAAGAATCATCTCTCTGACTATACATCTGTGAGTTCCATCAACGGTCTGAAATGGACCTTTCACGCGAGCATATTCGAGCAATAATCTTCTACGAGTTTTCTGGAAAGATCAGTGCTGCGCAATGTCACCGAAACATTTGCCAACGTATAATAGAAGAATGGTATTGCCGGTTCAGATGCGGAGATAGCACTCTTCAAGATGCACCTCTCTGGTCGGCCAATCATGATTTCAGATGGTGATCTACGCCAAGCAACTGATGAAGATCACAATGTAACAGCGAGGGAACTCGCAGAACAGTTCAAGGTTCACTTTTCAACCATTGCCCGGCATCTACATGAGCTGAATCTGTCATTCAAGTTCAATCTTTTTTGTGTTGGAATAAAAATCCGGAAAAAACTTTTGCAACATCCTGATATTTCGCCATCTCCTTTCTCCAAAATATATTTATTACGTATCGGGCACTCGAGCACTTGAATTTTCTAATTTCGTCCGCCATTTTGATTCTACTCACCGAGGCAGTCGACCGCGACCGGCGTTGGATTCCGATCGTGATTGGCGCGACCAGTCGCGTATGAAAACGCTCATCACGACCGGTCGTTACTTTATGAATCGAGGTTCGTCCGAATTGGACGAAAATTTAAAATGAATAAAGCCAGTTACGTATGCCTGCATCGTTCCCGCGTCGATCGGACATAGTCGAAATTTCGAGTCAATTACCGGTGGCTCCAAAACGAGCTTTGCGACGGGCTTTGAGCGGTCGCGACCGGTCGGACTTTTTAGACACACCCTAATTCTACTATGTACTATTGATTTTTGTTTTGTTTCGTGACTGAAAATCGTCAATCTTATTTTCCTTTTCATATTGTGTGGATGGCTTCTCATCTATCTCTGTGTATTCCTGTGATATTTTATAAGAAAGATTGAATTTAGTGGAACCCATGCTTCCTTACCACCCAGATAATGTACACTTCACCTTTTTTGGGGGGGTGTGCTGAAGTGGAACCTGAATATAAGGACAAAATATTCCAGTCCCTTAAGTTTCCGCTATATAAATGTTTTACTGCATTTATTTATTAAATTGCGCATTATTAAAAATTTTATTTTATGTAAAAAGGAATAGCAGTTTCTGTATTATTTAATAAAGAAAACCTTAAAATTTCGATGAAGAGAAGGGAATGTATATTAAAAAACGCTTATTCTTTGAGTGTGGAAAAAAAGATTTTGGAGCTTTACCAAAATTTTAGACGATCAATGTGGATATTGATTTTAAAAAAGGAAGGAAGTGGAGTTCTTTTTGTTTTAATTAATAAAATTGACATTCAAAATGTGTCGAATATATCTTCAGGTTTCTAAAAATAAATACCACAATACCTCTAAATATACACTTGTCTTTGCTTAATCAACGGCGATGGGTACTCCTTACGACATAACCAATCAAAGCCGAAAGCATTTAAGACGGCGCTTTGAATAAATTTTATTCCGAGCTTAGCCTCAAATTATAATTTTTCACAATCTCCTATCCTCTGAAATGCTGTGAATAATCTTGTCGGCCGGAAGAAAGTGGATGTCATCGATTTATTGAAGTTTTTTAATATTCCAGGGTTCCGTTTTCGTTTAGAATAGAAATTCTCTTTTATGGTAATGAAGAGGAAACGGGAAGGAAGGTTGTGGATGGGAGGAAGATTCGAAAGAGAAGCACGAAATTCGTTTTTGAGTTGGAGAGTAAGAAAAAGAAGGGGGTTCGGGGGATGGCAAAAAATCTCTCCTCCACGAGTGCGAATACTAATGAAAACGTCGAGGAAATTTACTCCGCCGAAAAAATACGCATTTAAAAAAGAATGCAAAAGAGAAAGTGCCACGAAGAATAAATTAAGAGTCGCACTTTTCCAAAAATTAAAACACAGCCATAGAAGTAAATTCCAAAAGAGTTAACGCCTCTTTTAATGTATGAGCAGCAAATTGGGATTATTACTTTTTATGTCCTTCTCGAAAGATTAAAGCTCTGCAAAATTCCCCTTATTACTCCTCGAAATTGCTCCTTTTGTAGAGTTGGATGGGATCTTCAGGAATTCCAACTCAATTAATGTCCACATAAGCTGCCCTTTGTTTAGGCTTAGAATAAGTAATCTCGCATGAATGATATATTAGCCATGACGTGGTTTTCGAATGCTTTCGCTTGTTGCATTGCATAATCAACCTGCTGCAATTGATTTGCCGGATCTTAGAATGAAGCGGCCAGGCTCTAATTAAAAGGAATTGCAACGAGGCTCTTTTTTTAGGATTTTTTATGAAATACTAAATTAATGGCCAAGGTTTTAAAAAAAGAAACGAATTTATATTTTCAAAGCCCAACGGATCTCTTAACAGTTGAATAGTTCCCTTTTTAACTTGAACAAATGTAATGGCATAGTTACTATGGTTACTTTTAACTTAAAACGTTGAATTTTTCATGCATTTGAAGACGTTTCAATGGCCCATCATAAATGCAGCCGGAAGGTATAAGCCCAATAACCATTTCATTAAGAACACAACATTTCTTTATGCAAAATAGATACGCCTTTAAGCTGTTGCTGCTAGGTGGCTGCAATTTATAAAAAGGAGTACATGGACGCTTGCAGAGCTTAATAAAGTGAGTACATGGGAAGGATGCTTTAAGCAGAAGTTAGTACACTGCTACTTCCGAAGGAATGGGTAAAAATGGTGTTTTGATTAACTATATGAATGTTGCTCGAAGCAGAAGTGAAGTTTAGCAAAATGGCTGCGACTGTGAAGTGATCGGGAGCAGTCGTTGTTATGGTTACAAAGAAGTATTCTATAGACTGAAAAAAAAACAGTTTCAACGAATGATATGTGGTCGTCCACGACTAGTGGATGAGAGGAAGGTTGTCAGGCTCATTCAGTCCAATGTAAGGGCGACGGTACATCAAATTACAGCCAAGCTTGATCAAGGATCAACTCCGATGGTCTCTGCTTTACAATTCACAGCATATTTCACAACACTGAGCAAGGAAGCGAATTTGTGCTAGTTATACCAACCGAGAAGAAAGCATCTCTAGTTCGCACAACAGCACAAGAATTGGACATTAAATGAGTAGAAATGGATAATGTGGTCCATAAATCATGGTTTCAACTACATCACCGATTTAGAGAAACCACACAAAAGCATAGACTCTACACGCCCACATTCACAACATTCTAATTTAATAGAGGTAACCTTATGTTTTGGATCATGTTTTCGTGGGATTATTTAGACCCTTTTATTCCTGATGAGGAACGTTTGAAAAGCCAAAGATATTTAAATATCGCTGCAGACCACGTCCACCCACTTCCACTTCCATTAGGATAATGCTCCATACAATAGCGCTCACAATTAAATGCAGATAAGTGAAGAGCGATATGACCTTGCTGAATTGGTCTCAACTCTAATCGAATCTCAATCCTATTTAGCATTTGGAATGAAGTTAAAGAAGTATCAGGCAGCTGGATTTTCAACTGATAACTCTAGAGTTCATTGGATAGGGTAGGATATTTTCCAAGCCATCTGCCATTTCAAATCCTATGCCAAAACGTATTGAAGCAGCCGTAAGGTCAAAATATGGCCCAACCATATACTGAATAGGTGGTTACAATAAATTGACCATTCAGCCTATATAGATCATGTTTTTTGGCGTCAAAGCTGGCTTTCTTCGTTTTCATAAAAGTGACGCCTTTCTCGAATTTTTTCATCCTGGATGTAATTGAGCGTCTTCACATGCAGCCTTCACCATATATTTCGGATACCTGCCGATAGATTTATATTGGATTCTCATTTTTAGCGGGTCCAGTATAAAACAGGTGATTGACCGCAGATGTTCCTTGGAGCAAGTTTCCAGCGGACCTGCCATTTTCAAAACTGCTGGCTTCTCAAGACGTCAGTAAAAGCGTAGGTCAGAGTGAAAAGCTCTCACGAAAGAGTGCGCCACACACGGATAGTGCAATATTTAGGCTCTTATTGCTGGTCGCATTTTATGTATTTTCTCACACTGTCTAAGCTGACACTCCATTTTTTGTTTCAAATGGAGACAAACACAAATTACGGTATTTCCAAATAATGTTTGTTTTTCTTTATAAAACAATTCTTATGGAGAAATAAGTTATTAAACCTCTAACGGAAAGGGCAAATAGCCAAAGAGCAAAGGAAATACCAAAAAAATTAAGAGAAACTAAACTTTAATTATAAATCGAATTAATCCTTTTTTATAAATAACACTTAAATTATGACACAAGAAATGCTTTTATAACTCAATCAAAATTTATAAGTTTTTCTTTACCAGTTGAAGGAACTGGTGCTATTAATGCATTGGCTAACAACAAACTTCGAGATGCTAATGTAAACTTTACTGTCAAATGCGACAGCTGAAAATTTCACTTTCTATGCGGCATTGGGCTTGGGTTGTTTCGTTTAAAATACAACATATGCTCCGCAAATCATTTGTTTTATTGCTGTTAAAGAATATTTCTTGAGTAACGCAGTCTTTTTTACTACTTGCAATAACAGTTAGTGATCTCCTCTAAGTCTTGATGAAAACCATGTGGAAAATAATGACTGCTATTTTCGTCTGTGCCTCTCAAATGCCTCTCCATCACATATTATGTGAAAGATTTTGAGGTTTGCTTTTGCATTTAAACAGCACCTTAAATATGCAAATTGCATTGGCGTGTATAATAGTGAGGAGGAAGCCAATCGCTTGAAGGTAATCTTACAGTGCATCGATGAAGGGAGCTACGTGATTGCTTTGAAAATCGCCAAGCTTCCTGTTAAATACCCTTACTGAATACCTGTAGTATTCTGGAAACGAGTCCTCTTCAATTATAACTTGAAACGGAGCTTCATAATAATGCAAAAAAATTAAACAAAGGATAAATACAGAACAGGCGGCATTTTATTCGAATTTTACTACAATTGAAATTGAAGCTTATTTTGTAATACATATTTTATATATTTGTTTTATTAATTATATTTGTCTATGTATAATTTACTGTCGAATTTCATTCTTCTGCTTTCAGCTCATAAGCTTCTAGCTTCCAAAGACACTTTTGCTTTTTGAATACCCGGACCAAATCGTTACGATCAAAGAGAAGCTTAGTGCGAACAAGAAGAAAAAGAAGAAGAAGAACTAGCAAGAAGATAGAAGCAAGTGAAAAGAGGAAGGGAAACGAAATCTCGCTCTCTGCAAACGTAAGGATCAAACGGAGGCTCAGTCAAAAGCCGTTTCGCTCTATGCAAATGGACGAATGGCGAAAACGAATAGATTGTGCACCGTGCACTCACTCATTCACTCTCTTTTTAAAGCCTTTAAAAAAAAAAAAACAACATTCCCTTACATGTTTTCTAAGCTTCGATGTTGCTCTCCTATGTAAAGCATCGGCAAACACCGGACGGTGCAAAATAGATAACCTTCCCGCCTTCGGGTTTACAAAAATGGTAACAAAAATACTCTCCTTGGTGAAAAATGGAAAATATCCGATGTGAGCAAAGTGCTTTTCGAAATCTATACACCATGAAGGAAATTTAAAAAAAATATTATTTCAGATCGAGTACTTTTATTTATAGCATATTGGAAAAGCTTTTGAATGAAACCAATTTTCTTTTTTTAAGACTCTGAATCGAAAATTTCGCACGAAATTGTTTTCTCGCACTAATGGATCTTTGCTGAGTTCGAACTGATGATGTGTTTACATACAGTTTAAGAATATAGATGAAATATTCTAGCGATCAACTCGACTTACCTATCGTTCTATTCTTCATGAAACCTAAATTTACGGCATCGAGGACATTATTTTTCCCCTGACATAATTGAGGGTGCGTTCTGGGTGTCGAATATTACGTTTTTTAACAGCCTATCCTAACTCAGAGAAACGTTATCTATGCTGCTGTTATTTGAATTCCCGTATACGATTTCTGGATAAGACTAGGTTAGATCAGGTTTTGAAATGGGGAAACAATCACCATTTCCGGACACCCCTCAAAACAATGTTTCCTGTCCTAATTTAAATGTTTATGATGTCTAAGGTAATAAAAATAGATACATGCCTTTTTATTGGGCTCGTCTTTGGTTCTTATTGGTGCAGTACGAGTTGCTCAGCAGAACGCAGAGAGTTCCAACCCGGTATGCAACAAGTCTATATGTAATGATATTAGAAAAAATGGAAGAAAAGATTCCACGATCTGGATTCGAATTTTTCTGATAATACCATTAACTTATGCTTGCAGCATTATCTCCAGTTTCCATTTATTAATTTCTTATATATGTGTTCATCAATTTTTCTTATGGTTTGGAAGGAGGAATTCCCGATCATTGGGCTTCTATCTTGACTATCTTATAGTCTTCGGGACACCTGAAGATAGCCATGCTGTATAGAGTCCACGACTGCCAATTGGTAAAGGCAACGAGCATGATGCTTGTGATTTCTGGTTCGAATCCAGGTCGTGGAATTTTTCCTTCCATTTTTTCTGATACTGTAATATCATTACCATAGCATTATCCCCAGTTTCCATTTATTAAGTCTTTATGTGATATTTTTGTCATATCGGTAGAAGGATGGATCATAATATCTAAAAGAACAAGGATAACACTGTTCCTATTTGGTATATCCTTGACAAAGCCGGGAATAAATGGCGAAACTAGTTGAAACTCCTGATGTCCCTCTGTTATACTGTAAGGCCACTACCTGTTTAGTTGATATTTTTGTCATTCTGCATATATCCTGTTCAACTGCAAATGACATGTGGAAATCTTGAGGAGAAACGTCATTGAAATCGGTAAGTGGTAGGCCAAAGAAAATGACAGCCATAGATCTTCACGATTCAATCAGAAGTCTTCACGATCCAATTGCTTCAGAGTTCCGAAGAGCCCTTCAAGCACTGCCAGTACATACACCATTTTCTGGGAACTGAGGGATCTATGCTCCCATGTACGTGCTGATACTTATAAGCGACATTTATTCTTGCGTATTGCTCACCGAAACGGGACCATGGAACAAAGGAAACATGTCTTATGAAGCGACGAATACTCGATACAGACATTGGCAATCAGGTGGTCCGGAGGATGCTCGGCGAATGCTTTATGCCTGATGCGTCGTGTCTACTGTGAAGGCGCTCATTTTCATGATTTGGATAAGGTCAACTTGTTCCAGTAGCAGGATCGATGACGTCTCCAACTTACTTTGACATTTTGGACAATTTTTGCACTGCCGACGTTGTAACAGCCGTTGGGGATTAGACTGTTTTTATACCAACATGGCAATGCTCCATGTCAGAAAGGAAGGAATGGTTGAGAAGACAGGGTTGAAGAAATATGGATTGGGATTGGATTGGCTTGCACAGAGACAGGACATAAATACCATTGAACACCTGTGGGATAAACTGGAGCAGCGACTAATATCTGTAACGAACTTATCAACGCTCTTAGGGAAGAATGGAAGAAAATTGCTGAAGCTATCTACAAAAATCTGGTGGAAAGTCTTCCTCGGAGAGTAGAGGGCGTAATATGTAAAAGCAAAGGGAAGTTCAAAGCAAAAGTACAGGTGTCCGAAAACTTTTGATTACATTTTCGTGTAGAATTAGTACCTGCAAACTTGTTCACGCTTGTAATTTTAATTTCTTGAAAGTAAGTTATGTCAATTTGATTATTAATATTTTTTATCCAAATTAAAATTCGCCATTTTATTATTTTTCTTCGTCTTTACCACTAATGGCAATGCTGTTTAACTTGTTTTATCTCTCTATTAATGTATATTATAATCGTCAACATATATTTAGAAACCTATCATGTTTCTAAAAATGAAATTTGCATTAACAATAACAACAGCGACAAAGCCCGAGGCCAAAGACGACATTAAACATTCATCATCTAATAAGAGCCCGAAAAGGCATTGTCAACGACTGGGCGTTGGCACGCTAATGATACAAAATCGGCTCAGAATAAAATTATGCAGAATAAATCTACATACATACAAAAGGTCTCTTTTATTAAATGGAATTAAAGGTTCCTGAAGTACTTCCATTCCTCCCATTTAAAGCCAAATGTATCGCTAAACAAATATAATTTACTCTATAAAAATAAAAGTTTGGTGGGAATAAATGAGGGTTGCCTGAGATAAAGATGAGCAAATTGGGAATCTCGTACATCTGTGAAAAAATAAAATGTGAAAAAGCAAATAACCTTTATACATTCGATTAAAAGGGGAAGAAGGGTTAGGGTAAAAAGATAGTAGGCAGGAACACACGAGAGAAATTGTGAAGCAGAGCAACAAGGAGCCGTCACCAGAAAAATAAAGAAACTCAACACCTGTTCTTGATGGAAAACATTGCCAGCCAAACAGCAGGACTACAAGACAAGAGAGGAGAAAGAAACAAAAAACTGGAATTGGAAGACGACGTTTATTAACGCACAGCAGCCTTCAAAAGCTTCTTAGGTTCTCTCATTTTAACTGAAAAAAGTAAAATGAGAAAAAAAAGAGAAACAATCGAAACAACTAGAGGGGGTGACAGAAACATTACAGAAAAAGAGAACTTCTTTAGAAACCGATAATTTTAGTCATTTCTCTTACAATACCACAGTTGCTTTGTTTGAAAGTTTTCATCTTTCAGTTAATTCTTTTTATTAGGAGCCTTAGCAGAAAGCTACTTATAAGAATGCACGCTTGATCTGTACTTTTTCAAATTCTGTTTTCAGAAATATGACCATCAAGGTCTAAGCTCGGCTGTATCAACTTTTCAGGCTTTTTCGTGGACCCCTTTAAGTCGAATTCACTTGCTAAAACAGTGATCGTAAAGAACACCAACATAATGGCATGTCATATAACAATCGATTCGTCAAGAATAAATACACTGCTACATTCATTATTTTATAGAAAAACTAGATAGATCCCGTCAAAATTTGACGGTAAATAACCCATCTTATTATTAATCTCCATCTCTTTAATTAAAAAATAAATAAATAAAAAATAGTGAGAGCAACAAATAGAATAATAGAGCAGCTTTAAAGCAGTGAATGTTGCCTATTTTTGCGGATGTACGCAAAGAGAGTTTTTATCATATCACTACGCATCCACTTAAAGAAATTTTGAATTGTAAATTACCGCTAATTAATAGCAATTATGGACACAAAAACTAACTTTGACAAATCTACAGACTAAGATCTTTCATTTAAGACCAAAATGAAGTTTAGAGATGCAGTAGTTTTCTCCAATGAATTGTCAAAAGAATTATCTTGGAACTTAAATATATAGCTATGTCACTATTCAATAACACAGGGACGTTAATACCAACCAAATCAAACCAATCAATAACACAGGCCAAGATGAAAAATTTTTTTGAATGAATTTGTCTTATTTTTGTGGTTTTTAGTGCGCTGAATCTAAATTTGCTTTTAGATTTTTTTCTAAGTCGTCACGTTTTCAAGTTATGCACATAGAGACTGCAAGTAATGGGTGTGTAGAGATGCAGCTGCACTGTCAAAGTATCCATATTTTTGGGCCACAAGGAAATTTATCAGGCTCCAAACTCAGAATGATTTAAAATGTTTCTTTGAAAAACAAAGAAATATGTGGGTGATAGAAAAAAAAAACTCGGGTCATATAAGGTTTCAGCAAAAAAAGGCATAAGAATCAACTTTTAAGGTTAAACATTTTTTTTTGTTAGCCTATGTAATTCGTGCAAGTACCATGCTTCTCAGAAATTCCGCTATTGCTGGAGCAAATTAGTCAAATGACCGCAATAGTACATTTTTGCTTTTAGCATTGATTATCATCTATTAAGTAGAGTTCAATCTTCTCAATGATCATTCGGGAATAAGGCGATTTAATGTTAATTTAAATTTTTGCTTGCTCTAAATTAATAAGTTTCCTCTGCCTCTCAAAATCTAATTTAAATACATCTCATTTAATATTCAAATTGACAACTCGGATAAGGAACTCCATGGGCTTAATATGGCATTTTTGCGCATGGACAGTGTGGATAATTTCATAAAGTTCAAATAGAAACCGAATTTGGATCTCAAATGTTTTTTGTTCATTAAAAAATAATGAAAGTTTTTCTTAGACAATTTAATGTGTTATTCATCTGGATATCTGGCGCTACGTTTTCATTGAAGACAAATACAGTAAATGGATTTTAAGCAGTTTGCCACAGTCGACCATACCAGTCAATTTAAGGAATACGGAATTCGAATTTTAATCGTACAGTATGTAAATTACACCGTTGAAAGAGAAAAACTCCAATATTTATTCGGTTTGTTAATAAAAGTGCCTGTGAAAATACGCTTGAAAAAGCCTTTGAAAATCGTGTTCGTATGTTAAAGAATACAGATGTTGCGCTCGGTGACCAAGGAGGCGCTCTTCCATAATTTCTGGCATGTATCTCAATATTCATGGAAAAAATGGTAACGGATATTTACAGCTAATACGAGGGGCAGTCAAAAAGTTCCCGGAATGATGGTATAGCACTCTAATGATTGGGCATACGACAACACTTACCTAATCTTCAAAACAGCACCTCTGTGAGCACACACGCTTGCTCCAATGAATCTGCCATTCTTGGATGCATCAGTAGAAGGCTTCTTGTGGAATCTTCCGGATCTCGACCGTCGCATTCGACTTGATATCCCCTTGAGGCCCATTTTCAGAATTAGGAGCAGCCAAAAGTCACTAGGAGCGAGATCCGGAGAGTACGGTGGCTGAGGGATGACAGAAATGTTTTTGTTAGCTAGGAATCGCTGCACAACAAGCGATGTGTGGCTCGGTGCGTTATCGTGATGCAGAAGAAAGCACTGTCCCTGCCACTTGTCGCGCCGCTTCCTACGAACCGTCGTTAGCGTCTCTGAAGCAGATTTTTCCACTTTGCACACGAACTTGATGCCTGAATTACAACATTGCGACAAACGACTAACTCTTACGTCTACTTCAAACGGAACAGTAATGAAACGGCGGACTGAAACCTGCCAAACCTTATTGCGCCTGCGAGCAGAGATGCCGTTCTCCCTTTCACAAAAATAGGATCGCTATCATATCGCTCGTTCGCCGTCTGTTGACCGCTCCTGGTGTATTATGATAGATTAAAACAAACTTTCGTGTGTTATGTCTGCAAAATCGGGGGAAATGTCTATAGATTTAAATAGAGATAGTTGTAAAAAATAAACAGTGGAACTATCCAGGGTTCTGGAATTAGACTATTTTTACTTGAAGTAATCTCCGCGCCATTGTTCGATAATAATTTTTACCTTCTAATTATGAGCTTTGTCGACGATAATTATCTTCATCACGTTTATGACCATCAAGAGAGCGAGATTACAATAAGAGGTTAAATGAAGAAATCAACTTTTTGGAAACCTGGCTTAGCGACAGAGGATAACGATTAAATCGCAAAAAAACAACTTACTGATTGTGTCCAAATCCCAGAAGAGCAAAACTGCCATTAAAATACTCGGAATTACTTCTGACACTCACCTACAGTTCACTGCTTTAATCGATCAAATAATTGGTACTCTCTATCGGACAATCTGCGTTTTAAGTCGCGTGCGGTTATTTGCAACCACCACAGGGAAATGTACCAGAGGTTGCAAATACTTTAAAAGATAAATCACACCGCATACATTGGCATATCAAAATGAAAATAGTAAAGACAACATTTGTTACAGTCCATCCAGCTAAAGAAAACTATATCAAGGTTGGGAAATTCAAAATTAGCCAATCGAAACGATTTAAATCACTCCTAAATTGCTTTGATTGGCTAATTTTGGATTTCAAGACCTTGACATAGTTCTTCTTTCGCTGGATGGACTATAATTTTGTTTTGTCAACCCTTGACGATCCAAGTCATGGTCTCAACTTTTATTTCTATGGCATGACAATTTCATTATTATTATTATTATTATTATTATTATTATTATTATTAAATACAGATCTTGCACACGAAATAAAACGCCTTTGGGGAGCCACATAGTTCCTATCGTTCTTTCTGCCATTGGGGTTATTCCACACAGATTAAGAAAAGCCTGTCAATATTTAATATAAACCCACACTAATACAAAACCTTACAGAAAACCACAATCCTAAACTTGTCACATAGCAAGGAAATCCTACATCCAGACATTAATACTCCCATCAAAACGTAATTTTCCCCTTCCCTGCATTTCAGCCCGTTGGGCTGGGCCCTCTCTTGACTCCGCCTCGGGATTTGATCAGAGTTTGCTTTTTTTCTAAACCAACAACAATAATCGTACTTCTTACTTTAAGTAAATTGAAGTTTTCGGACTTGTTAAACATTTATTGCTTCAGAAACAAAGCATAATAAACATGGATGGACGCACTAGAATATTCAAAATTGGTTTCTAGTTAATAGATGGAAGAGAATTTTCACTTTAAAGCTACACTTGCAATTGGTTTGCTTGATCTATGACAACAGATAAACTCATCAAATGTCCATATTACGAGATCATTTCAGAATGATAATTTAACGTGTATTTTTTTCATTAAACACAACAAGATTAAAAAAAAAGAAAATCAACATTCCAAGTTTTTTTGTGCAATAACATAGGATCGTCTCATTAATATCTTTGCAAGATCTGTATCGTTTGTCGATGGCTTCGTTCTCTCGTTACTCAAGAATGATCGAAGAAATTTCATTGGTCCGTAACATTCGAGACCTAAGCAATCAACCTTGCAACTCTTTCCATCGTTCACCCTTTCAGCGCCGCAAAATAAAAAAAAAGGCAATAACGTTTTGCTCCATCTCATATTGTCTGTAAATCGATATTTTTCCAATAGATGGAAACAATGATGTAGATCCGATGAGAGATTCAAATTTCGAACAGGTTGCAAGTTCCATGTGGCAGAGGAAGGGAAAAAAGAAAATCAATGCTCGCTTTCGTTCAATATTTTGTCAAGGAATCTGGCAAATATGTTGTACTTTGAGGAAGCAAAAAAATTATCGTTTATTGATACTGAGACCGCGTGGATATGGTTATATTTTTCCGAAACTATCAAATATCTTTTTTTGTATCAATCAAATATCTTTTTCCAAAGCGTTTACGAAGGAAAGAAATGGCGCTCACTTACATTATTGTCACTGAGAATGTTTGAAATTTTCCTTGTATATTTACGTGAACTATAAATTTATAGTGTAAAATCATCTTGCAGCCATTACTTTGAAAGCAATCAAAGAAGTAAAGATCAGCACTCAATCAGCAATCTTGCATTTAAAAATAGCTTTCTTAGTGATATTAATACACAAGAAAACCTCTTTCTTTATAAATGCAGAACTGAATTTCATTCTGGCTGGCTATTTGTTCCATCGATAGAAGTTCACGAAGATGGAAAGTGTGAAGCATATATTCTAAACTTCTGAATAATATCAGGTCGTTGCATATCAAATGTCGGATTTCGGGGTGGGTTCCGCACTTCAGCACGGTTTCCACGTTTAGCAGCAAGTACCCATAACAAAGTGGTACATTCCCAGAGATAAAACTATCAGCGACCAGCTGCCTGAAATTTGCATGTCTGCGATGATATTTAATAGCGTTTGAACCCAAGCGAAGATAGTCATGACTTCATACGAATTACGTGTGATAATGCATTACGAGTTCAGGTTGAATCACACTGCATCCAATGCCTCTCGAAACATCAATAAGGTATTCGGTGTAGGCACCATAAGCGAACATACTGTCCAACGTTAGTTCTGAAAATTCCGGGCGGGAGTGACGGACCTGGCAAATGAGCCACGCGGCGGACCGCCCAACGTGTTGAATGACGCTGATCTGAAGCGGTCTGTGGAAGAGGGCCCGTCAAAAACTGTTCGGGACCTTGCAGGGGATCATGCTGTGTCAGCGTCGCCTGCCAGTAGACAGCTTAGGACCATCGGCAAGGTGAAAAAGCAGGACAATTGGGTCCCACATGAACTTACGGAAAACCAAAAAGAGCATCGGTTAGAGGTGTGTACGGAATTGCTTTTGCGCCACGAAGAAGCGGGGATTCTTGATCGCATTGTCACCCTGCGACGAGAAGTGGCTCCTATACGACAATAGTAAACGGTCAGCACAGTGGCTAGATGCTGATGGACCCTCGCGACAGTTCCCTAAACCCCCGTTGCACCCCAGGAAGCTCATGGTTACAGTTTGGTGGAACACCTTAGTGTAGTGCATTACAGCTTCCTGCAGCAGGGGCAGACGATCACCGCTGCGACCTAACAGTCGTGAACTGCATTGTATGCACACAAAACTGTGTCAGCAACAACCTGCACTTGTGCATCGCAAAGGCGTCCTTCTGCTGCATGACAACGCGCGCCCGCACGTTGCACGAACGACCGTGCAGGCGCTACAGGCTCTGGGCTACAAGGTGCTTCCACAGCCACCGTACTCTCCGGACCTCTCCCCTACCGACTACCATCTTTTCCAGAGCCTGTACAATTTTCTCCGGAGGAAAACATTCCTAACCCAAGCAGATGTCGAAAACGCATTCCGGGAGTTTATTGAGTCCCGTGACCATGGATTCTATCGAGGGCTCGAGAAGCTGCCAAATCGTTGGCAACAATGTTTGGATTGCAATGGGGTTCATTTCGAATAGCACATATGAAGGTGTCCTTTCTAGAGGGCCATTTAAAAATGACCTCTGCAATCTGATATTTGATATGCAACGACCTGAAAATGATGGTAATAACAGGTGCATTATATACGCCATTTATTTCTTTCAAAGAAAATTACAAAACATACAGGTGCACAATTAAGTGCAGCTAAAACTACATGTCTTTATCTACTTTTCAGCATAGGCATCTTGACAATTTAGGAATTTATCCCAACGCTGCACCAGTTTCAGAATACCCCGATCATAGAACTCCGTCAGCTGTGAATAAGCCAACGGCGCACAGCAGATTTGAGTTTCTCGTCAGTCTCAAACTTCTGACCACCCACAAATCTCTTTATGTGACCAAACAGGTGGTAGCCCCAGGGCGCTAAGTGAGTAGGTTGGGTGGTCCAAAACCTCTCAACCGAAACGGACCAGTTTTGTTTTTGACGACTCCGCCATATGTGGGCGTGCGTTGTCATGAAGAAGTCGAACATCGTTTCCTCTTTCTGATCGCTTATCCCGAATAGCATCCACGGTTTAGTCAACGTTTCATAATAGGTAGCGGCGTTGACGGTTGACCCACGAGGCAGGAACTCTGCGAGAAGGATGCTTTGCACAATCTTTCGAGGTGAAGGAGAAACTTTGAATTTTTTGCGAACCGGAGAATGTGGATGTTTCCATACCATGTTTGCAAGCTCAGGTGTGAAGTGCAAGACCCAAGACTCATCTTCTGTGACAATGCCATTCAGAAACGTATTTTCCTCCTGGTTGTAACGCTGCAGATGTTGCAGACTGCATGCCATTCTGTTGCCGGTCTGTTCTGGTATCAGACTTTTTGGAATCCAAGATTCTCATGCACCATATCCCATGCAGATCCATAGGATATGTGAAATGCTTCACTCACTTCTTTCAAGGAAATGCGACGATTTTCTCTGATTGTGTTGTTAATGTCCTCGATAACGGTTCGTGTTGCCGCTGACAAACGCCGCCCAGAACGCTGTTTATCGGCAGACTCTCTTCCTTCCCGAAACATTTTACGCCATTTGCACATACTGGAATAGTTCAGACAGTCGACATCGTGAATTTCTACCATTTCCCCATGAATTTCAGCGGGTTTCTTACCTTTTGCGAAAAGAAACTTTATAATAGCTCGCTGTTCTTCCACTGGTATAGCGGCGGCCATTTGTAAAACGTGCGTAGGAACAATTCTTATTATGCAATGTCTGTGCATGCACTCAACTTTCTTTTTAGCTATGTTAAGTTGTATACAGCAACTATATTTCCTCCGTTAAAAATAAATAGCATTACTTTCTTATTAGTTGTTGCCCGCGGCTTCGCCCGCCCGCGCCATCGGTTGAGGGGAATTACAAAGCAAAAGCAGATAACTTTAAATGAAAACCCCAGAAAGTGGGGAAGGGGGGGGGGGCCGTAGGGGGCGGATTTTTGGGGAAGCTGCAGGTCCTTTATTGATAAGCCTACCCTGAAAATTTCAAGTCGCTAGCTCAAACCGTCTAGGAGGAGATAGAATTACAGATAAATAAATAAATACACGCAAGAGTTTTAGTATATCGATATCTCCTCGTGATATCCGTAGATGGTGCTTTAACGGAATACTGTAATGGACAGATCTTGAATCTTTGCATCTTCAAATTAATTCCTCTTAAGGATCTGAAACGTACTATTAAATTTTGATCTTCTTCAAATATTTCTTCGCCATCTGTTGCGCTAGGTCGTCGCAGAAAGGCGGTCGTTTTCAGTAAACAAAGCCAAGGTGATTACAAAACGAAAGAAAGGATAAAAAAAAGAGATGAAAATAAATCGGTCGTCCCTGTTGGCCTACAGCGCTTTTTGTTTCTTGAAGGTGATCTCTCCGCTGACTTCTGGTGACACAAAGACCAAATTTCACGAATAGGACTCTGCATAAATAGGCGATTTAGTAAAATTGATCTTTATGAAACATAAACAGGTTACAGTAGACGTCCGTCATTAGATTTCCAGAGAAAATTAAATTGGAGTCTGAATTTTCTTAATAAACACTCTCATCTGTAAATATGTTGACTTAATTAATGACTCTTTAATGGCAAAGATTAGCAATTTTTTTAATTTTAAAAGAAATCTGTATCAAACATTCTCAGCCCTTGATGGAATGTCTATCTTTGATTTTTTTTCTTTAGAAATCTTCAGATAATAAAATCTTCTGCCTCTAATTCATTAGAACTGTTTCCGAATATATTCAACTCTTTGCACTCTTAAACTATAGTGTTATGTTAAACTATAAAAAAGTTCCCAAATTTATGGTCTCGCGCTTTATCTGCTTTCTCATATAAATGTTTTCAAATCATAATTTTAAATTAATTCTTGATGATACGCTGTGATGAACGACAGAGTCAAATTCGTTTTGCATGTTTTAATATGGAACATAAATAGATGTTATCTTTTTTTGATATTTTTGTGCTCTTGTTTTGTTGTTTGATTCGTATCGAGTTATACATAGATGACTGTCTGAGTCGTTTGCGTTTCATGGAAGTTCGTAATTTATTTCGATTCAGTTATGTTCACAAGGGGAGAGAATAAAAATAACATTGCTGATGTCGTGAGATTGAGAATCACAATGTAGCTAATAACAACCGAGCTACAAAAACAGATTAAGGCAACCAACCATATTCAAACCATTTAATTTTATTGTATTCATATAAAATTATTTACAACATTATTATTATTTCGAGTTTTGGAATAAAATGGCAAATGTTGGTCTTCACAGCAGAGGCGGAAATATAATCGCCCAGGCCGAGACGAAACATTACCAGGAGTGAAAATTGCCAGGCAACATCGTCTTCGCTTGTTTTTATCTTCATTGTTGGCTTCTTCTCGGCATAAAAAAATAATCTTGATGAAAAACTTAAAATTTTTAAAGCATTCTTAAGGTCATGAAATTCGCTCTCGCACAACGTGTTGTTTTATGCCAAATTCTCTACGAACAATTGAAGAAACCATTCAACATAGAGGACAATGAAGAGCATTTGGTTGTAATTTGGGAAAAAAGTAATAGTTAAAGCTTTTATGCCCTTTTCTAGAAGAGTTCGTACAAATTAAAACCGAACAACATTAACTCATCTTTAATTAAGGAGATTTTTTTTCCTTCTTTATAAATGAGAAGAATTCTCTTTAATGAGTTTTTGTTGTTGGGTTCCAACTTGTGTCTCTGTGGATTGCCACTGGATGAGATTTATCTGCTGCTAAAATATCAATGAGGAACAGGCTTTTGTAGCGTTTGAATTTCCAAAATTCGAAAGCATTGAAAATGGTATCTTCTGATTTAAATAAACAAAACAAAACATTAACCGGTTAAATTTGCAGGGGATTGATGCCAATGGTGATAACCACTTAAATTTGAAACATTTGAAATATCACGTTTGGAAAGGCCAGAGTCTGATTTTGATCGCTATTTGGAATGTCATTTATAAAAGATAGTCTAATATATTTATTCGTATTAAGCATTTTTAATCTTTCGTGAAAATCCGAATTATCCAAATTGCATTACATATTATTAATATGCTAACTAATTTCTCTCCAGTATCAAAGATGCATAACTGAACTGCATTAGTTCCCATTTGGTAGAATAACTCATACTTTTAAAACTAAATTAGTTTTCATTTTGGAACTTCATAGTTTCATTTTACAAATATTTTCGTTATTTTCGTAATGGCGCATTTAATTCATTCTGTTTTTCAATTATTTCTCGTACCTTCTAAAATTCTCAATTCATTTAAATGACAGTATCTTACAGTCAACTGTTAACTTTGTAAGACTTTCCTTACAAAGGAAATCAATTCCATTCATTCTCATCTCTTATTTTCTTCATGTCTAATCTCGTTCTTCTTTATAGAGCTAAGTTTCAATCGTTCACATCTGAGGACGCGTATACTGTGCTATAATAAGAAACAAAAGGGGAAAATAATTGTTCTCGAATATCTCTTCTTGAATAGTTTTTTAGTGAATTGTCTGCCCTTTGTTCTGAAAATGCAAAAAAAATTATTATGACCTGTCTTTTTATTCCTTGACATAGCGAGCTTGAAAAAATGAATTATTCAGAGTTAATTTGCATAGAAGAGAAAATTTAGGTGTGAAATGAATTTCATGGCAGCCAAAGGCTTCCAATTATGTCTATCGAAAAGAAGGTAAATGAAAGGGCTTCGTCGTCGTCGTCTTCCCTTTACGAACGAATAATAAGGAAAGTTCGTACCTTCCTTCATCTCGTCCATTTAATTTAGTTCCTAATTTGATTTCTACCCTCCTCCTATCCCCCCCTTTACTTAAATTTTTATCAGAATGTCAATCAACTTTTAGAACTGAAGATGCATTTAAGCAATCAGTCTTCTAAATTCCTATAAATAGACATTTCTCCTCCTATTTTTGCTTGAACTTTTTTAGAAATAAAGTGAATTGCTTTTCAAAGTTTTCAGGATTCACGAATTAAGCCCTCTAACCATATGATGTTAACAAAGTTTTAGATTTAAGTTTAATTTTCGAAGCTAATGGCTGTAAATAAATTTGAAGTAAAATGGCGAAATAAATTTTAACTCCCTTGGACAAGATTTTATGGAATCAGGAATGTCTTTTAAACTGGATTTATTAGACAATCTTATGGCGCAAAAGAAATAATATTCTTGAATGTATTATTTCACTATAGAGCCTTCTAATTTATATGAGCAGTTCATTCGTTTTTATTTATTGAAAAGCCTTTTAATTACACAGGCTAACAAAAAATAATTTTTTAAAATCATCTTTAACGTTAAGAGCTGATTCTTATGCAAAACCGGTATCTGATCTTAGTTCTTTCTATTTAACCCCCCCCCTCCTCCACAGATTTCTTGTTTTTCAATAAAAAACTTTTAAATTATTCAGAGTTTGGAGCCCGATAAATTTCCTTGTGACCCAAAAATATGGATACTTTAACATTGCAGCCGTTCTCTTCACACTCATTACTTTAACATTGAAACCTCTATGTGCCTAACTTGGAAAGGTGACGTGGCAGAAAAATTCTAAAAGCAGATTCGTATTCAGCACACTAAAAACCACAAGAATAAGTCAAATTCATTCAAGATGAATTTTCATTGCTGGCCTGTGTTATTTCTTCTTGCAATTACATTAAATAAACACTTGAAAAATAAACATTTTAAATTATGAAAAAAATACTTCATTATTTACATTCTCTTAAAGAGTCAAAAGTGTTTGAATATCTAGCTAACAAAATTTCCAAGAATATGGATATATGTATATTAATTGCCATATCGAAAAGTTAGATTTTTCTCCAATAGAGCAAATTCTTTAGAAAAGAACAAACAATATTTTTTTTCTGAATGTTTTATTTTCGAAATTAATGAAACTACAGGTATTACACAATTAACCGAAAAAATGCACCAAGCTTTCTATAGAAACTAGTAACCCATAGCAAATTTTTCATGCTCTACATCAGAGGCTCTGAAAACCAGGGAGCTAAGATGACCCTTGGAAAAAAAAATAACAAAATAAATTTTAATAAAAAATGTAAATATTTTAATATTCCAACAATATTTTTGCAAACTACTGATGCATAGATTATTAATATTAACATACAGGTATGTAGTTTACTGATAGCTCAAGTGTACATAGCTGAACATGCTTAGAAGTCTCGGAGATCATCTTTTGTTGCATTAGATAATTACACTGTGGCAGTGGTCTAGTGTAACTGAAGCAATGTTTCCTTAAATTTTCTAATATAGGTATATTCCAAGGAAAAAAAAATCGGTCCAGACAAGAAATATGATGTACGTATCCAAAAAAGGCAAAATTTATTTGCCTATTTTTGGGAGGATATGAATTTGATTAACGATTGTCTGAACTAGAAGTAGACCGCTAGTAGTGGCTAGACAACACGAAACACTACTATCAAAATTGCCATCAATAATATGTCATGGATTACGGTGCTTCTTCCTGCATTGAAATAATGTCAAAAGCCCGAATAAAGGCCATTAGGTGATTTTTTCATATTCAATGAAGTTGCAATGTACAAAGTAGTTGTGGACATTTGCGCAATAATCTTTACGACAACGCTTTGGAACGTTTGAAGCTCTTTCTACCTGGACTTGCAAATATTGTGAACTAGAATGAAGACATGCCATAAACCGAGATGGTGCGAACAACTACTTTGTACAGCAGCATCAGCTTATTACCTACATATATATATTATATGAGCACTGTTTCTGGCCGGCAAAGCACTTAAGCTAATAACAATATACCGAATCCACTCAGCCAATGCTACAAGTTCTATTATACCTTGAGCTCTCGCAATTTCGCCACCAAATACAAAGAACACATCGAGTCTTAACTAAAGAAGGATAAGAGTCACAATAAGCCACCATCTTCTGCCAAAATATTTAGCTTGAAACTAACATCAAAATACTTTTATTTATAAACCCAATCTATAGTACTATTGTTTTTCTTCTTACAGATTATCATAGCATTTGTCAATATTAAACTTTGACATCCAGTGTTGAACAAAAATTTTACATTTTATGTGGTGTTTTGTAGGCGGGAGATAACATTGAGTAGTTTGGCGGCCTCATGTACATAGCAATAGAACTTAAATTAGAAACATTCGGAAAGCATAAACAAATTGAATAAAAGTCACAGAACTCGACATTGTGAAAGACTAATTAGTCTTTATAAAGCACATATTAGATAAATTGCCATCAGACCTGGAAAAATCTGGATAGAAATAAGTAGATTGATTTAATTATATTACATGAAAATATATCATCGAATTTCATATGAAAAGGTCTACTTGCAGCATACAAGAGGTCGTTATGAATAATTCCATCTTTATCATTTCTCAATTATTAATTGGCTAGTGCAGCGTCAATCAAATATAATTGCATGCACGTATGTGGTTTGGTTAGATTTCATAAATCCAATTCGAAAATAGCAGTCAAATTTATCATACGAATATTTTCATGTAATTTCATTATTTTTCCTTGTTATGCAGAGCCCACTGCTGTCGGGAATATCGTTCCTTTGTTTTTGTTTTGTTTTTTTTCCCTTTTTTTATCTTTCTTTCCTTCTCTGTAATCTCTACTGAGACACGTACACAGTATCACCCGTTTCCGCGACCTCTCTCCGCTTCCGTAGGTTTTTCGCTTCTGTGAAACGATGTTTGTCCTCTCTCAGTTTCAAATCCCATTTAAAATTTTTTACAGATGAAGAAACTTCCGCTCTGCTGCCCCTCTGCTCTCCTTCATTCTTTGCTTGCTTTTTTCATGGTGCGATTCCTCTAACACCCTCCATAGCTGCAGCTGTATTTATAGGAGACATTTTATCTTTTGCGTTCCGCTTTTTTTCTCTTCTTCTTTTGTTTCCTTTTGATACAGCCCACTCAATTTTAAAGTGACGATGTAGAGTTTTTAGATTCAAATGTCGGCATAGAATCCTCTTCATTACACATATTTAGAAGCCCGTTTTATTTTTATAGAGTGAAGAAAATGGATGTACAACAAATTTCATACTCAAAACAAATTCAAAATACATAAAAAAATATAAATTTTTGAAAACGAGATAGAAAGATTATAAAAATAAATCATCTTAATAATAAAATTTTAATCCGTCTGAATAAACTCCTGCCTGTCCAATACAAAAATGAAGGCTATATTAAACCGGGGATATTACAGTTCATAAAAGGTTCTATCGCTCATTTAAATAACGGCACATATGTGTATTGAAAAGCGGTATCTCCGTGTGATTCTAAACTCCATGCTTGTTCTTAAACAGGTAATAATGAAATTCAAAAAGTGAGAATTGTTAAAAATTGTTAAAAAGATCTTGAAAGAAGACAATGTTAAAAGACACTTTTCAAGCTAAGTCATTAGAGCCAAGTCTTGTCTCCGAGACGAAAACGAAGTTCTTAATTTGGCTAAGAATTTCTTTAATTTTGGATTGGACACACAAATAGGGGTATCGATGGGTATAATTGGCTTTAGGGATTATCATCTGTTGGATTGTTGCAAATGAAATGGTCGATTAAAGACATGGGATATCATAATTAAATTATCATGATTCTATTAGCGCGATGGGGGGAGGGGATGTATGCTACGGATTATGCAAATTTTTGATGTCATTCAATAAGGCAAAATGGGATGATGCGATCACAGTAATTGCTGCGTGAAGCGAACGTCGAATAACGAATACTGTAGTACTCAGAGTAATACAAAGTAAATCCTAGTACCAAGTCAATTAAGGAATATTTCTATAAGAGTTTAAATTAGGGAATTCTGCGAGATCCTACAGCGATAGCATTTCCGATTGAGCCACGTTGGTTTGCAAAATTTAAGTCCGGAGATATAAGCCTGGAAAATGAACTTCGTGACAATGGTCCTTAATTTCATTTCTTCCATTGATTTTGATTTCATCCATTCAAATCTTGAAGAATTACAAGATACGACTGAACCAGATTCATGATGAAGATGCGAGAGATCTCCAGAAGTTTAAGATAGAATATTTATCTGTTTTCCAGCATTTGAGGGCAAGAAGGAAGTACGAAAGCTCGACAAGTGCCACACGAATTCACCGATAAGAACAAAGCACAGCGATTGAAAGGGTGCTCCTCTCTCCTCCAAAGAAGCACCCGTATTGTCATTCTTAAAGAAAGGGAATAATCCGGTAATCGTACACGATCGGACCAATGGTTGGGAGTAAGAAAGTTTTAGGAAGAACTCCGAAGCCACATCTCCTTGCAAAGAAGATTATGCTAATTGCAGGGCAGTTCTCTGGCGGTATCATTCATTATTCGTTCCTCCCATGGATCAAACCATGATTTGATAGATCGGTACTGTACGGCAGATACACGAAACACTTTACATTAAGAGCCAGAATGGTGTCAGTGTTCGGTGGCTTCAAAATAACGCCTAACTGCATTCATGAACCTGCAACAAATCCATCATTTGGACTACGAAACTGTGCCACGTCCTCTTTATTCTTATGAACTTTCGCCAACGGATTTTCATCTTTTCCGACACTGAATAATTTTTTTAATTGAGATATGCTTTACCAATGATACATCGGTGTATCATGCAGTGGAACATTTCATTACTTTCAGATACGCTGAATTTTTTAAATGTGGTATTAACAACCTGGCCAATCGTTGACAAGAATATATTGCATGTGCTGGAAATTACTTGGATTACGAAACTCTTAAATGGGTATCTCGCTTTCTTTTCCTTTTTTGCTTTTCTCATCTATACCTATAATAAAACTGTAACCGATCCAGTGTCTGTACATAAAAATATTTAAGAAAATCTTAAGAGACAGGTGTAACACTAACAGAAGCCAAAATTATTTTTAGAATTTTTGTCCATCTGTCTGTTTGTTTGTTACCTCATCACGAAACAATTACTACACGAACATTACCGCGGTTTTTACTGTTGCATTGTTTTAGGCGAAACTTAAAAAATGGTGCATGAGTTTTGGTGATATGCCGTCTAGATTCTAAGCTAAACCCTTTTTAAGTTGGTAGTTGTATACCGGCTGATATGCGGACAACGTATACTTTGGTTCACAAAACAAGTAACAGATGGCGCTACAAGCAAATTAAAACTAAAGCACTAGATAATACTAGTATTATCTAGTGCTTTAATTAAAACTAGAGATCCTGTATGTATAACACACAGGTTCTCTAATTAAAACGCGCATATATGAACTGAGTGTATCGTAATTCTAGCGAATATTACGACTTGCTACCTACTATTTTGCTTGCTGTGTTTAACTGATTATATCGATTGACCTACCGAATTTGGATTGTTGAATTGGATGCTTAGTTTTTTTTTTGTTATTTTTTTACGACCACTGTTATTGTATTGTATTATGCAAAGGTTATTGTATTGTATTCAAGTACCTATACATACATTTAGCAACTTTTTTAACTATGTTCAGGTGTAGAATTTTTAAACGAATAGCTAGTAACATATAAAATTAGCCGTTTCATTTGCAATAACCCATTATAATCGTTTGACTTTTCCTAATCGAGTTTTTTAACAAATTTTTCTAGCTGTAAACTGTGCTAACTTTATACATTTCCCATCATATACTACCAATTTTTTGAAACAGTTAAGACTACTGAAGTACAAGTACAGCTTTATAATTAGTATTAAATTTTATTCGTTACAGTGAATTTGATCTAAGATTTTATTATCTTAAAGAACAATATGTTAAGTGATTTTAATTTTAGACACAAGGGGCTGTGATAAAGCAATATTTAAATTTTATTTGTGTTTTGCTTTATTACAGTCTCTTGTGTTTATTTAATCTTCAGCAGTAAAGACCCACTACTATGGATATTTTATCTTTCTTCTGCGAAACCACCTTGTTCTATCATTAATACATGTTGCCATGTTGTAATAAAATTAACATGTCCGTTCTTGTCTAGCCGAAGTGAGACGAACAGCATGCAATATAATAAGGTGGAAAAATTAAATAGACTAAATCTTTAATGGCCTAAATGTTCCTTCCAAACAAGAACAGTTCTCGTTGTTTAACCGCAAAGTAGACATAGTCGACGCCAATCGATGGGTTTCAGGGTGGATGGAGAAACAGCTTCTTTCGCCTCCCTGAACAACTAACGCAAGACGTGATCTTTCACATCCAACCCAAACTGACAACTTCCTCTAAACAACCGCTGAAAGAAGTAAGTTTTCGAGAACCCCCAAGAGACAATGAGACGAGTGCAACCAACACAGGATGGCACAAACATCATCGCAACAACGCCCACGAAGAAATGAGTGCGAGGAAAACACTCTTGTCATAAATGGTATAAATTGCTCTTGAGAGTGATCTTTATACGTCAAAACAGTAGGATTATAAGTGGATTTTTTCGTCTCTTCGCCATCATTATCAGAACATAGACATATTAGAAGAATATCCAGATTCTCTAGAAACTGTTAAACAACTGTGGTAACTGCTTTTTTTCCGTCTACTCATTCTCATAAAAGATAATTATTGTCTTATTATTGTTGTTTTTTTTATATCTTTTAGTTACATTTTAATAAACAGTCGAGTCACATAATGTGACCACCTCCTATTTGTGAGGTCAGCGCTAAATAACCAATCGCAGAAGACACTAAATAAATGAGGCAATACATGATTTGTCATCAGCAGATTGGTCTATGCAGTGTGTTAAAGGCATTCATCCATGATTCGAAAAACATTTCTATGGAGAAACGGGGTGATTTATCAGATGTACAAAATCAATGATTATTGGCTTTCGGGCCAAGGGTGGCAGCATTTCAGAAACTGTGGAGTTTGTGAACTTTTCGCGTGCTGATGTGGTAAAAATGTACAGCGCATGACAAAATGGAAAAAGCGCATAGAAAATAAGCGACGTGGAAATGGTGGTGCTCACGAGGCATAGATGAAAGAGGAGAACGACGGTTGCGGTGGTGCGTTCAGGATATTGCAAGTGTATCCAGAACGACAGTTGAGCGAACGTTGTTGCCTATGAGGCTCCGCAGCAAACGGGTGGTAGCAGCACTGGCGTAACTAAAAGCGTGGAGGCCCCTGGTCAGAAACTTTTATGGGGCCCCCTTTCTTTGGTTTATATAGATACACAACTGGGGTGGGCCCCTGGACATTTCCCAATCCAGCCACCCTTTAGTTACGCCCCTGAGTGACAGCACCTATACTCTCGGCGGAAGAGGCTGGAATTTGCACGAGCACCAACAATGGACATCCACTGATTGACAAAGTTGCCTTCTCAGATGAATCATGTTTTTTTCGCTCCATCGGACGGATAGACGTTGGCGCATACGGCGAGAAACATCAGAAAACAAACACCCTAATCAAATTCATAGAGTTTTCCTGCGTCAATGAGCTGTTAGAGACCGTGCATTATCTTAAAAAAGCCCAGCGCTTTTGTAAATCAATCGAAAAAATTACGGTGTATAAAGAGAAGGAAAAAATTACGCGAGCTGGACTCGAACCAGAGACCATGAGTATGGCTATAATGCTCTAATATCCTTGGTCCCTGCTCAAGTCCAGGTCGCAAAATTTTTCCTTCCTTGTTCTGCATTGTAATCACCAAATTATTTTCTTCAGAATATCTGCTTTCCATTTAGGAATCGATATAATGCCGTTTTTGGAGCAACAATTGGTCAACCGATTGCAATTGTGGACAGTAGAAGTACCCTGGGGTTATTTGATAATGTGTGGAAATCAGATGCATTTCACAAAACATAATTTCTTGACATCAATCGATGCAATATGATGTGAATTTTCGAAGTGCTCCGACAGATACATACCCTCTACAACTGCTGCAATTAAACTACCACCATTAAAAAAACTCCACGACTTTATTTGTATACTAGCTATTGCCCGCGACTTCTTGTGCGTGGATTTTTAAAAATTCTAAACCGGAACATTAAATAAACATTAAACGTTATAAAAAATTGGTAGTAACCTTACAGTATAACAGAGGGACAACAGAGCTTCCAACTAGTTTCGCCATTTATTCCCGGCTTTATCAAGGATAACACAACAAGAAATCGACAATCGAACAGTGAAGTGTACATTTGTTAAGATGGGACGAAAGCAGCGCTTTCACAAAGCTCATCCAACCAGAATAAACTCCAAATGAAATACACTGAGGTAGTCAAGAAGCCTAACCAACCCAAGCGGTCTTCCAAATTATACAAAAAAGAAAATAAAGAAAATAAAGAAAATAAGGAGATCCTGTATAAACTTTCCGATATGGGCCATGTTTAAATCCAAGTGGATGGATTGGTTTTTCACCGTCCTTCTGTCCAGCTGGGCAATGGTCCTCAGGGTAACATTCTGGAATGACTGTAGTTCACTCCATCTGGTTTTACAGATAGTCGCCCACGCAGGCATGCCATAGAGGAGTATGGTCCGGATAATCGATTTGTACAGAAGTAGCTTGTTGTCAATGCTGAGGGCGCTGTTGCGACCCATGAGAGCTATGATACTGTACTTAGCCCTCTTCGCTTTATTCAGAGCATAGGACATATGCTGGTTCCATGAGAGTCTTGAGTCAATGATAACTCCTAGATACTTGTAGTTGTCCACCCAGTCCAGTTTCTTATTGAATAGAACAAGAGAATCTGGGGGATGCTTGAGCTTCCTGTTGAGGTACAAAGCCTTGCACTTTCCGACGTTAAGGTTCAACTTCCAGCAGTTAAACCAGTCTTCGAACTGCTTCAAGGCGCACTGCAGCCGAGTGATACCACAACAAGAGGCTTGCAGGCCTTTATATACAGAATCAAGGTTCAGAGTAAGCAAAGAGATTGGAGAATGGAATTACAGAAGTGTGAACCAATAACAGAAAATACTAAAGGGACATCCAATGAATAAAATGCTAAAAGAGAAAATCAAACAAATCGCGGACCGAAATGAAAACATATCCGGTTATCACAAGACAGGAGGATTTACAAAAGAGAATGAGAGTAAAATTATACACTGATTGGAAGAAAGTAATTGGATACTTTCGATTTTAGACGTTTTGTCGAATATCTAGAAAAATACTTGACGAATTATCCTGAAATTTCAGGGGTGTAAAAAGGATGTTACATCTCACATATTTCAGCGAAGGTTTTCTCCCGAAGGCAAATAGGGGACCAGCAAAGAAGTGAACCAAAAAAATAATGTTTGGAATCACCCTGTAAAAAATAATGCTTGAAATGCATTGTAGCTGTAGCATATGCTTAAGAAGCTTGTTTTACTTTTCTGTGTTCATTTGTATGAGAATAGCACGTATATTCATGGAGATACAAAGGTTTCTTTAAAAAGGTCAAAATGTTTCTGTAACTTTTTTGTTTATAACACGCAGGATTTTCAACCCAATGCAATGCCATTTTCAGGAAACTTGACAAACTACAGTACAGACAGAATAGAAAAATATTAAATATTTGATTAAATATGAGCATTTTTACTAAATAATGTTCAACTGTGCATGCGCATGCGTTACCAAATTGTCTTTTGCATAATTTATTAGCCAAATGTATACACCTACTCTTATAAAAAGACAAAGCAAATATCTTGAAAATTCAGAAAGATATCGTCGATAGAATGAGTTGAATTTCAGTTGCTCTCAAAAATAAACAAAACGATAAGGGGTTTTCTCCAAATTTTTATTTTTGGATCGGACACCAGTATCAACTTCTTCTCCTTACGCTGAAATGAAAAAGTATTGACTTCTCGAGTATATCGCCTGAACTGTGCTTTCTGCGATAAGTTTTACATAGGCTTATCGACCCGTAACTTCAACGTACGTTTCAAAGACCACGTCAACTCCTACGAAAAACAAGACGGTAATTCCCATTATGCCAACCATCTTGCCATATCCGGACATGCTTTGAAAACCCGAGACGAAGTGATGTCCATCATACACAAATGCAACGACCCGTTCAAGATTGCGACCCTTGAGTCAATCGAGATATTTAAAGCCAAGAGGTCTACCCCTAGCCTCCTCTTAAATTGCCAAACGGATTTTGATGTATATGCTATACTTGACTCAGTTTCCGACATTGTATAATGTTTTTATTTAATTCCGGACTTTTTCAGGTATGTTTTATATAATTTTACTCTCATTCTCTTTTGTAAATCCTCTTGTGACAACAACCTGATATGTTTTCTTTTCGGTCCGCGATTTGTTTGATTTTCTCTTTTAGCATTTTATTCATTGGATGTCCCTTTAGTATTTTCTGTTATTGGTTCACACTTCTGTAATTCCATTCTCCAATCTCTTTGCTTACTCTGTACCTTGATTCTGTATATAAAGGCCTGCAAGCCTCTTGTTGTGTTATCCTTGATAAACCCGGGAATAAATGGCGAAACTAGTTGGAAACTCTGTTGTCCCTCTGTTATACTGTAAGGTTAGTACCAATTTCGTTGATAGAAACAGTATTATGAACCCTTCTCTCACTGATAAAAAATTTCCTAAGCATATGTAAAAATTAAAGCTGTTCGCAACAGTCTCGAAGCTAACAAACCTTTCTAAGTTCCTTCTACTGATACCATCTGCCTTCTCCTTCACACCATCCTAACCTCCAATTTCTTCACTTTCAACAGTGAATATTATATCCAGTCCAGTGGCACTGCTATGGGCTCCAAAATGGCTCCCAACTATGCCAACATTTTTATGGGGGAGGTGGAAACCAAACTGCTTTCCACATCTACCTTGAAGACGTTGGTCTGGCTGCGGTATATTGACGATGTTTTCCTGATCTGGCCACATAATGAAGACTCTCTCCTATCTTTTATAACCCATTCTAACTCCATCCACCCCTCTATCAAGTTTTCTAACAATTATTCTATCACAACTGTTTCTTTTTTGGATGTCTCTATCTATATCACTAACAACAAATTGTCTACTAATCTCTATAAAAAGCCCACTAACAGGCACCAGTACTTACACTATGATAGCTGTTATCCACGCCATTGCAAGGAGAACATCCCTTTAGGTCAGTTAACTGGCATCCATAGAATATGCACTAATCAGTCTGACAAGGACTTCCATGCTAACGCCCTTACCCACTCCCTTAAAGCAAGAGGCTACCCCAAATCTGTCATACGCGCTTCTATCTATAAACATCGCAATTCCTGTTCTAACAACAATCCTAAACCTTCTCCAGCCATGGCAACACCTACGTTAGTTCTTCCTTATCATCCAACCCTCAATAGTATTAAAAATAACCTAAGGAAACATCAACATATAATTGACAACTCTCCTTTTCTCCATTCCATTCTACCAGAACCACCTAAAGTCTCTTTTAAACAGACATCTAGTTTTAAAGATATTCTGGTCCATGCTGCTATTACTAAACCACGCACTTCCACTAAGGGATGTTCTCCTTGCAATGAAAAGCGTTGTGGCGTTTGCCATTTTCTTAACCCTGCTACCTCCATTTCCAGCAGTGCTTTCTCCTTTACTTTCAAAATTAACCAGAACCTGACCTGCACTTCTCACAACCTAATTTACCTGTTACATTGCAAAGTATGCCAGAAACAGTATTTTGGTGAGACAGGCAATACCATATGTGCCAGATTTGCTGGACATAAATTCGATATCCTTAGCAATGCTAACACCCCTGTCGCTAAACACTTAAATTCCCCTGGTCACTCTTTACAGGCCATCAGCCTTTATATTCTTCGTAGTAACTTCCATAACAAAAAAGAGAGAAAGCAATTTGAGTCTTTTCTTATTTGGAAATTCAATTCCCTCACCCCTAATGGCATTCCCTCATTACCTTTCCCATGTCCCTCTCCAACTGCAGCTATTCCTTAATTTGTCGCAAGCTATCTGGGCCATTTTCCTTTTCTTTTTCCCTTTTTTCTTTATCTTTTATTTCCTCTTTTTAATGTTCTTTCATATTTTTCTACCTCTATGTTCATTTTGTGTCCATCCCTGCACACTTTTTTTCATAGGCTTCTTGTACTCCTTGATTTCAGTGACCTTTGGCCCGGTCACTCTTATATGTGGTACTATTTTACAGGGTGACTAGCGACCGGGAATGGTAAGGGGATTTTTTTGTAACCGGGAACAGTCAGGGAATCATAAAATAGAAAATTTTGAACAATGTCAATAATATTTTTTCATGATAGCCTTTTCTTGTCTGCTGATGATGAGGAAAAATCAAGGGAAATTCAGGGGATTTTACGAAATCTTTTTGCTAGGCACCCTATTATTCCTAACCTGTTTTATAATTTTAACTTCATATGTGTTATCCTATTGCATTTTTCTCGCCGCCCTCTTTCTATTTCCTATTTGTCCTCCATCCTGTCCTATCCCAACAGTTCTTCTAATTAATCTCATTTGTTCTCTTCTTGTTTTCCAGCCAATACCGTATTACTGTTCCCTATGCAAACTATATATAAACCCATCCATTAGTACAACTTTACATAACTTCAGGATAATTCTCTAATATTCTATTTGCTTTTAGAGAATTATCCTTTTTGCTTTGATAGAGGATAGTCTCTATCCGAAACGTCAGCTTTTTATTTTGATTTTTGATTAATTATTTTTGTTTATTTTATCTTATTTTTTATTCATTTTGTATTTTTATTAATAACTATTAATTATTGTACTCCAGGGTTCTTGTGTCTCGTCCTTCTCTAAATATATATATCCGTTCTAAGCATATGTACAGATTCTTGAATATAACCATTGCAATAGAATACAATAGTAGTCCGTTAACAATAGTGGTGGTCGTAAAAAAATATGCATCCAATTCAACAATCCAAAATTGGTAGCTCAGTCGATATAATCAGTTAAACACAGCAAGCAAAATAGTAGGTAGCAAGTGTAATATTCGCTAGAATTACGATACACTCAGTTCCGTAAGGTCATATCACGGCCTTCTAGAAACTACCGGAGTTTCCAGAAGGCCGTGGTCATATATACGGGAAACCCTCATTAAGTACTTTCACGGCTAACCAAACGATAGCATTTGCTTGTAGCGGCTAACGCATTTGTTTTGTGAACCTAAATTAACCTTGTCCGCATGTCAGCCGGTATTCATCTATAGTAGAATCTCGTTATTACGTTTTTCAAGGGACCGAGAGATTTAAACGTATTAACGAGATAACGTATTATCGAGTAATGACCAAATAGCACTAACGGGACCGGGACCGAGGAAAAATAACGTAAAACCGAGATAAACATATTACCTGAGAACGTAATAACGAGATTCTACTGTACCAGCTTAAAACTCGGCTTCTAGACGGCGTATCACGAAACACCATACACCATTTTATAAGTTACACCTAAAACAATGCAACTAAGAAAACGGCGTTAATTTTCGTGTATTAGTTTTGCGTTATGAGGTAACAAACAAACATACAGACAAAAATTCTAAAAATGATTGTTTTGGCCATGGTGTAAGAATAAAAATTCTATTCTTACACCATGGTTTTGGCTTCTATTAGTAAGACCTGTTGCATAAGAGTTTCTTAAATATTTTCTCTGTACAGACACCGGGTCGGTTATAGTTTTATTATAGGCATAGATACAAATATTTGGCGAAAAAACTCAATCAAGTGGATGGGCAAAGAAACTAAGAATAACCTTCAAAAAAATGCGCATTTGCACAATTCTCCTTTGACGTCATTCAAATTCGTTTCGCAAATGAAATGAAACGACTGAGGTTAGTCTCCGCAATTCTGTGAAAACCTTGCCCAATATAATTAAAGCATTTGTACATTTCTAAAACCAAATTACGGACTTGGGAGCAATTATACAGTCAAGTTTCACAGACTGTAGATTAGAGAAAAGGCTCTAGCATATTTTCTTAACCATTGTCGTTTAGACGAAACAGCCTGTCCGAGTTGGCGGTTTTACGTCTAACGAATTTCACTAACGATTAGACGGGAAAGGACATCTTTTGCACCCAATATAATTTCTTTAATTCTTTTATCTTTTAAAACTCTTTCTCTTTTGGGCATAAAGCATCGATTTCTAGTCCAATTTTAATTCGGATAATTTTAGATCGGTTTTATTCCTGTTGGGGGGGGGGGGGAGGCGCTATCTGGAGTAGTAACGGAGCTACTAACTACTTAAAGAGACGATTTCGTTCCTTTTTCGAGATCGCTCAGGTGCGACGACGATTGTTTCCTCAACGACTGAATTGAAATCTCAATTAAACGCCAATTCGAAGAAACCTTTGAAGAACGTTTTGTCAAAGTTTAATTAAACTCCATTTCGCAGTAGTGGATAAAAAAACGGGAAAAAGGGAGGGAAGCAAATGGAAACGATAAGTCGAAAAGGAGTGGTTTCGTGGCAAATACCGATTCCTGATACAGCACTTTGTTAAAGAAACGGGCTTCTTTTCCTTTAAATTTGTCCTCATTTAAATATAGATTGCTCTCCGATGCCAACCGCAATTCAATCAACAGAAAACTCAGCTCCAACTCATTTTTACTAACGTGATTATGGAGTCAAAGCGAGACTTTCTAGAGAAACTTTTGTTGAATTATTCATTGCTTCCCCTTTTTCAGCCTATTTGCTCGCATTAGGGATCTTTGAACAGGTGTAAATTTCAACAACGTATTAATGATGACGTATAATATGCAGAAAAGTTCAATGCAAGCGCTTTAAAATAACTTTATGATAACTGGGGAAGCTTGAGAATATGAATATACAACTCTTTTAAGTAAATTATGCATTTTAATTTCGCTTGCAATACTAATTCTTAAGAGTTTCGGAGAGCCGACTTTGCTCAACCTAATTAGATGAATGAAAATTATACGTTTGAAATGACTTTACATTAGCATTATGTTCTTAATCCTCCTCCTTCCTAAAAGAGAAAAAAAATGATGGAAGAGGAGGATCTTCATCGTGGATTCACTACTTCAAATTAAGATGCATTTAAAATCGTGAAAATGTTTTTAAGCAAGAGTTTCATTTTGTGTTTTTTTTTTCTTTTAAAATATCCTTTAAACTTTACAAGGAAAAAGCGTCGAAAAACTTAATTTATTCTGCTAAGTTCTAATTACAGACTAAAAAGGAGAATTTATTTAAAAACTTGTTTATTTCTTTTTAGCTCAAACAAGCATCATTTTTAGAAGCACGATCTCATTTGCTTATTAAATGAAACGAACCTTACCTTTAAAAATTAATTTTTTATGAATTTGATTATAAGTTTCACCTGATTTCTCCAAATTGTAAACATCTATCACTCTCGCAAACATTTTTCGATTCTAAACAACACGAGTAGGCTAAACAGGTTTCTATGTTAAGACTATCGAAAAAATTTCCAAAGAGAAAATCAAGAGGTGGAAAGAATTGTTTCGCGCACGTCGAATCTCTGATGCAAACCCAACTCGACAAACCAAAGAGCCAGTTGTTTGTTCTTCGCCGTTGTTTTCTTATGATCTCATTGCCAAAGAGAGTGGAAACGATTGCTGTGGTCGTATTCTAAGAAGATGACAAGAATTCACGGCTCATTCCTAAAGTAAGCAAAATGCAGAGCCTTGAAATTTAGGTGCGTCACACGTCGATTTTGAATACTTTTGAAAATGCCAACTTTTGAATTAAAAAAAGAAGTATGAAATGTGTTAAAGATCCAGAATTCTTTTGACCTGATTGTTATGTTTGAAATTTACTTTTAATTTGATAAAGAATTTGTATTCGTATTTATTTTAAATGAGGATTAGCAAATTTTTCTAGAAATCTCCTTCTTTTGGACTCCTATATTGAACCACTCATATTCTTCATACAGCAGATGGATGTTTTTACAGTCTGAAGAAGAGGGCAGAATAACTCGAAACGTTTCGTGTACACTTTACGGATCATTTTACTCAATGATTGGAAACATCTATTTCAAATGGTTGACAGGAAAAACTAGTTAGTTACATCGAAGGACTGTTAAATTAGGTCGGATATTGTTTCTACCAATGTCGTATTTAGGTATTTCTCAGCGTTGGTGTTTTTTTTTTTAATTAGCGGGCACAACGTCTTTTCAGATCTTAATCGCGTTTTTTTTTAATGTAACAAACCCAACGTCCCTTTTGATAAGCCAGGAGAACTGTTTCATTATCTGTCTAGCATTTATTATAACGGTCACTCGTCTTTAAGTTACCCTCTTTTATAAATGTTACACGTTACGATGGAAACAAGTAGCTATGAAGCCATTCCGTTTTGTTAAATGTTAATAAATATGTAAAGTGTGCTCATAAATTGATGGCAAATGCTGTTTCTGAAAGCATAGAAAGAAATAATTAATATAAATATACAGGCTGCATTTCTTGGTTATTAAATTAGAACACAATCCAAGTTTATTCATTTCTTATAGAAAGAATATTTGAAAATTTAAATTTATGCTGCAGTTTATTTGAATTTAAAATACGACATCAAGTTTAATTTACGTTCGTAGTGTATGCGTACCATCAGCTAACAGGGTACTTCTTTCCAGTTAGCAAAGCAGTTTATATCTAATTTCTTAAAATGGTTTACCATTACTTTTGTAGAATACTCTTCTGGTCATTAAAGAATCATGGTGAAAAATGTTTGGAGAGTTCCATTACATTTTATGGTCCTTTTGAACCCGCTATGTCAAATGGATAGGACTTGATGGTCGAATGGACTAAGAATCCCTAATGCTCCCAGTTCTGAATCGGCCGAGTTTTTATCTCATCAAAGTACAGTACCTAAATAACTTCCGTGCTTTTGGAGATTTGAAAGGCCGTCTATTAATGCGCACAGTTCGTACATTCAACTCGATTCTTCTCTTCAAATTATTTCTTCCGATTCAAATTACTTTCATAAGCAAGTTTCTCTTGATAGGGATGCATTATGCAATATAAATCAATTGTTTAATAATATCTTGTAAACATTCCAAGGAGGAGCCTTAGCAGTGAAGAAGAAACACATTTATATATTTATTAAAAAAATTAATCCATCCTCCCCCTCCCTCCGAGTAGGATAAGGCAAGTAGCAGATCCTGAAGTCATCTATTTTTAGAGAAGGCTGAAATTCGGAATGTAGTTTCATATGGGCATGTCTATCTGCACTATTTAGTTTGGTTTTGATTGGTACACTGGGTTCAGAATTACGAGGGTGGGATTCAGAGCGGACAACATATCTATGTGCTATTTATGTACGTAAAGGCGTGAAATTCACTATCCAGATTCCTCTAGGCAAGATCTACATTACTATTAAGTGTAGGCCCAGTTGTTCCATTGGGGTCGGATTTGCGGGGGATGGCAGTCACTTGGCCTTTAGAGCTATGGCAACATATGGCATGTGATATATCACACGTTCGGAAATGATGAGAAAGGAAAGAAAATACGAGTTTTTTTTACATTTTCTACATATTTCGTTCGAGAATATTAATATTTTGATTGAAAAACTTGGGGAGAGGTATAAAGTGCAGATAAAGGAGTAAAAAAATCTGCTACTTGCCTTACCCTACTCGGGGGGAGGGATTAATTTCTTTTTAATAAATGTATAAATGTATTTCTGCTTCACTGCTAAAGCTCCTTCTTGGAATGTTTACAAGATTTTATTTTTACTTGTCATTTACGCAAGTGGGGAAAAAGTTTTTCCGGTAGTTTTAGAGAAAATAGATTTTCACTGAAATGCATGATCGTATGTATTAATTAGTTTTCGATTAGGTAAGTACAGTATATCCCAAGAAAACTCATAATTTCAATTCAATGTATGTAGAAATAGAATTCTCCTCACGGCAAAGCTTCTTCTCCTTCGATTACTTAAGTTCAAATTGCAATTCCAATTTTTAAGAGTTCACTTAGAAATTAAATGCGTCTATTTACTTAGAAAGTGGTTAAATATTTGCTTCAAACGTCTTTAAACAACTTCGCCATTTATTGTCAGCTTTTGTTTTCAAAACACTTCAGAGCACTCAACCTGTAAAATTCCACAAAACTCTTTCGGGTGCTGTAATGTCTTAAATGGAAGTTTCAATAGAAGAAATAATAAAGAATCTCTTAATTAATACGATGGGGGTGCTAAGTTCGTTATTGATGGGAGACCTAGAATGAAGAAAACGTCAACAGACATCTTGTGAAAGATTTTTTGTTCCTCTCTCCTTTCCTTTCTTTCCTATGCAGTCGCCAGCGGCGGCGGTCACGTGAAGCACTCTCGCCGTCGGTGCAGTCGATCATTTCGAGAAGCAGAGACAGAGAGAAATGTAGAGTTGATCTTTAAAATCGGCTTAAATTTACAAGCCCATTAATCACTAAGGTTCCGTGTACGAGATGTAGACGCCCTAATGGCAAAGTTTGTCATTTCACATAAATATAATGCCGTGTTTAGAAGTTCGTGTGCAAATAATTCTCCAGGTGCCCGACGGCGAAAATCCTCTTCCATCGTTTTTTATGCCCCCAGTTTTTATTCAATTCCTTCGGCATGTACGCACAAACACATTTCCAGGTTTTCACGTACAAAAGGAATAAAGGAAGCAAGATCGCCAAAATTAAATTCACGGATTATACTCCAAGCGCTAATATCAGTGAAATTAGCGAATGAATTTCCATATCGTAGACATGAACTTATAAACCCTATCATTACAAAAAGTAACGCATGATTTTTGTAAATATCTTTGGCAAAATTATTGCTAACTAGAAGGAAGGAACTTCCTGACTATTCGCGGTGCCACCCTGCCACAATAACGGGGGAGGGTACAGAAAATATTAAGGAATATATACGATACATTCTTTCTTTTTTCTATATTTTTTATATTCAGTTCGCTCTCTATTTCTCCCTTTTATTTAGAAATTTTAGAAAAAATTTAACTTTTTATTCCTTTTTTTTTCTTTTTTTTTATTACCTTGGCAGTGTTAAGATTTGCATTCGACGCGTGTCTAAACGGGTTAATCAATAAATGGGGTTAAAAGAAAATTTCCGCAGAAATTATAGGATTTCGTCGCTTGTAGAATTGTTAATAGGGAAGCGTTTGCATGAAATGATGGGATTCCACGTCTCGAGAGCGTAATTACAAAGTTTAATTCGTAGCTCTATTAATACGATTAAACGAGGCATATTGATGAGTTTATTGCAATACATGTTTAATGGTAATTTGCCGCAAATGTGTCTTCTGCCCTTGAAATGCACCTCGGTCGAGAAAACGAGGCAAAGAGCCAAAAACTTCAGCCTTTGATTAGTAACTTGCGATGCTATTCTTTCGTCGGGAAAGTTCTCTTAAATTATTGCACGATATTAATTCACTGGGAAAGGGAAAGAACGAATTTAATAAGAAAAATCTTAAAAAAAAAGCAAACAAAAACTGATAAACAACCCGAGAAATCGACTCTGTTCTTTATTGATTTCTGAAGTCGTTAATCATATCACGAAGCTGAGAGTTATAAACCCTCAACGTAAATATCAACATTTACAGTAAATATAATTACCTTTCCCCCTTATGTTGTTCGAGTCTGTCAGTGAAAGTGATAACAATCTCCGGTAATTATGATTGATGAAAATAATTTTGCAAGTTTATTTACTCCATCATTACACTTATTGGTAAATAAAAATTTCTTGCGAGATTGTTTTTTTCCCCCACCGAGAACAGTAAATGTAAACACTGAATCTCTAAATTTTTGTACATTTCTCAATCACTTTAGCGTTCGTTCATATCCGACAAAAACAAAACTTTCATAGGATGAACAAGACGCACTGTACTAAGATGATTAAACGATGGCCCCAGGTTCAATTCCCGGTGGAGGTATAGTTTTTCTAATTTCAATTCTTCTATTGTAATTTTTATGATCTCTGATGTAGTTCCTTTTTATTACTTCCTTATAAATTTGAATACAGTGATTCTGTTTATGTAGGACAACGTTTCTCAAAGAGATCACTAGATGTTCCCCGTGGCAACCTAGTAATTAGACAAATTTCATTATTTTTGTTCATCATATAATGCCAATCACTGAGATAAAAAAATCAATGCAACCAATCAGAATTCTCTCTCTTTTTCCGGTTATGAATAAAATTGCTGTTAATAGAATTCATTACATGACATTATTCTATGATATTTAATTAGGCTTACGAATAATCCTTTTAATTGTCATATTTTTGACATTTATATAACCAACCATATGTCAGCTTAACATTTAATAAGGGGATCCTGACCTTGGCCATGTCATTGTAATTAACGAAGGGAAGGAGATCACATGGGAGATTTATTTTGTCTCCTTTACTAATAATTGAGCTTGTATTTTTTCACATTTGTAAATTCCTATTACTATATAAATTTACGTTACCCACTTAAGAGATGTGTACATTATATCTAATAAAGTTACACACCTATAATAACTCTGCATACAAGTTCGAAAGATGAAACTCGTTTTTGCGACAGAGAGGAAAGAAATTGCACTGGTGCATCGAAGGTAAGGACATAAAATTTTATTCACAATCTCTTCCCGAATGTTTAATAAAAGTTATAGCAAAACTTGGATCCGAAGAAAAATGTTGGATCCGTAGTTCGTTCCGGATAAGATATTTCGGTAGGATATGATAGAGGATTGCGTTGGTTTTTGATTTTTTATTTTACTTCAAAAAAGAATAAAATGGCTCTTATTACATCATTGATTACGTTCTCGTTAAAATTTTTTGACGACTAAATGAAAGCCGTTGCCTGAAAAAAATGTGTTATTTCACTAATAAAAACGTATAACTGTAACGCATTCTTTCAGGAAAACGACTCCAGTTTAGTCATTAAAGAATTTAGTTTTAATAATTATTAGAGATTTCGAACATTAGACATGTATGTTTATTATATCTTGTTTAATGAAATAGCAATGCGTTACATTTTGTATTCAGTATTGTATTTTCATTTTTCAGACAATACACACAAAAAATAAAATGGTGCCATTGAAGAATTCCGAAAGCGAGCAAAATTTAGGTATAAGAAATTACATGGCGGGCCAAAATTCCTGCAGCATAAAGATAACAGTCATCGTACAATATATTTACAATACGTTTTCAAGATGTTTACCTCCAGCGTAGAAACACAACTTTAGGCGATCACTCAGGTTCCGAAGATCAGTCAGGTTTTGGCACGGCACTCGGCAGCGCAGGGGCCCTATTCTCGAAATTTTCATGTTGCAATCCATCTCACATACACTAACTCACTTGTGAGATTTCTTGAGATTTCAACTCACACGGCTGCTATTCTGCAGTTCAAACTACAAAACAAACACGACTGGTGAGTACGTAGGTCATAACTCACACGAGTTTCGACATTTCTAAGCGTCTGGAATCGAGACTATTCATCAAGAACCAACCAGGGAGGAAGTTTTCTGGCATAGCCTAATGAAAGCCTATAAGTTTTCATTAGGTTATGGTATGGAGGCAAAGAAAAGAATCACAGATGAGCAAAAAGAAATTTTATTCATAAATAATTTGATAACGAGTTTACGAAGAACTATGGGATGAATTAGGAAGGATATTGAATTCTTGCGTCGGAACAAAGAAATCAAACATAGAATGGAAAAAAAGGCTTAATTTGCACTATCCGCAAAATCGCGCGATCAAGGTAAGTGAAATGATGTTTTGAAGCCCCCCCCCCTTCTAACTAACTGATATATAAACCCTTTTCTATTTGGTTACGAGTAAATGGCTAAATTAATAAAGATGTCATTTACCTTGGTCGCATGATTAGTCATCACGCGATTGTGCAGATAGTGCAAATTATTCGTCTGTTTTGTAGGCTTAATGCTGATCTTCGAGTTTGATCCCCTAAAATCGGTCGAAGGTTGTCTATCAAAATTTTTGTCAAATCCTTTGATAGTCGAAATAAGTGACGAAAATGTTACTCATGACAGTCGAAAGCATCAATCCGCGTTCGTAAAACTCGTTGCCTCCTCAAACAACGCCTTTCCACTGTTTCCAATGCTCCGATTCAATGCAGCGTAGCGAATACGTCGGCCATGTTTTTTCTTTTTATTTTTGTGCGTAGCTATCTCACAAGCTCTACTCACGTGAGTTGACAACTCACATGAGGAGAACGAAAAGCACGGGAGTTGATTTTCGAGAATACCAATTTTATCTGATCATTCGTGTTTGTACCACCTGACGCTCCCAACTCATGTGAGTTGTTAACACGAAAATTTCGAGAATAGGGCCACAGATGGTTTCTAACAATCCGCTCAAGCTGTAAGCGTTCGCTTTTAGGTAGCGCTATATAGCAAAATCCAGTGGATTTTGATCCAATGGAGCACAATAAGCTCAACACACTCTTCAGTAATCACCATTTTTTACCCACAACAAGAAATATAATACAAAGTAAAACACATCCCTATAGTGCGGGACTTCGGCCCACTCTATAATTCCGCTAAGAATGCTAAGATTCGTCCGATGAAAGTCCTTTAAGTATCTGTAAAAACTCTTCATTGAATTTTGAAAGAATGCTCCTTAGATCCTTTAAAATTAATATTTAAGCTTTCTTTTTTCTGGATTGGAAATGAAAATCGTCCTTTGCCCCTTTATTTCGTATGTAGAAATACATGTAGGATGTCAAACGAATCGAGGCTTCATGGAAAGACCAAATATTCCTATTAAAAAGGGAAAAATGCAAGATTTTTTTTGCAAGCACAAAAGAATCAAGTTTTAAAATAACAAACTGATGGTTTCTGAAAAGGCTCTAATTGATTCTATGAAATTTCGGAAGGGATCGCAGAAAAGATGATATTTTGGCTGAATCAGTTATTTTGCCTTTTAAGACAGTGTTAGGATATGAAGCAGAAAAAGGAATAAGCAAAAAGACATGCTTCTTAGGCGTATTTTAGAAGTACAGTATCGTCTGATATCGGTAGCAATAATCTTCAATTCTTTTTATATCTTAATGTGAATTCTGGAGTTTTTGGCTGATATACTTCTGCACCTCAATATCCTGAATATACTATATGATCAAATGTCTATCAAGGAGGCAAAGGAGTCACACGCGTCTCCCTTGACCTCCCTATCAAACGTCCAGACGACTGGCAAAAATTTGTGTGTCTGGAAAGGAAAGAGAAAGAACGAGTTTTGGTCAGAGAAACTCTGCAGCTAAAACAGAAAAATCTATACGGGTATTGGAAACATCTGAACAACGGGAGTTCCAAATAGAGGAAGAGGGTATAAGCGCTTCTACGTCAAGGGCAAGAAAAACTTGGGTCTAAAGTATCCAGTGATGTTCCCGGTGGTTAAGATGGATATCATTTTAATCTGAGGCAAGTCAACAAGAGATTAAATAAAGTCCCGGTATATCACCTAGAATTCCCATTTTTCGGATTTTTCTAAGAATGGATAGTCCCTTCGCTCTGTCTTTTATTGATTGAATTATTATTTAACCAATTTGGAGTTATAATTTAACTTCTTGAGATTGTACTGCTTACCTACAAGTGTAATTATTCCAGGCAACGTCGGGTCCTCTGCTAGTTGTGCAATAAAAAAGAATCTGAAAAAGCAACATCACTGAAACTGTCAAGTGGTAGGCCAAAGAATATGACAAACAAAGATCGTCGAGTGCTAGCACGTATGAAACGATGCAATCGGAAATCTTCAGCGAAAACAATTACTACAGTATCGAAATTTCACTTCAAGTACCGCCAGTACAATCGCCATTTGCCGGGAACCGAAGAGTCTAGATTTACATGGCCGTAATCCTCCTATGGCCCGCATAAGTAGGACTGATGCGAACAACGTTTAAAATGGTGTACATGTCACAAAAACTGGACTACGAAACATTGGAAACATGTTTTATGGAGCGACGAATACACTCTCTGGCAATCAGATCGTCGAGTTTGGATCTGGCGGATGGCCGGAGAATGCTTCATGCTTAATTGCATGGTGCCTACTGGGGAGTTCGCAGGATGCAGTGTCAGGATGGCTTGGTCTATTTTCGTAAATTATTTATGATAAGGACTGTACAAGGTATCAATAGAAGGTAAAACTGAAAGTTTTTAATCGCAAACAGTTACGCATTATTTGAATGAGCATCTGCTTAACCGCCAGATTGACCACTGCGATGATCTGGCAAATCGCAAATGGACCCAAGATTACCTCCCCCTACCCTTTGCAATATTTTTTCTTTGGGTTACGTGAAGGGCAATGTCTGCCGAAAGAGCTGGAAGATCAACGAAACCATATCACAAGTATCTTTTAAGCCATAGACTCTATGGCAAGAATTAGATTATAATTATTATTTTCGTTTACTGAATCGTTATAATGAAAATATAATCATATTTTACCGCAACAGATGCTTAAAGGTGTAATTTTTTTTGGTTCGCCCTATATTTTAAACGTGTTGCCCGGTGATAGCTTTTCAATTTTTTTTCAAACAAAAATGAAATTACTCTCTATAGAAAATTACTTTTATATGCAGTTTCATGAAGGCATTGGTCGTCATCAAATCATCTACATTCAATGGAATCATTGTTTAGTCTAATTTGTTCTTATTAACCAATGAAAGCAAAATTATATTGAAAAACATTTACACTACCAATTGTAAACATTGCTGTCATGATATCTTGATATTAAAATTTGTTATTATATTCTTTTAAGTTACGTGTTCATTCTACAGTCGATTTCTACCAAAAAATTAAGTAAGTCTTGAAATATTTTTTTTTTTCATCTCTTTTTATTGAACGGTTTAATTTACTTAATGGCAACGTTGCCCAATGCATTCAAAGCAGACTCATTCAAATGTCAATGGTTTACATAAAGATGCTTGAATAGGTTAAAATGTTATTCACAAACGGCCGAACAGCGAATAGTAAAGCCACGTTTGAGCCAAAACTGATCGAAAACTCAATAAAATTAGATATCCAATATTTAGGTGCCTCAATATTTCAGTATTGAAGCAACGACGGCATTTTCGTTTATACATATGATTGCACTGAAAATTGATTCGCTATTTTTGTGGCTGCATAATTCAGGAGTCAAAATACTCGTACTTCCATCTAAATAAAATCAAAAACGTTTAGAATGCAAATGAACACCTAAACTACACTTTGTTTCGATAGTATCCATTGAACTTTTTAAAGGAATCGATAGGTCATTTCGAAAGAATCGATTTCTACAAAGTTGCTCGATTCACACCATACCCTCCCGCCGTCAATTTGGAAAGTCTCCTTCTCGTGGGGAATTTGGAACAGAATGAATTAGGACCACTGCAATGGCCCCGAAGAAAGACAGGGTTTTACCCACCATCGATTTTCAGTTCCATTCTGTCATTAAAGCGGTACTGCCACCGTCAAATTGTAAGTGTTGCTGAAGGAACCCTTGACGGTGGGTTGCCAATGGGAGATAGCCGTCCCAGGACAAGTCTAATGGCATTTGAGCGACGGGACTGAATACAAAATGGCAGATCGAACTGAAACACTCTGGTGGAAAAAGGGTTTCTACTTTCGAATTGGCTGCCTCGCTGCTGGAAAACATCACGTCAAAATTAACAAGAACGAAAATTTGCTTATTCTATTATTCTTCCTCCGAGACTAAATCCCATTATTCCAGTCGAGAAAAAACATTTCCAATTACCAAATCCTGTTAAGGACGTTTTCTATACTCCGCTAAGTGTCATTTGGCAATAAAAGAAATAATTTCCACACAAATACAATATAAAACATACATAAATGTTATCATTACATGCTCTATTAGAAAAATTGAAAAAAAATGAAAAGAGTAAAATCAAACGCTTCTGCGGTTGGCTGTGCATCGGCATGAAATGCAGTTTTGTTCAATTTTTAAAGGAACAGGCCCGAATAGGCGACAGAGAAAGAGAATGGGACGAGGACAGCTGCGAAGAATCGCTCCCCAAGAACGGCGAAAGAAAGACCTCCCCATCATCCCAACGTTTCCAACATGTTTTATGGCGATTTTAGATTCAGATCCATTTCCAGATACGAAGTGCCAGGGAAAAGAAATCGCTTTCATGGAGATATATATCATTTCCATCGAAAGTTTAAAGAAACGCACGCATAAAAGTTCAATTTGTAAACCCTATTTTTTATAACTAAATGGCTGATTAAAAGCATCATAATATTTTCAAATGAAAAATTGGGTTTTAACGATATAAATGAAAATGGCTTTTATTTTTGTATGAAAAACAATTTTCAATCGCTATCACAATGGGCACATTATTTTAAACCCATAATTAGCTTCTTTAAAAATTACTGAGCCACGTTTATTCTTTTTTTTTCTCCCTGCTCTCTTTTCACATTAGGGAATGATTTGTGATGAGGTAGTCAGAAAGTTCGCTTCCAATTTAACACTATAGAAAGCCTGGAAAGCTTTACGTCTAGAACAGGGTTGCTTCAAACCATTTTCTTTTCCGGCTTTTTCAATATTCTAATTTAACGTCCTAAATTATGTCCTTCTTCATTCTATAAATTACTTAAGAAAACTCATTCATCAAGACTTAAAAATGTTTAATTAAATTTTGAAATTTTGAAAAACGCAGTTTACTATTAAATTTTAATAAATGTATTTTCAGGTCAGTGATACGAGGGACATCCAGTAAAAACCCGGATTTTTTACTACTACTAAAATAAATACTAGTAACTATTCCAAAGTGAACTGTTGTGGATGTCTGATATCTGGTCGTGGAAGTTGCAAATATCAGCTATTTTCTCGCGTTAAGTTATTCAAGATGGCATCCGACCAGTTTACTCCATTGGTGAAACAGTGTGTGATCATGAAATTTCCGGTGAAAATCAGTTCAAAACCTGCTGGAATTCGTCGTTGATTGTCATGTGCGTTTGCTTTTGCTTTCGTGATCGTGAAAGTCATGAATCCATCGAAGATGACCTAGGAAGATCGGTGTCATTATGAGAGAAGTCATACTTGGTGTCTATTACTAGTCCACGCTAATTTATGATGAAGTTTGGCAGTCCATTCCCAAGAAACAAAGGATTCTCCAGTAAAGGTATCATTCAGAGACACGATATTTTACGCCCCCTCCCATTGCCTGAACCCATCGAAGTTTCAAATGCACGTGTTTCAGGCTCCTTTCACACAGATTGTAGGGTGTAAAACAAGTATCACATGCAAGATCATTATATTGCATGAGAACTATAACATAATCTGACTGAAGGATACCTTCCTCAGTCCGAGTTATTGCTACTCAGCTATGTCATGTTACTGAAGCTGCCGGCAATAACGTTGTATTTAGTAATATCAATATCGATACATGGCATTAGTACTAGAAAAGGCGAATTTTTCATTTTGCGCCTGGCCACAGTTACTTTTTTCTTTTATATGTATTGGAGCTGTGTTGTCGTTTGTAGTCAAAGCCATCTGGCAATAGTTAAACATGGCACAGCGGAAGTTTGGAAATTTGTTTACTCAGCTATTGATTGTAATTATGTTTCTTGGTCAAAATGTAATACTCTAATCGAGAAATAGCAGATATTTACTTTATATATAGATGTGCTAATTATAATGCGAATGAAGCAAGGCGTCTGCATGCTGAACAACTTTCTAATACTTGGATGGGTCGGGAACTCATCATCCAAAACTGTTCGTTCTCGTAAGTTCAACACATTATATTTCTGTAGCTATTCAAGACTTATTACGAACATTGAATTCTTAGCTAGCGTGTTGAAGAAAGACTTCCGGAGATACGGCAGACATCTGGAATATCGGGAGAGAGTTAGTTCCATGATTAGCGCTCATGGTAGCCATTTTAAGCTTTAAGGTACGTAAGAAACTGTGCATGATATTTAGAGAAACGTATGAATTTAAAAGTGCCTGTAATTAAAAAAAAAAACCCTAAGCAAAAAAGATCACATGTTTATATAAAATTTATTGCATGTTTTTAGATATTCTATTACTTCCCCAAAGTAAGTAACATTATTATTGTTTGTTCAATTTGTTTCTGGTCCCCTATTTGCCTTTGGGACAAAACCTTTGCTGAAATATATGAGGTGTAACATGCTCTTTACACCCCTGAAGTTTCAGGATAATTCATCAAGTATTTTTTTAGATATTCGACAAAAAGTCTAAAATCAAAGATGTTCATATTATTTTGTCCAACCCCTGTATAATTGTTAATATCCTTTATATTGAAAAGCATTTTTTTTTTACAAACTTCATTCCAGTCAAGCAGCTTTTTAAGATGTCTTGTGTACTCACACAGCATAGTTTTACCTCTGTAAACAAAATGTACCACTTTTGATTTTTCTGCTTTATCTTTTCGATAATCAAAACGTAATTGTACGTGGGTGAAGCCTTTTCATCCCCCTTCCTTTCTTTTTTCCTCCCTCCTTCTTAGTCTTTTCAAAAAAGGGAGGAGGGACAACCATTTCAGGCCCGACCCTACCTAATAATGGAGTCTTTTTCTGTCAACCACACTCGCCGCCTACAAGAGGCAGAAGAGAAAAAAAGAAGAAGAAAGGAAGAGGGAGAAATCGATAAATAGAAGCAGAGGGCGTCGTCGAGAAGAGAGAAAAAGAAAGAGGAGAGGGCATTCAACGAATGGCGAGTTTCCTTCTCCATCAAAAGAACTTTAATACTCGTGTCGGAGAAGGGAAAGGGAATGGAATACTAATCCAAATGCAGTGACGCTTAATTCCTTTGTACACGTGATCTAATTTGTAAGGGTGGCTCCTAACAGATGCACACGTCAAAACTAGGGAACCACCCGAAATTTATTCGAGCACAAGAAAATCCACGTTCATTAGTTTGTCTCAGTTTATTGCGCAGTGACTTATTACCGTTGTGACGACTTAAGCAAGAAAACACTGCCATAACAACCGTCTAGAAGGGGGAGAAAATGCAATGTTGTCGTTTTGGTCCAAAGTTTCGGGGAGATACATTCAACCAAATGGTAATGAATTCTATTTCAATTCAAATGTAATCCTATGATTGTTGGAAGCCGCCTTTACGCTTCATGTAACAAAGTGGCCAATTATAGGGTAGAAAACCCTACACGCAATTGCTTTTGAGTTCGGAAACCCCCGGGAAATCAGCTACTTCTGCCCAGTCTCGGGAACGATGCTTTCGAGACTCAAGACTTTGCACTTAAAACAGTTTTTTAAACCAAATACAGTTCTTTCCCTTAACTGCATAAAGTGTACTACATAAAAAAGAAAAAATTTAAATTAGTAAAACCCTTCGGGGTGTATATAATACAGTGATAGATATTCTCTTTGGCTGCAGCGGAAGTTCTGCAGCGGCCATTCACTGGAAGAATCCGGTGAATCATCGATTGCTTTAAAAATGAATTTACACCAACTGTGTTATAATCCATTTTCATTTCATATTCATCAGGTAATATGTAAAATTACGATTAATAATAATAGCGCTAACCAGAACTAAAGCGCAAATGAGTCTTTGATGCGATCACCGTATAAGTTTTTTATTACGAGGGTGAGTCAAACGAAAACCGCAAAATTGTAATTAAAATTCCAAATTTCACCCCACAGTGTTGTAATTTTGCAGATCCGTTAAAAATGAATTGTAGAAATATCCGGTAGGTGGCAGGAAAATAGAGACAAGCAAACAACGTCACAGCAGCAGTTTAAAGATGACCGCCCCATTTCAAGCATGCACCAAAGAAGTTTATGAATGGTGATGCATGTTTGTCAACAGCGGCAAGTTTATGAATGGAGTGTGAAGTTCACAAATGGTGTGACAACAGTATCAGGAGCCCCTCGCCCGGTTCAGGCACAACTATTTGGACATCAGAGAATATTGCAACAGTTGAAGCCTTAGTGTTGGAAAATCGCCGAGTAACGATTGATGAAATTGTAGAATTGTTAGACATTAGTTATGGTTCAGCCCACCACATCATTTCACATCAATAGGTTTCACACCTTCACTCCGCTGTTTTTCTTTAGTGCATGTTTGAAGTGGGGCGGCCATCTTTAAACTGCTGGTGTGACGTTGTTTGCTTGTCTCTACTTTCCTGTCACCTACCGGATATTTCTACAACTCAATTTTAACTGATCTGCAGAATTACAACACTTCGGGGCGAAATTGGGAATTTTAATTACAATTTTGCGGTTTTCATTTGACTCATCCTCGTATATTTATTCACTGTCCAAGCTTCCTCGCCATGATATATTTAAATATTATTAGTCACAAGATTGATAACGGAAATATGTATCTTAAAATTGTAACAAAATTAAAGAAGAAATACAATTCCTCTGCGGAGTTTACTTAAATATTAAAAACTGTATCATAAAGAATTTCTTTGGTTAATTAGCTGAATATTCAAATAATTTCTTATAATAAATGAAAAGGTATATTTGAATGGATTTTTTTATAGATTTAAAAGTATAAATTCTATTTATCCTTTTATTTAGAATGGAAAATTTTTTAAGGGGAATCGTCTTCAGAGTTTATATCAAGTGAATCTCCAAGCAGTGTTGCTCGTATACACTGAACGACCAATTTATTAGAGACACCCCGATAATAGCGTGTTCCGCCTCCTTTAGAAGCGAGAACTGCCTGAATACGTGCTGACATGGATTCAAGAAGGTGTTGAGACCGTTGCGAGGAATAGCAGCCCAGGCTGACATCACAGCGTCCCATAATTGGTGCAGGTTGGACGGTGGTGTGGGAAGGCGTCGGATGGTTCTTTCCACTTCATCCCATAAATGTTCGATCGGGTTGAGATCGGGCGACCGAGCTTATAGCCACTGAAGCAGGTGGAAGTCCGCGTCATGTTCCTCGAACCAGTCCAAGACCATTCGAGCACGGTGACAGGGAGCATTGTCCTGCTGAAACTGTCCGTCACCACCAGGGAACACAGTCATCAAGAACGGGTGTACCTGATCGGCAACAATGTTCAGGTACTGTGTCGCATTCAGGGATGTATCTACGGATATCAGTGTGTCCCAAGAGAAGACACCCCAGACCAGCACTTCTCCTCCACCCGCCTGTACGGTTGTCTGCTGACAGGATGGGTCCATGGCCTCGTGCTGTCTGCGCCAGATGCGCAGTCTGTCGTCCGCATGATGAAATAGGACCGCGATTCGTCGGACAGGCGATCTTCTTCCACTTATCCAGTGTCTAGCAGGCGCCCTTTCCTATTTTGCGGTGACAGCGACGGTACCCGTACTGGCCATCTGTTGTTAAACCAGGCTCGGTGCAAGGTGCGCCGCACCGTGTGCTCCGAAATGGTTTGAGAAGCTCCCTCATTGAACTGCGCTGCAATTTGTTGGGCTGTTCCCGTCCTGTTGCTGTGGATGTTTCGTGCCTGTCGCCGTTGGCCTCGTTCATCCACGGCCCTGTTTCTTCCGGAGTTGTGTTTGTTGGCGGTTGTTTTTTGGCATTCACGGAATACCCTTGACACTGTTGCACGGGAAAACCCGAGGAGGTTTGCGAAATGCTCAACTGCACCCGTCGAGCTCCAACGATCATGCCTCGTTCAAAGTAGGTCAAATCCTTGGACTTACCCATATTCAGTCCACTTCTGCTGCAGACTGCAACTTGTGATCCAATGCATCCCTTTTATCATCGCTTCGGCCTGTTCCATTGTTTGTGTGTCACTGAGAGGCCGATCCATTTTCGCCGGCCAGGTGGCCGAGAGGGCTAGGGCGTAGGCTTTCTAGTTCTCGAGTCCGCCTAGCCGTGGATTCGAATCCCGCCGTGGGCATGGATGTTTGTGTTTGTCCCG
>JAHWFO010092203.1:848046-873978 GCA_023313115.1 Rhysida immarginata
TTTGCTGCCTTAGATATTTTAATGATTTACCCACTAACATTATTCATGTTCCTAGTTTTACAAAAACTAATAATATGTATTTGACAAATTTTAATGATTCACTTTTATTAATTATTATTATTCTTATTATTTTTATTTTTATTATTATTATTAGGTGTACTGATTGTTTTTATTACATGTTTTCCTTTTTACTTTTGTACAGTCATCAAAGGGAAATAATCCACACTTGAGTTTTACCGTTTAAATTTAATATTACATTTAGAGTTAACATTATTAAGATTATTAAATTTAAATAATTATAATTAAAAAAAGCTATTAAAACAACACATTAGCATGAAATATAATATTAAGTATTAAACTCGTGTGGATTATTTCCTTTGGTTGACTGTACTTATTGTGCGTAGTAAATAAAATTTCTAATTTCTAGAATCAATTACTGACTTATCACTTGGTACACCTTGTTTAAATGATTTATTTTCACTTTTTGCTATATCAGTAGCATACTGCATAAATTGTTTTTTCCCAAATCCTATTCCCATTTCAACTCTTTTATATGCATAATCTTTTAATTTAACTTCATTCTCAGGGGGTCAAAACTCAGGCTAATAATGAAAAAGGTATAAATAATCATTAAAATCATCTTTTTTATTACCTAATCTTTAATTAACAGTTTAATTTTGATAAACCGCAATATTAATATGAAAATAATTATTTATTCCGGTAAAAAGAGACAATTTCTACCATTGCATGCAATATAGACAAGGTGTTGTTAATACTTCCAGATCACATTTCCAAAAAGTTTAAATTCTAAATTTTAATAAATTTACTGAAATTATGACGGCTTCATATCGTCAATATTACATATATTAACTATAAAATAATTCTTTAACTAAACGAACGTACAACAGAAATAAGCATTAACATGTTGCTATTGTACCTTTAAGATGCACCAATGGCTTATGCGCCATCGGCGACGATATCTTTAAAGGGAATTGAAAAACCTTTTCCTCGTACTATTTTTGGGTCGTTTTCTCCCTGTGTTTGAACTTACCTTCCACGGAAGACGCCAGCTATAACAAATCCCCGACTCTCTACCTTAAGAATATTTTACGTTTAACGGTTTTCTTCTCTCTCTCTTTTTTTTTTTTTTTTTTTTTTAGAAAAGCCCTTTTTTGAAAGGCCTTCTCCTTTTTTTTCAGGAAACTTCTTGACACACGAGTCAAGTTGAAAAGCCACCGTGAAAAGTTTTGCTAAAAGCACGTCCATATTTCATTGAAAACAGTTTCCATTTCACCACTGTCGACTGGGCTTGACATCTTTGTAAATCGTAATGCTAAGCAAAACCCAGTCATAAATAATGCATTGAAAAATTTAGTCCACTCCTTTCCATTCTTATCTTGCCTCAAATACGTTGTCGCTGATGAAAATGTAAAAAGTGGGTTTCTTCTAATGAAGGAGAAAAATAATAAGTTCATTTTTCATTTGCTCATTTGATTGTCACCTACGTACAAACTTTTTTTTCGAAAAGATGATGAAAAGAGTTGCGGGAGTGATATTACCTGCTACAGAACACCGAAGCTGTTAAGTCGCTTGGCTTCACGTTCAATTAAGACTGTGACACTCGTTTAATAAAACGCCTTTGAAAGGCACCTAACTGGAGGTGAAAGGGGATAAAGACAATTTACTTTGAAATAGCACAGAAGTTAGGAAATAAGGCAAAAAATCAGATACGAGGAGAAAAATCGGTAATTGTCTATATCACTTATGAGGTATTAACATTTATATTAACAATGCAAGCTATGTTGTTCGTATTGGTGTATACTTGAAATAAGGCTAATTGTTACCTAAGCTGTAGGTATTGGTGTATACTTTTCTGTAGAGACTGACACACGACCGTGCGGCTCCTTACTTTTCAGAAATTTGACAAAAACAAATTGGCACGTTTATAAAAGAGATTCTATACCGAATGGCCTATAAATTACATACCAAGATTAATCGTAAATTTCTCAGCTCGTACTAATTGTAATTGTATGAATATTGTGTGATATGTTTATGACATCAAGTCATTTCATTTAACGTGTTTTTGTATCATTTTGGACAGAATGTCGTCGCACTGGATTGTCCCAATCAGTATGGATGTGGCTTCGATTGCCTTTCGTATTTACTTAAACTCAATCCACAAGATTTATTTTTATAGGGTCGCGTGAAGGACAAAATCTATAAGACGAACCTTAAGACATTGAGCGAGCTGCAAATACATTTCGAGCATGAAATTTTGGCCATTCAACACACATTCTCACGAAGGTGGTGGCAAATTTTTGCAATCCGATTACGTATAATCATTCAGATTAATGGCAAACACATCGAACCTGTGTTGTTTTATACGAGTGACTTTTGGTGAAAATCATGAATGTTTGGCAAAAAAGTGTGCACGAAAGTGTAAATCCACCCATTTGGGTGACTTTTGGTGAAAATCATGAATGTTTCGCAAAAAGTGTGCACGAAAGTGTAAATCCACCCATCATATGCCACGAAAGTGTAAATGCCAGTTCATATGCATTGTAGTTTGTCTCGGTACAACACAACTTTCATCTTGAGAGGTAGGTATGGGGCACCCGTTACCCACGGAGTAATAACGTTTTACTCCATGCGGTTATCTACTCACACGAGTGGCACACAGGGAAACGTTGTGCATTATGAGCCTAGAGATGTCCGTTCAGATACCTGTGAGAGTATATTTTTAAAACTTTTTTCTTCACCTTTTGTGCGGTAAAAGCGCGTAGATGAAGTTTCTGCATGCTTTCTTTTGCAACCATATCGGTGCGAGATAGGACACACATTGCTTAATAAAAAATGTTTGTTTTAATTCCATCTATCTACCATATTCTTCTGTAAGGTAAGTTTTGAATCACCCTGTATACAGGGTGTATCTATAGCCTACATTTGTAACAAACATCGGGGGGGGGGATTCCTGGGATCAAATCAAGAAAGAATGTCCCAATAAACATGTATCCTACAAAGCGTTATTACTGAGTTACATGCGACAGTGTTACAGGATTTACACTGGCCCCGCCATGAGGAGCAATGTTTGGTGGCAACGCCTCAACATAAGCCGCTCGAACAGACCTGAGAATAGCATCTAGATCATTAACACGGGCCCGCAGCATCTGAAATCGAAAATTAGGACCGCTATCTATGATTATGCTTTTATCTTCGATCTGTACCCAAACGGAAACTCTTAGTCGCTTATCTTTTTTATCAGCAGATCTGGTCCTTTCGAATAGCTACACAGGCGTTATTGATATGCTCTTCCAGAGCGTTGATGTCGTTAACCGGAGTAGCGTACACACACTTTTCAGGATCCTCGCAGATAAAAGTGCAGTAGATTAAGGTCAGCAGTCCGGGCAGGCCGATACATTGGACCCCGCGGCCAATCCAAAGTCGTGGGAAGGTGTCATCCAAAAACACTCCTGTACACGTCATGCTGATGACGTCTATGAAACAAGTGACATCTGTGAACATACGCATATAACTCAATAATAATGCTTTATAGGTCATATGTGCATAGGGACATTCTTGTTTTAATCACCGCCCCCTCTCAACGTTTGTTACAATTGATACACCCTGTACACAGTATTTAAATTTATTCATATTTTGATTATTAATTAGCGGAGCACTTATTGGTTTCACAATGTCCGTTTGTCCCCTTCATATTTTCCACATTTTTGAAACTCGGAACGTAGCTTACCTTAGGCATGTCCTACTTCACTATTTAGTTGGGTTTGATTGGCCCACTGGGGTCGGAGTTAGATCTATGGCAACATATGGCATGTGATATATCATTCGATCGGAAATGATGAGAAACGAAAGAAGACAGAGCTTCCGTATTTTCTAAGTATTACATTCGAGAAAATCAATTTTTTGATTAAAAAAATTTGGGGGGGGGGGGGTAAGAAGTGCAGATAAAGGAGTAAAAATAGATGAAGTCAGGGCTTCCGCTACTTTCCTATACCGTTTTTTTTGGGGGGGGGGGTTAATTACTTATTGGTTTCACAATGTCCGTCCAGTTCATATTTTCCACATTTTTTGACGAAGAAGGTTGAAATTTGGAATATAGCTTACCATACGCATCTCCTACTTCACTGTTTAGTTTGGTTTTGATTGGCCCACTGGGGTTAGAGTTACGGGGATGGGAGTTAAAAATACAAACTCGGGGCTTCAGCTACTTTCCTATACCCTCCTCAGGGGGATTCATTTCTTGTTAAATAAACATTGAGCTAGTATATTAGAATTATTCTTTCATTTAGCGGATTATGTCAAGAACTTTCCAACAATTTTCCTACCTACATGGAAAATCGGGAGTCTACTTTTATGGATCAAATGAATGATATATTCTCAAGTGCGGTTATTTAACATTTCATATTTACATGTTCGCAAGATGATACATAGTCGAAAATAATTTAGGAAATTCCCAATGTTGTTAAACCACAGATGTATACAGTTATTTAACTGACTGTGTTGGAGAGTATACACCACTATTGTAGCTTAGGCAGCATTTACCTTATTTCAAGTGTACAAAGAACATATTTTGCATTAAGAATTATGATACATTCATTTTGACATCCTTACGAACTATAAATTGTTCAATGGAGATGAAAGTTCGAGAGAATTCTATAGAAATTTGCCATGTATTGATTCCAGTTCCTTGAAAATTATTTTCTAATTTACCTAACATTAGGCTATAAATAGCTCTTTGAATAAATCATATTTTTAAATAAACTGTTTCATAATTACTTTTAAAACGAGAATTTTTTTACCGTAAATAGAATTAAAAAGAAATAATAAAAAAAACTTCCCTTCTCCTTTCAGAATCCTTTCAGTTTAATCCCGCGCATAAAAGGAGATTAAACCTGTAGAAATTGAAAAAAATACTCTGACCAACCTGTAGTATCAGAGACGTACGAAGATATGAAACCCGAATCCTCGAAGGAATAAGAGAGAAAAAAAATAAATGAAAAAGTGCAGGAGAGATAGAGCGAAGGGTGGAGATGCAACACGAAAGTAAAAGAAATTTAAACCCCCAAATCCACAATGCGATTAGGTAGGACGGCTGGATGCGCCTGCAAAAGCTAAGCTTCCATCATCAGCTCCTATGTGAAGGAGGAGGAACAAGGAGATATACTGACAAACGGAAAATAATCTCAGGGAACTAGCTTTTTAAATAAAGAACGTCTTTAAATAAAAACTATTAAATTAAACTATGATCAAATTAAATCCTCAAGAATTTCACTGGTACAGGCGTTAGGTGATAAGAGACTCTGACAGCTCCTCATACTTAAAAAGGGCGTTCCTTTTACAAAATGGTGATGAATTATGGATTATACAAGAGCTCTTCGATAGACAATGGTCATACATTTGTTTTACAACATACCTTTAACCCATCCTCTTAATGTAGATGGTCTTTTTTAAAATTAGTCCCATTTGGATGTGATGTAATTGTTTCAGAGTTTCTGCCAGTTTTGAAGTCATGCTGGAAGCCATTTTTGAGAGGTCCTTCAGAATCGCCATTTCCGAGATGGAAAATGCCTCCTATGAAAGGGTTTCTTCAAATGGGGGGAAAAAAAGAGGCTAGATCTGGACTATAGGTAGGATGAGGAAAAACATTTCACATCAATTTTCGAGATGTATTCAGTGACGACACTTGCACTGCGGGGCCGTGCGTTGTCGTGAGGCAGTATCGATCCTGTTGCACGGAGATGCGATCTTTTGTTTTTGATATGACCTTGCAGAATTTTCAGTATATCCCAATAGCTGATGGGAAAAACATAATTCCTTGTCCACATCAATTTGTATACGCATATTTCGATCCACATTGTGATCATCAGCAGCAGTGTATATAAAAGATAAGAGGAAAAGGGTTTTTTCAAACCAAGCTTTTATAATGTTTTATTTAGTGATTTAAATAAAGCTTAATTTTGAAACAATACACAATAGATACATTTAACTCTTGTCATAACGAATTGTTTGTTGTGGCAATTGGACAATTCGTAGTAATGAATTAGTACCATTAGAACACGAACCAGTGAACCGATTTGAAATTTTTTTTCTTTAACATAAATCGTCATTGATCTTGTGTGTGTGTGTCAAGTTTCAGCTCCCTAGCTTGTCGGGAAGTTGGTTTAATACTGATTACAAGATTTGACCTAAACAAACTAACATTGCAAGTTTAATAAAAGCTTTTAAAAAACAGGTTGTAAGTTATCAAAGAAATGAGAGTGTTTGGAGAGTTATAAAAAAATCCACCTGGTGGGAAAATAATTAAGAGGTATGGTAGGTATTAAGAGGAAAAGTTCTGACGACTGTAAGTGTTCTAAAGCAAACTGTTGGGGCTCTTCATCAAGCTTCTGAAGAAAACGTGGAAGAAGTTCAAACAGCGGAACTTCAAAGAGGCCCGAGGAAATCCATTCGAGAAGCATCGAGACAATTCTACGTACCGCCAACAACAGTGCATTGAGTGCCGCATAAGTAGCCTTACAAAGTTGGATGAAGATTGTTTATGTTCGTACTACCTTTAGCGCATATGAAGAAGTATGTTAGCGTGTCTTTTGAGTTATTGCATGTCTTCATTTTTCTTTCGGTTCTAAATTCTGATAAGGTGTGGGAGGGCCCCGCTCACCTGTATATATTAAGCCTTCTTTTCGTTTCGTAACAACAACGATTTTAAAAGAAGTTTTTGTCGTGCATTTCTTTTTTCGACCCTTTCAAAGTGGATATTTAAGTAGGCACACGCTTGCTTCAAATCCCAGGGATTATTATTTTCATCATACGAGCTGCAATTCGTGGAATCTACACTTTTCTAGAAAGATATCGATTACTTTATTTTTCCCCTTCTTCCTTTTAAAAATTGGAAATTAGAAAAAATTTTTTTTGCAACACCTCTTTCTTAAACTGTTGGACACACGCAAAGAGAAATGCAAATCTACTAAATTCAGTAGAAATTCAACTCCCTTTTTTATGGTGATAAACATTCATTTTACATCATTTTTATGGAAGTTAATTTTACCATACGAAGTTTGTGCATCCCACTTTCAATTTTTTAATGTAAAGCAAAATAATTTTTTAGGATGGTAGGTGATTATGTCTTTTATATTACATTTTTCACATAAGTTAGACAGACAGTTGATGTAGGCGGTTATCTTAATATTGATTAAATTAAAAAATCACAAAACATTTGTCGTAAGAATCTCATTAAAATAGCATATAAAAGAACCTTCAAATTAAATAAAAACTTTTGGCCGCTGGAGTCTTTAAACATATTCAAAAATGTAAATTCACGGCTATTCAAAATGATTCATCTGATTTCAAAGGTTATACAGGGTGTAAAAGAATTCATGTTACAAACTAGTAGGGCTTGTAGGTGGTTAGAGTAGATTAAGTTTGCATAGGAAACCCTGGTTGGAAATTGATCATTCATCTGTTATTAGGATGGAATCAACCAAACCGGCGGTTCTCAACCTTTTCACAACTGCGTACCGCTAAAATAAAATTTTTAACAAAGGCATAGGATGTACCAATAATTGACAGTTTTAAGACATTACAGTGAACCGATATTGTGTACTTAAATCATTTTGTGTTTTGAAACTTCTCTAGTTATACCATTAAATTGTAAATGCAGAATGTGCCAATCTCTAAACAATTTTATATCTTTAAAAGCTATTAAGTTAATAAATTTTCCCCTAACTAATGCATAGTTCACCAGAAGTTGACAAGCAGTTTCACCAGTAATTGAAAACATTTTAATTAAACATTTTTATTATATATTTTTACAAAAAAAATTTACAACGTTTTAAAAGTAGCTTCTAATGACCTGATAAAATCAAACCGGTTAACAAATGTGTAAAGTATTTAACATTAACTAAAATTGTGCTTTTTAAAACTTAGGTTGTTCATACGTATATATCAGTTATCTTTTTTTTTTTGAAATGATAATTAAATCGGTCCACTCCCTCTAGAGTGCAAGGTGTTTTCCACTTGTGCAATAAAAACGTATCAGATCTTGGCCAAACGTATTGCCCAACAAATTGTTCATGGAAAATCTTGATTTTTACTATTGTTCTCCTACTTGAAAAGTTCATCCAATTTAGTGAATCTTATTATAGTAAACAGACTAGTTATTTTTTCCTTGCAAAATAACTTATCCTGGACTATTTGTTTGATCGTCTCTGTGACAAGATTCAGGACCAACAAACACAAACGGTGAATAGGGCTTAGAAGACTTATGTCAAAATGGATGATCTAGAAACTTTGAAGTTAGACTTAAAATCATCATGGAATTAAGAAGTTAGACTTAAAATCATCATGGAATTAAGAAGTTAGACTTAAAATCATCATGCTTCCTTTTTTAGTACCCAACATTCTACACCACAGAAGTATATTTTTATTTGTTTTTTTTTTAAACAGAAATTATCCGTAATTGACAGGTTATGTCTATTATGACCTGTGGGACTTCATGAAAAATCTTGTCTACGAATTTTACATACGTTTTTCCAATAAAGCTTGTTTTATTGTACATGAAATTTCAATAGTTGAATGATTCAACGCTAATAGAAGGGGAAAAATGAATTTCTGCATGGGAGTTCCTATGCAAAATTTGATATATTCTAAACTACCTACAAGTTCTATCATGTTTGCAACGTGTTATACTCTGTATTTCTGAATTCAGCCAGTACAAAATTGAACAAACCAAAAGTAAAACTCTTCAGTTTTGTCTCTCGTAAGTGATCTATGACTTCCCACAGTGGTATGAACAAAGGTCGACACGACATTCAAATTCAACCCAAACTCCTACCATCATCATACCCACGTCACTCACTCAATGTACAGCAGTATTGATTTTGAGCTCAAATAAGGTTATGTTAATTTATTAAATTCTATACATTTTTTTAATTAATTCAATGGGTTTTCACCAGGCGCCTATAAAAAATATAGTACTTTACACTTACAATAAGAAGTCGCACGGCATAAAGTTTGGTGATCTAGGGAAGCAGACCAAGTTATCAGGTCTACTGAGCCAAAGCCAACGGTGAGAGAGTACTTTATTTGAAAATTTCAAGGTTCATTTAATCTATACTTAGTTAATTGATAGTAAAGGAAATGTTCACATTTCAATGAGTGATTATTTCTACAGGTGATTCTGAAAAAGTGTGTATAACTGTAAGCAATGACAGATGTGACCAGAATGAACATTTTCTTTTAATGCAATATGGGGTCGCAAGTACATTGTTCAGGAGCTATCACGGTTTATATTTATTGCTTGAATTATCATGAACTCGCGGGTATCAGCATCGCTTTATTGAAAATCATCTACTAGGTCCGTACATCATGCCTAACCACTTGTCAGGCGAGAATTACAACCAGTTTCTGCAGGATAATATCCCTCTGGATGTTCGACAAAACATGTGGTACATGCATGATGGAGCTTCGGCACACTTCGCTTGGACAGTGCGCGGCACTCTAAATACCGCCTTCCCAGAAAGATAGATTGGGCGAGGTGGACCTGTAGCTTGGCCAGCTCGCTCACCTGACCTCAACCCACTTGATTTCTTTGTATGGGGCCATCTTCAGAACCTAGTATATAAAACGCCTGTGGACACAGCGGGTGATCTTGTAGCACGAATTGCTGTTGCTGCCACTCAAGATACTCCAGACATGTTTCACCGGGTGCGAGAATCGGCGGTGTCAGCTATGTCGCACCAGTGTGGCCGAACATTTGCTTTGAACTGGCGTCGTTATCGTACGTAATGTTTACAGCTTTTGTTGTCTCTTTTGGTTGGCGTCTAAACTAGAGGACTCCCATGATGTCCACGAAACCGTATTATTGTCATTAACATAAAGTGTCTTGCAAATAAAACGTGATAGCTCCTAAACAATGTGCTTGCGACCCCACATTGTATTAAAAGAAAATGTTCATTCTGGTCACCTCTGTCATTGCTTACAGTTATACACACTTTTTCAGAATCACTTTGTATAGTCAAGTCGATATATGCAATATCGAATTAAGTCCATGATCGGAATATCATTACAGTACCATCATCGACAGTCGGATTTCAACAAAACAGAGTCGGACAAATTTTACATTTCTTCTCGTTAAAGATAATAATTCATAGAAGTTACCAAGCCCATTTAAAATATTCTCAACTTGATATCTAAAATCTATTATTGGAACTGCATGTATTCCATCATCATACATGTTTCATAGGGGAATATTGCTTCATTATGCGCTCGCCAACAACTTTTTATTCTCTTCCCTAAAGGTAATTCGCTTAAAAAAAACTTCTACTAAATTTATAGTTTGTTTATTGTAAATAGTACGGTGCTTATGAAAAGCTGAACGAGATACTTTACCTTCACGTTAAAAATGTTTTTCGGTTTCTTTACAGTTATTCATGGAGTACAAAATTTTTAAAATGCTTTCTTTGCAGGATCGTATCTGTTCATGTGCCTGTCTACGTAAAGAAATGAAATCATTCACAAATTTCGACGAAACTCCTATTTATTTTTTTTAAAAGACTTGACATAGCATTTTCAAATTCGTGAAAACTGTAATATAAAAGGAATAAATAGCGATTATGTGTTGAGTGTTTAGACCTTTTATACTAGTTTTTTTGATAAAGAATTCAATGCGTTTTTACCAATGCAGCCGTTGAAAAGGAAATAAAAGCCTGTAAGAAATGAGAAAATGTTTAAAAATGGATTATATCCATTTTATTTGTAAATAATTTAATTTTTCTAAATAAATAGCGAAAATAATTCAATAGACATTCGTATTTAAGCAAAGCATTGCATACAATTTCTATCATTAAATCATATTAGTGTCATTCTAATCTTTACGAACCTTCTTGTATTGAATATTTTTTGTGACGACTTATTTAAATATAAATTAAGCAACTGCCTTTAATATTAAAGATTTTTTTTCGATATATGAAACCAATTAATAAATACCGCTTTTATATCGTCATTCATTTTCCTTCTGTGTGTGCCGGCCAGGTGGCCGAGAGGGCTAGGGCGTAGGCTTTCTAGTTCTTGAGTCCGCCTGGCCGCGGGTTCGAATCCCGCAGTGGGCATGGATGTTTGTGTTTGTCCCGGGCTGCGTACAGATATAACTTGTGTAAAAGGCGCAAAATGACCATAGTAGTCGACGCCAAATTTCTATAACTCCCCCCCTTCTGTGTGCACATCGGTGTATTATAAGCAGACAGTTTGCACATAGTGAGAATGCATATAATACGCAGGAGTTATCAAGTACATAAATAGCACGTCATCTATACATATATTTAAACAAACCTTTAAAAAGAGCTGTCGCAGTCTGGATATCCTTAGGAAATCAGAGTTTTTCCTGAACAATTCTAAACATTAAATTCGAAAACGAGAAGGAATTTCTAAATTGCATCATTTTAATGAACTAACAGAATTAAAGGTTTGATGAACGGAGAGAGGTTTGAAACGAGTTGAAAGAGTCCGAAATGAAGTTAACATGGTCTCTAGGGTAAGTACTGTAAAACGTGGCTAGAACTCGAATAAACCGCTAAAAAAGATCAGCAATTGTTATTCCAGACGAGACATACTGATTGTAAGCAAGAAAGCTCTCTTCAAAGAAGAATTTCAGTCGTTAAAGGGCTTTACTGAAACCGAAAAGACATATAGGGTAAAAAATTCTCTTTACAGTAAATTTTTTTTCAAGGTAATTTTACAAAATATTTTTAATTCCTTACACTGTATATTATCGAATAATGAACGTTATCGAATATGAAAAGGTTTTTGAGAAAAAAATAATTCGTAAAACCCATAAGGACCGCCGCAGTTAATGACGCCTTCGATGGCCCGAATGAGCCTTGGGGCTTAAATTTTCGTTTATTCTAATTTGACTATCAACCTGCTTATTCGGTTAATGTGTTATTTAAGTTGACAAAATGGATTTAATACGTTATATATGAAATATTTTAAAGTTTTCTCGCTTTAAAATTTTACGGTTTATAAAAAAAGAACATGCCATAAACTTTGAAGTCACCTTTTTGTCGATTATGTGCTAATACATTTTTTCCTCCTTATTTATTTTAAGTTTGTGGACATGAATAAATACCAACTCTTCTGAAAGTTTGAATATTTGTAAGCAAAACATGTAAAAAACAACCCCTAAAAAACAGAAAAGAAGCGAAAAACACGAAAGATGGTGAGGATTGGAGGAGGACGCTGAAGGTCAGCGGAGGTCACCGGCAGCACAACGTCCTCCGCACCCTTATTATAACTTCTCTTTTTCTTCACTATCGATTCGCCCCCAAAATTTACAGTTAGGGATCAATGACAGACGCGAAGAGGATTTTTTTTAGGAAGGAAGACTGGGTGAGCAGGGAATTACACAAACTCCATTCGTTTTTGTTACTCTGGGAGTTTATTTTTCTTTATCTTCAACATGGCCTTCCTGTCGACATAATTCCCCCTTTGCCCTGTTTTATTAAGGTTTGCAAATCATTGCCCAACACAGGGACTTGGCTGTGCCGCAATCAGGCGTGAATTTTCTGCTTTCATGACCGGACGAAGTCGACGTACGAAGGAAAAACGAACGAACGAAGGAACGACGGTGGCGGCGACAGTCCTTTGGAATTTCTCCGCCATCGCTGCTGCAACGACAGTTTGGCCGATCAATAATTCAATGCTTTTTCTTTTGTTTGTTCACTTATTTTTGTTTTTCGGAGAAACGCTTTGTTTGTTTGCTTCCATGCATTAAATTTTATTTCCCTTATCTAATATAGATCTGTAGTAGAAGAAAACCAAAAATTCATTCTTTTTTCACTATGGAATTGCGAATTTTATTTCAAGCATGAATACAATGAACTTGATCAATGATTGGCAAAGAAATTTTAAAAATAATAATGATTATTATTAAATTATTATTATTATTATTTGCAAAAAAAGATTCGTCGATAAAAAAAAAATCTGTATGTTGGAATATCATGTATGTTTTTAAGGAAGTACCGCTTTGACATAAAAAGGGACAATTTATTAACACCTTAATTTTATATGATCTTCATAGAAATTGGCCGCCTGAATTGTTAAATGTGCTTTGAGATAGGCAGGATGTTTTGCTTTTGGAATTTTTTTTTTTTGCCTGGGTTAATACAGTCAATGCTGACACATAATATGAGACCTTACATAAGTTGCGTCGTGCAATCAGAAACAAAGGGCGTGGCATTCTCATTAGAAAGATCGTTTTGCTTCACGACAATGCTCGTCCACACGTGGCTCAACGAACACAAGATATCATCGATTACTTGGCTGAGAACAACTTGATCACCCTTCGTATCCCCTAACCTAGCACCCAGTGATTATCATTTGTTCTTGCATTTAAAGAATGGATTATAATACGTTATAATACGTATACGAAATATCTTAGTTTTCTCGCTTTAAAAGTTTACGGGTTTATAAAGAAAGAACATGCCATAAACTTTGAAGTCACTTTTGTCAATTATGTGCTAATACATTCTTTCCTCCTTATTTATTTTAAGTTTGTGAACATGAATAAATACAAACTCTTCTGAAAGTTTGAATATTTGTAAGCAAAACATGTAAACGCCGAGATCACAGATAATGAAACGAATAATTTTGAATAAAACAATAATGAGAATGGCTATTTTATACACAACTCCGATTATATGACCGGTAAATATGCGAATACTGTACAAAGATATTTAATCAGGCAATTTCTAACACCTGGCATTCTTATTCGAAGAAGATGGGCAAAAACTAAGGATTTGAGCGACTTCTAATGCTACCGCAGTCCGGGCAGATAAGCTGTATCAATTTCTACAATTGACAACAACATTTATCATCGTGGAAAATAAGGGAAAGAGTACTTCTGTCATAATATAGTGTAAGGCCTCATTAAACTTCATAAATATTTATCATGTATTCCAATATTCCTATAAGTGTCGAGCGAACGACAAATACTGTGGCCGGCTCCACCTTGTCAATGACAGGGGTCAACGACGCGTGGAGAGGATTGTATAGAACTTCGAGAACTAACAGATCACAAGGGAATGCAGAGGAAAAATTCGGAACGCATTATGCGCCCGAACTGTCCTATTTAGGCTATAACAGCTAACTTCTGTAGTTGTCGACATCAGAGGCTAGTGGCGATTCTGTTAAGATCTGGAAATGTTTTCATGGAAGACCTTAGGTTCCCTAATAATTTAAGGCAACGCCTCAATGCTGTACCCCATGTGTGTTCTCCATTTAAATGGGTTTTCACGTGCCGGTAACATTATTGGTGATCAAGGAATAATTCATGCGGTGGCTTACCCTTGCCTTCTACATGGTTAGTAAAGGACAAACACAAACATCCATGCCGAACCGGTGCCCCGAGCATCTGTATGAGAAAATTTTTGGTCGACTACGCCTATTTGTTCATGGCTACAGTCTTCACTCCTGGGGTAGTTCCAGATCTTAATCCTCAAAGTTTCCGAAACGGAGGAAAATATAGTTCGCCTAACAGTTAAGGATAGAGACTATTTTTTCTATAATTTTTTAGATGTTTTTTAAAAATTTATTAGGATTTTGCAACGAGAAAAAAGAAAGAAACTGGAACTTATCCAGGACATCAGAATAAGTCAAGGTGAAAGTCCCGACTTCATACAAAGCAACTGGTTCCGCAAAGTTGATAGACCATTACTGGATACCAAAAAAACTCCTTAGGAATTAAGGTTTCGGTTTTTCTTCATGAAAACTAGAAGGAAGGTTTCATTTTGGCGTGTAGACTCTGTTTATCCCACATCAGCAAAAGGAGGGAGGGTCATTAAACAAAAACAGACCCTTTATGATCTATGCAAGAGCGCCGACGCTCTTCGGTGAACAAACACGAAAGGATGAAGTAATGGCGTTTGGATGGCGTGGGTTCTGCTTTCTTCTGCTTCGCGTGTAAATCATCCGAACGACGGAATCTTAAATCCCACCCGGGGAGAAAAGGACCGGCCATTACCATCCTTCTGTTCTGCATTGGCAGTTCAAAAGTTATCGATTTTCCCGACGGCAGCTGCGCGACCAAGATAATCCCTCAGTGCCGGCGGTGGCGGCGTGGCATTTTCGCTTCGTCACCGTTCTCCTCTATGCAACCAACCAACTTTCTAAAAAATATGAATTAAGGGTTGTGGTTTGAGTAAATAAAACTACAATAAATCCTCTATATATACTGAAAAGCGGAGCGAACATTTTATCTCCAGGCTTAATATTTTTAAGTTCTCAGACGGCTGTTTTTTTTAAATGCATGTGCCTTCATATTTGAGCCATCTCTTGCATGTCGTGCCCTCTGAAAATAAACAAAACGCGTCGCGAAAGAAACCATCGTGAGATTAAAGCGAACAAAAGAGCCCAAAACTCTTAGATAGAGCACACCATTTTGGAGCTAAATTTATACACTCGATGTTTTAATCAATAAATATGAAATGTGAAAATGACAAAACAGTTCCGCCTAAAAGAGAAAAAAAACAGGGAATCCAACCTCATTCCCATTATCTATTTTTTCGCTGCCTTTTTCTTTCTTCCTTGAAAACGGCGCGGAGCGCTCTTCACAAAATGGACGACGTGCCACGATTCTCTAATGGAGTTGCACTACGTGATCCCGATGAAAATAGGAAGGAATTTATGTTTTTGTTAGATAATTGCAGGGGCGATTTTAAACTGCACTTGGCGAAAATTTTACAGCATGTTAAATGCACAAAAAAGCATTTTCCAGCCAATCTGAGGCATATAAATGTTAAAAGGCTTCAACGAGGTAACATTCCGGTACAAGAACTGAAAACACAGTACATGAATATAAAGGTGACATTAAATTTTTTCCAGGTTATTTTTTTTTTTTACTTATATTATTCATCTGTGTATTTAAGAGGCAGGTTTTTTTTCTTAAAAGTTCTGGGTACTATGCAAGAACTAATTGTATAGGTGAGCGGTTCCCAAACTTATGGGGTCACGGAACACTTTTCAAACTGAAATTCATCGCAGAGCACTAATTTTCATTTAGTACTTCTATATTATGCCGAATGATTTTACAAAAATAAGGAACTACGCGGAGCACAAGTTGGAAACTTCTGCAAAATGTATTCTCGGTCAACTAGGCAACGCCTGAACCCTCGAAGGTACAATACAATGCACGTAACAGAAAATAAAAATCTTGTAATGTAAATGTTGCTGACACAAATTCTATTTTAAGGTTTCTTTGTTATAAAAAATGAAATACAAGGCATTTATTGCAAAATTACACGATCATTATAAAGCTCTTCACGGCAGCTAAAAACGTCCATCAGAACTACAATTAACAAAACCATTGCAAAACGAAAATTGGTTTCATTTTAAAATTTGAATTCATATTGTAAAATATCGTAAGTAACATGGAAATAAATACTCTCCAAAAATTTTTTGGTCTTTGTGCTAAACTGTCATTCATCTTGTCTCCCAGATATACATCTTCAAAAAAAGAAGTTAATCCTCCCGAGGAAGATATAGGAAAGTAGTGGAAATCCTGAGATCATCTATTTTTACTCTTTTATCTCACTTTTTAACCCCGCCTCCTCAATTTTTTAAATCGAAAAATTGATTTTCTCGAACGTAGTATTTAGAAAGTGTAAAAGAGCTCTATCTTCTTTCGTTTCTCATCATTTCCGATCGACAGATATATGACATGCCATATGTTGCCATAGTTCTAAAGACCAAGTAACTGCCATCCCCACAATTCCGACCCCATTGGGACAATTTGGCTCAAACTTCATAGTAATGTTGATCTTGCTTAGAGAAATCTGCATACCAAATTTCACTCCTTTATATGCAATAAATACGCGTAGACCTTTTGGTCCCCTAAACTTTCCGCCCCCGAGACTCCGACCCCAGTGGGCCAATCTAAACCAAACTGAATAGTGAAGGTGCGCATGCCCATAGTAAGCTATATTCCGAATTTCAACCTTCTACCTCAAAAAATGCGGAAATTATGAAGGGGACGGACGGACGGACAGACAGACGGACATTGTGAAAATTCTTCCGCTACTTAATAAATACTGGAGATAATGCTACGATCTAGGGTAAACATGTTAAAATGAAAAACGAAAAGAAAATTTAGGCAACCTGGATTCGAACATAGTATCTAAGCTCTTCGCCTCTATCAATTGGGTCATCACGGATAATGAGTCTGTAAAGGTGTCTCCAAATGTTCTAAAGCAAAATTCCCCACATGTTTTGGCGCGACGGCCCTGTAGCCACGCCTATTCAGATATTGGAGGCTCCGCATACAAGAGTTGATATATTTTCACTTCGACAACCAATAGACTCCTCCTGCGAACCTTCGTGTAAGGCAAGAGAGCATAACAAGAGAAAATCCGCGGGCTTCAGTTTGATGTCACGCGGGTCATGATTTGGGGATCACTGTTCTAAAGCCTGCCTTATCATTAGGCTTCTACTTTGATTACTTAGTAATCTTTAGGAGACTGGGGGACATCCTTACACAACCATTCTTCGCGGTGGTCTGGTGTCAGAGGCGAGGAGCTAGAAATTCGTGTCACTAGTTCGAATCCAATCGCGGAATCTTTATTTTCGTTTTTTATCTTAACATTTTTATTCAGGTTTAAATTATAATAGTTAATGCGGATGATTAACTATAATTTTATAACGAACTACAAGTCACCCACCAAAGGACAGTTATTTTGGGATAGACAGTAAAACTTTTACAGATACAACAATAACCGGATTTACATACTCTGGATTTGCATATACGTATTCACATTTGGTACGTCTACTTTGTAATGGAATCACACAGAGTTGCACTTGCTTCGGAATATGATTCTATAAGGATCGTTCAAATGATGGGAAAGTTGATCCTTGGCATTGTCCTGCTTTACAAGAAGACCAAACCTGACGCGGCGCTCGCAATAGCGAACATCCTACAACGTTTCCGCTGGGAGGTCCTTGTCCACCCTTCATACAGTCCGGACCTCTTCTCCTATGACTTTTTCATCGTTGGATCGCCGAGAAAGGCTATAAAGGGGCGACGTTTCACCTCCTATTAAGATCGGACCTGCGGTGGAGGAATGGTTTCAGCTTCACTAGCTGCTGCGAAGAAGCTATACAGAAACTTATCGACCGTTGGAACAATTGCCTGAACAATATCGGCGACTAAATGTGAGCACAATAGTTCTAGAATATACTTTCCATTTTATTTAATGCCTCTCAAATTTTATAGCACCCGAAAAATATTCTTGACTATAGTCAAAAGTGCATCTGTATCTTTTTTTAAAACTTAAAATCGTTATTATGCTGAATTTTTATCAGCATCATAGACCGTATCTAAAAAATATTTGCTCAGTGACGCTGCACTTTCCGTAAGCCTCTTTTTGTTTGCTGGGTCGAGTTGTTAATGTGTAGGCTTTTTATTTTTTTGTTTTTGAGCTTGTTGATGAATGACTCTGAAGATAATACATGAAAAGAAAATGAGAGCCAAACTTGAAGGAAAAAATAAACAAATCCATCAAAACACATGCCCCATTCATTGTTTATGTAGAGAAAACAAAATGACTAAAAAATAATTTAAGAAATAGATCGGCCTGCAAAAATACAACAACAGTACAAACCGAGTGAATTTATTGGTATTGGCGACGTTAAAACTGACCGGAACTGAAGTAAAATATTTTATCTAAGTCGAAGACATTTTATCCAAAATATTTTATCTTTGACCTTGGCTATAGGATGAGAGATTTTGCTCATAGTAAATATGGCCATGATGGTAGAGTGCAAAAAAACATTCCTAAAAAAGAAATTGGAGATGTGCCCGATAGACTTTAACGTTCCGAACAATCAGCCAGCAGAACTTCATTTTGGAGGTCATGGTTTCGTGTACAAGGCCATGGTTATCATGGTTTCACTAGTATGTAACTGCACTTAAAAATATGCAGTAGTTTCTTCAAGTTATTAAGATATACAACTTATTGTGCAAGTCTAAAGAACCATTAACCCGTTTCGTTTGCAACAAGTGAACAGATTTCATTAAGAATATTACTAATTGTTTAACCAAATTATGATCATTATTTACTTTATAATTTGTGACCCGGACTAAATAAGTTTAAAAAAAAGTATCGTCTTAAATGGAACAAATGGCATTCTTAATCTGAATTGCATTGTTGCACTGCAAATTGTTTATTGGGGTGTTAATCAAAGTCGGAAATGTGAAATTTGTGAATTGCATGCTAGAAGACTGTACAACGCATAGAGAAGAAATAAGATAGAGTGCGTAAAAGTCTTCTGTGCACGTGGCCAACATCCCCAAGTCACGTGACTCAAAGTCTCGGCTATGTTAGCACCCAAAATCGCTCACTAACACTTCCTGCCTTTCCTCACAGCAACCGCTCATCTTACGGAGAAATATGTTCCTAAAAATGGTAAACGACACAGTTTTTGTATTGAAAATGTCCCTTCATCACCTTCATCGTTATCTGTAAGTAAGCAAGTGGCGAAAATAATTTAACAAACGATCCCAGTCACAAGCTTAATTAATAGAAGGTTTAGAGTAATAGTTTTCAACTGGGGTACCGCTAAATAGCGATGAACACCACACAACATTTTTTCGTACACATATTTCTAGTATTTCACTTAATATTAAAAAACCTGCAAGTCGCATCATAAATTATACGGATATAATTATATAAAACATGCACACCTACAACGTGTAAGAAGCAGGCGTGCCGCAAGAAAAAATTACCAAGTTAGGAAGTTAGGAAAAAGGTCAAAAACCAATGGTATAAAACAAAGTGACTGGTTGTTATATAACGGGTACAGAGGACTTTTCGTGAATTTTAAACAACATATCCCATAACATAATCCTGCCGCTTCTTAAATGAAACCAATTGGACAAACAAAGTTAACGATTCTCCTTTCCCTAAAAAGCCATGGAAAAGATGAGAGTAAGTTGGCGCTATTTCCAAACTGTATAGATGATGAAATTGGAATTCGACATACCGAATCTTCAAAAACTTTCCATTATTGTTTCAGCACCGCCGTGAACCTTGGACTAAGATTTTGACAGGCAAACGTAAAACCCACTAACTCTTATTACATTAATTGATAAAAGTTTATCAATCATTTACATGAATATACAAATGGGTGTCAAAAACACATCGTTCAACTCTATTATCACACGTGCATAAATACGTATCTGTAATTAAAAGACAAAGAATCCCAATCTCCTCTTTAATCCTAAAGCAGTTTTCACTTTTCATCGTAGGCAAATCATTGTCCGCCCAGATATCTTTCAGCTTGCAGAAAAAGTGAAAAATCACACGGCGCAAGATCGGGACGTGGATGCTATCATCCAAAACTCTGAAGTACATCTGTGTGAGTGCTTCGTCTGGCGCGGCATTATCACGAATCAGAATAGCGACTCGGCCTAATTTTCACGATTCTCGTATTTCATAGCAAAGACTCTGCTATTTACCAGTAGGATTGGGCATTAATTGTTGTTCCTTTTTCCTCGTCAAATTTTCATGTAAACAATTCTAACTTGTAATAACTTTCCTGGTGCGTACGCCATTGTGCGCCCTTATTGCAGTCAACGCAACTGTTAGCATGACAATGACAACGAAGAAAACAAGGTGTAGCTTGTTTTCTGAATAACCCTTGTATATAAAGTACAAAAAAGTTAAAGTTTGTGGCAAATAAAGTAAAGATCGTCATAAATTTTACGCAAAGAAAATATTTACAGCGTGTTGCAAAAGTCCATCCGGGAAGGTCATGCAGCAGCAAAGCCTCATATAAAAGATAACATCATACCAACGAATGGGGAGGGGGGGGATGTACGAATTTTGTTTGTGACAGATAACCGCGGCGTAGTTACTCGTTTCTTCGTTAAGTCTGACGAGAACTCTGCTCTCCTAGCCCAGCCTCTCAAGTCATCTGACTTCACTCCATGTGACTTTTTCCTTTTCGGTTATGCAAAAGATAAGGTTTATGTGCCTCTAGAGACTTACCAAAGCTTTGTCATATAATCACCGAAACAGTTGCTTATCATCGGCGCTTATATGTTGGAACGAGTGTGGCATCAGTTAAATTACAGGATTGACATTTGTCGAATCACCAAGGGAGGAAATGCGAATTTTTGTAAAGGTAAAAGCTTGAATATTTACTCGGCGCATGAGCTACTGAGATTCGAAATACCAGAGGACTTTGGCAACTTTTGTATTATGTGAACTTCTTTTTAGAAACTGTAATCTATAATTATATATTACCAATACTATCATTCCCCTCGGTATGATTTACAATCCGCAAACGAATATAATTCTTTTCTCGCTTTTTTTGCACCCATTTGGAGTGTTTTGACTTATTTCGGAATGCAGAACCATTAATACTTTATAGTATTCAGCGAAAAGATGAAATTTTTTTAGCTTCTCACCAAACGCATTTTTCATAAACCTTATCCATAAATTATGACAATCTTCTCGCACTGATAGCTTTCTTTGTTTTCTTCTTCTATTTCTTCTCAGGCAATGCAATTTTTATGACATTTCTAATGAAACGCTGTATTTTTTACAGAACAAAAGTGAGATATTCCTTGTCCCCATTAAATTTTCATCTCCTTTAAAAAATGGATCGTATCTTAAGACGTCACTGCAACTATCACTGACATAAGTGAATTTTGCTGAGAGTGAAAATAAATGTCAGTTGACACTTGAGTCAAAAGTAGAGGATTTTCCTCTTCCAACTATTATCTCTCTTTCTCCTCCCCAACCCCTCCCCCCCTCCCCATCTCACCTGTCCTTCTGGTTACTTTCCACCGCAAAGAGAAAGTTCATGAAAGATTCAGGTTACTAAAAAAGCAAATAGTGATATGGCACTCATACTTTTCCTCCACCACCGAAATGAGTGCAAAGGAAGAAAAGGGAGCCGCCATCTTAATCGACATTTGCATCGCAGGGGAGAGAGACATCGTGTAAAAAGAAAGACGAAACGGTTAATAATTAAAGAGTCGAAAGTATCACTCAACAGAATTGTTGATGTTTTATCGGTTCCAGTGACGCAATACGTCTGTTAAAAGTTTCAGAAGGAAAAGTCTTGGAAGGAAAAAGTGGCGCAGCTTTAACAAAGAAGCTTGCTAATCAAAAAGAGTCCTTTGGAAATTTCAAAATTAATTAACAAATAAACAAAAGAATTAAGAGAAGTAAAAGTACGAAGAATTAGATGTCTTTAGCGCGGTTATTAAAATGACATATCAAATTTTTGGACTGGAAGCTTCGGAAGAATGCAGGACCTCGTAAACACAAATCTAATTCCACGAATCCCACCCTGTTTACCTTTAATGAAAGAGAGAGAGAGAGAGAAGGAATGAAATTGTTGCGTGATGAACATCCATTCTCCCCCTCCCCTCCGTTGATCTTCGCGTCTTTTCGCGCGCCGAGCCATTCATCCGTGTTTTCGTTTAAGACGCGGATTCGACTAGGCGCACCCATAACTATTCTTGGAGTTAAAGAGGAAAAAGGGAAACTGCGTCGACGACCCTACGGGGATAATTAAACGCACAGACAAGATGATATTTTTAGATCGAAACGAAAAAAAATTCTCACTTTTCTTCCATGCCCCTCTCCCACCTTTCATAACCTTTGCTTCAACTTGAAGCGAATGCAACCACCAGTTCTCTTTTCTGTGTATTCTATCGATTCCCTTGTTAACATTAACTCTGACGCCATTAGAAAATCATTACGTAGACTGTTTCTACGTCATAAAACTCCATGGGCAGCTGTTAATTTCGCCCGAGCTGTTTAAATATTACTCTTATGAAAACTTTCTTTTAAACAATTTGCCCCAATGATATTCACTGATTCAAAATGAAAGTTATCACCAGGTCACGAATACTTTCTCTAATGGCTGTTTGCGAATCATTTCACTGATAACGCATACTTAAATCACGTGGACATTCATTGCGCTTAAATTTAAATTTTCAATTAAAGTAAGTTTCACGAAAGAGCACTAAAACCGCCTCTCCTAAAAATTAGAGCTTTAAAACGAGTTTAGATTATGGATAAAGTCTATGATTAGTAGCTCGTTTTAATGATAGAAAAAATATTTTGCTGAAGATTTTTAATTAAATAGTCGCCCCGTTTTATTCTAGGCCCTCGTTTATTATGTAACTGGTTAGATAATAACGACATAAATTGTTTTCAATATCTTTATATCACATGCAATAAAACAATCTATTAACATATAATTTTAATAGAGTTTCATTACCTTTGGAAAAAAATTCTGACATAACCTATCCTCCGTCTAATCACGAATTGGCTTGCAATCAAATAGAACTTCAACAAGTGTAACGAAAATAAAACTTCTGAGTGGAAAGCCTTGTTCTTCGACTAATTTACCTTTATTTGTCAAGAAAATATCTTGTGAGTGAAGTGGTCGTTACGTCAAAGAAAATTGTTAGAAAGGGAAACCACGAAGAAACAACATTGCTCGAGAACAAGTCAAACAAAGACGATCGAGAAAAGAAATTCCACCTTGGCAACATGCAGCCAAAATGTCGTGTGATAATACGTGTTAAGATAAAATTTAACAAGAAATTAAGCCTCCCGAGGAAGGCATAGGAAAGTAGCGGAAGCCTTGAGTTCATCTAATTTTTATTCCTTCATCTGCAATTTTTAACCCCCCATTTTTTAAAATCAAAAATTGATTTTCTCGAACCTTGTATTTAGAAAATATAAAAGAACCCTATCTTCTTTTCTTTCTCATCATTTTCGATCGAATGATATATGACACTCCATATGTTGCCATACTTCTAAAGACCAAGTGATTGCCACCCCCATAAATCTGGCCCTATTGAAATAATTTGGCCCAAACTTTACAGTAATGTTGATCTTGCTTAGAGGAACCTGCATACCAAATTTCATTCCTTTATATGCATAAATACGCGTAGACCTTTTGGTCCCCTCTAATTTCCGCCCCCGAAACTCCGACCCCAGTGGGCCAATCAAAACCAAACTAAAGAGTGAAGGTGCACATGCCCATTGTAAGCTACATTCCGAATCTTAATCTTCTACCTCAAAAAATGCGGAAATTATGAAGGGGACGGACGGACAGACAGACAGACGGACATCGTGAAAACAATAAGTAGCTCCATTCTTCCGCTACTTAATAAATAAAATTTCATGTTACAAAATTCTCATGTAACAACAGGTTTTCTAGAACGGATTATCTTCATCATATTTGGATTTATTTTCTTTTAAGTTACACTTTTTCAAATATACAGGATGACTCAAAATTATATATAATTCTTGAGAAACTGGTATGCCGTAACCAGAACATACCATTTAATTAAAATCTGATGTAATTTTCACAGACCGAGTACTCATTTAATGAGTCATTTCCTGTTTTCCATAACATGATCAATTATGCGGCCTCTAGCTCGATTCCAGCCTGGAGACGCAGATAGACGTTGTTTTTTCAAACTGAAATTTTATCTTATCAAATTAATTTTTAAGCACAGCAAAAGAGATTTCTAAAATTTTTGCTGAGAATGAAGTCTGAGAGGCTTTAACTGGCCTATGAGTTATCATGAATATAATTTACTTTATTTAATTATAAAATTATTGTTCAACAGGTAACTAAAGTCAAGTCATTTCATTAAGCGATTTGTATTCTGGAAAAAGTATTCCAATAAATTGTTAAATACGAAAGTAGTAAATGAAAAAAAAAAATCCACAATCTGGGACCGAATCGAGGCTACGAGTATCTGTTGCGTCGCTCTTACTAACTGAGATATCGCAAATACTTGTGCAGCAGTAGAGTCTGGAAGATTTATATTTACCAAATATTTCATCTTCAAATCAATTGAGGTAATTAAGCTAGTCACATTAAAAAACCCATGACGTTGCGAACGAAATCGACGGAGATACGCATATCGAAAGTGGACTAAAAAATGTTTTCAAACAAAGATAACTTATTAAATATATGGTCCCGAAAATTAGAATTTTATATGCACTTTTGTTCAGAGGACCGTAAGTTCTCGTAATTGCCTTTCTGACAAAAAATCTTTGAATTACACACATCTTTAGACAACCGTCTAGTTAGCAAGAAAGAGAAGAGGGACGGAGTGGGCCATATAAAGATTTATTAAGCATTCGATGAACATTAAAGTAAATAAAAAAAAGTTATTAATGAATCAGATAGACATTCTAGAAATCTGTTTTCTTGGCAAAATTAAGAAATCGGGGGATGATGACAGACTAAGAAATAAAAGTAATGAAAAGTTTTGCTCTTTAATTAGAAAGCATTTGTATTAAGTGACAGGTGAAAGAATTAAAAAAAACAGTTGGAAAGAAATAAAATACGACCAAGAGCATTTGGCAGATGAAATACGATCCCGGATTATTTTTCTTTGTTTTTTTTCTCAATTTCTCCTTCCATTTTACCGAGTTGTCTCTTAATTTCTGTCGCAGCAGCTGACAAAACCAGCATCTGGTGCAAACGACTCGCCCTAGTCACCGTCTCAGTGTTTCAGTTTTTTTTCTTTTTTTAAATTATTCAAAGGAGGAAAAAAGAAATTTCCTTCTCATTTTACTCTTCTGGTATAATCATTTAATTCAATTCATCAACGACGGGAAGAAAGAGTGATTATGGGAGCGTGCGGTTCTCCCCTAATACCTTGTTTTAACATTCTCGACAGTGTTTAGCCTGAAAAACGTCCCTCAAACGCCACTTGTTCCCTTTCCCTATCATTAATATTTTTTAAAAAAAATAATGATTATGTTGTTGTTGTTGTTGTCAGCTCTAAATTAAAGGAATGCTTTTTATGTAATTCCTTTTTTTAAAAAACATCACCTAAAAAAGTGAGTTACGTAACTCACTTTTTTTTCTATTTGCAGA
>JAHWFO010092203.1:874078-894015 GCA_023313115.1 Rhysida immarginata
AAATACCTAAAAAAAGTGAGTTACGTAACTCACTTTTTTTTTCTATTTGCAGATACGTAAGAAGTTTTATAAAAAAAAAACAAGTTTTGTTTTTTTTTTTGTTTTTTTTTAAGACTATCGGACGACTGCGTTGTCCTTTTCAGTCTAGAAAAAAATAACAAAACCCATTTGCTTCCTCGTCTTCTTGATACTTCGTTTGTACGCTTTCTATGAAATTTTAATGTAGTTCCATATGGCGTCATCTGCTGAAGGTTTCAGATTTTCCTATCTGACTTTGACATGAAAATCCTTCGTCAGAGAGGTAGAGAAAAACCACTTCGGATTTCCGAGCACATCGAGGATTAGTGTTCGATATTTTCCATCAAAAGAAAGACATGAAGATAAAAAAAGACAGAGACCAAGAAGAGAAATTAAATCCTCTTCGAACGTGATTTACATTAAAGTTTAAAAAAATAAAGGTCCACTCTCAATAACCCTCTCCCTTGTAAAGACGTTAGAAGTACCTCATTCAAGTCAAATGTAATATACGATTCATCAATCGCGTCAAACCAGGTAAACGAGTCATTCTCTTTCGAAATACAAGGTGATTATAAAGTTCCCATTACATTCTGATGATAAAGTAAAAAAATCTATTTCTTTGCAGATAATGTAAAAGGATGTTAACAGTACAATGTTAGTGTGTGATTGGGATAACGAGAAAAGGGTCTACGGGCTCTTCATATTCGCAAAACGCATACCTCGATCTGATGGAACAATATTGGAGTCACAGATGGTGTCTGATGGAATTATAGAGTGTTGTGTTCCAACAAGATGAGAAGCCACCCCATTTTTCCCACAATTATAGGCGACCACCTGAATCATGCCTGTACTGGTAGATAGGTTGGCCGTGGTTCGCTAAGAATTTTGGCCCGCAGGTCACCTGACCTGATCCCCTTATTCACCAAGATTAAGCCTACCAGGTGAAAATCCACAGAATTTGAACAAAAACATCCGAATCTCTATCTTCCCGTTGAGAATGAAGGCATAGCCTTCGAAATACGCATCCGGCGTTTCATATCTCGAGTTTCTCCTTCCTTTACAGCCAATTGAAGCAGTGCTTTGCAGACGCACTTGCTAAAATTACCTCTGCTATATTGAAAATAGATTTTCGGGACTTGCAAGAGCGCTAGGGATTGTGTTTAGACATGCAAGGTGGTCACCTGTAATTATTATGAAACATGTTTTTTGCAGCATATGTTTGGAAACTTTATAATCACCCGGTATTTATTAATTGAAACCTGAATAATAGGGTTGCTGAAGAATGATACAAAGAACTTGTTTGACCTTGTAAAAGAAAATTATACAGTCTTCCTTCCCAATTGTTGACAAACAGCAGCGAAATACGGTCGCCGGTCTCCTTCATTTAAAAAACATTACAAAAACTCAATCCATGTAAAATACGCGCCCTCATATTCTCGTTTACTTTTTTAACTGGAAAATAATGATAACAACGTACATCGACGAGAATCAATCAATGTTTTATGAAAAAAAATTAACTTAAATACCCTGATAAGAAAAACATAGCAATGTGAGAAAATATTTAATTTCTAATTAAATATTTTCATATCTGGATTTTTTGTAGTTAAAGGTTTTTCCTTCCTTTACAGACAGATATGGAAAAAACCTGTTAAAAACAAAATTCATAGTAATTGCAACCGCTATTGTAAAATTTAAATAAATAAGACTCAAAACTCTTTCGATTTAAACTTCTCCACACATTGCCTCCATTCCATAAGAGTTTAAACAAATTTCAATTCAGTTTGTTCTTTCTTAATTAAATACATGCAGAATAAAGTGTGTAAACATCCTGCCAGGCTCCGATAAAGTGTTTTCATCATGCTTACAAGCGATTCAAGAAGGTCAAAGGTCACAGAAAACTTAAAACCCGTCCATATCCATAACAAATTAATTTCTTAATTCCGTAAAGCAAATTCGTTGCCCGATACAACGAATGAAAAAGGGCCAACTTCAACAAATACTTTTGAGTACATGTATTCAATTAAATTGCTTAAATTTAAGATAACCAGAGTAACAGCACGGGTTCGTGTTCATTTAAAATTGATCGCTTTGATACTCTGAAGAAATGAAAATTAAAACTTCCCACATACGAAAGTTTTAAAAAAAAAATCTGTTTTACGCCAATAAAAATAAGAAATCAAAGGGCAGACTCTAGAATAAACAGATCAAGATTAAGACATTGTATTAGGGAAGAGGAGGATCTTCAATTTCCTCATTGTAGAGAAAGACGGAGAGCGAGAAAGCTCATTAAAAAGCTACAAATGGGGACCGCTCTGGATCCATCATTATTTTTCGATATCGATCACTTGGCAAGTGTTCACCCTCCCATCGGAATCTGACGATCTTCCTGACCTTAGATGACATTTAGAAGTGCTCCAATGTAGTTCGAGACATTTCCATCTCTCAACACATTCGAATCGTCTCTAATGGCGACCAAAAAAGCAAAGCTTTTCCTAATAAATTGAAAATTGCATTTAACCATATCGCTTGTGGATCGATTAATTACGGGTCTTTAATCATGGTTCTTGAGCACTTTTACTCATGCACTTAAGCATTAATTTATTTCACACTTAAAACAGACATCAAAGTGGAATGCAAACGTCTTATGTTTACCTTTATGAAGGTTGTTAAAGTGCTCGACCCCCTCATTCTTAAATATCTCATTTGAAATTCGATTAGCTTAAAAGAGCAAAAGTGAACAAGGACCTCGGATCAATATTTAATCCATGTTCCATCGATTTCAACCACGGAGATCATAAAATATTACTTTTATAAGGAAATTAATGGAGAAAGGTAACTTTGCGTGCAAGAGAAAATCTCGTTGAACGGTTAAGACCACGACTGAGTGACTAAGAAATGGTAAGGAATCAATGTCGACGATCAATTATTCACAAATGAAAATTGAACGGAATCATATATACGAGTTCTTAAGTTTATGGGCAGGGAGGTGGCAGTTTATTTTTTTTCTTTTACACTCATTATCAATTCACATTTTCTAAAGATTTACATAAATTTCTACTAGTTTTAAGAGTAGACATTGAAAATACATATAAATATGAGAGAGTGGAAGGACATAACCCTTGCTGGGCCTATTTCGAATGGGACAGGCGAACCGCAGCCGACGGTCGGCCGACTCCAAAGCCACCGTGGCCGATTGACGGTCTTACTGAACACTGTGATGCGTGGTGATCGATCGCTGTTATTACGTCATCGTAATCTTATACTGCAATGCAATCGATAGACATGGTGGTGTTTTTTTCTTTTTTTATTTCATAAAAAGAGGAAACAATAAAGGCCGAAGGAGCTTTGAAGATGAATGCAAAATCTAGGTCATTCATCATAGAATTTTTTTTTTATCTATTCTACTCCCACAAAATAGACTCCTCCCTTTTTTATCCACCTGAAGATCTTTTGCCTCTCGTTCCCTAAAGTCTTTTATCTCCCAGTGAGAAGAGAACACTGTTTTAACTCCTGGTTATCTTAAATGACGAGAGGGCGAAAGAGAGAGAGATGGTGCAAGTACATGGTTAGGTGAGTGGGTGGACTAGCTCGTGGCACAAGAGAAAAAGGAGGGGCAACGGCGATCGATAATTAGAAGACACACCTGGCGGCAGGTACACCTTTGTTCATCCATTAAATCCGATGAAGTTTTTCATCATCCCCACCTGGCCTGGCGCCTTGCGCAAGAACACCGCAAACTTCTCTCGTTTTTAAGCCAATAAGGAGTTAAATAAACTTTTCAAAAATGCAATGTGGAAGGAAATTAACTGTTTTAGGACTGCCAAAGCGATGGAATTCAAAAACGAATTAGTAAAATTAATGAGTTTTAAAAATATCTTCATATTTAAATAACTTCATATAAGGAATTCGAATTTGCTCTCCGTAATACGAAAAAAAAACGACTTTTCTAGAAACATTAAATTGCGTATCACTCTTCATATCGTTTAATAATAGGGCATGTCATTATTTATGTCAATTACTTAGCAGAGAATAATTGTCTGGCGCAGCTGGTGAACAACAAACAGAAACCAACAACGTTCATACAAATTTGACGTTCTCTGTTTATATCTTGTTTAAAAACAGAAATTTGTTTCTAGCAAATAGCTGTAATCCTATCTTATCAATATGCTATAAAAGCGGGCCTATTCTGATTTCTTCAGTAATTTAACAATCAACGATGTGTTTAAAGCGCCTTGTATCATGAATATTTATAAATGTCTAAGAGAAGTTGATGCGCTCGGAATACTTCGAAGGCTACGGCTAATCATTTCTATTAATAATTACTTTTTTTCAATCTTTAAAATATACTTGGAATAAGTAATAAAACTAGAACAGCTTGACAAAAATTTACGGTAATGAATTTTGAATAAGTAATGATAACTCATGAAAATTAAGAAAATTCTCTTACGCGCCATTATCTTTAAATTAAATCATAAAATATTCTCGTAGCTTTCATTTTATTATCGTTCTGCTTGACATTTCTTAACTTAATATTAATGCAAGTGATATAATTTTTTCATACCCGTTGGATAAAATTTTATTTTACTAGTCTAAAAAAAAAGTCTTAGTAATTTGCTTCGAGCGTTTTCCTTGCGACAAAAGACGTACACGTAAAATTTAATCGGAAGCCTAAACGAAAGCGGTCGGCCTTCGGCCATAATAGGATGGGGGAGGGGAAGAAGTTTTGGGTCGTAAAAAACACCGTAGGCGAAACGACAGGATGACTTGTTGCTTTTTCAGCACAAACTTGGCCTGCGAAGCAACAGATAAAGACATAGACAGCGGAGACAAGAAGAAGAATGCGTCAGAAGCACCGCACAGACGTTCGGCTTCTCCTGCTTACCGAACGCACACAATTACTCGCTGGTGCAACAAGAAAATACACTACGCACATAGCTGAAAACGGATCAAAAATAAAAAATAATTGGATAAAACATTTAATTAAATAATGTCGTACATTTATATTCAGCATTTTATATATTCCACCCCATACTTTCATTTTTTTTCCACTTTATTTCCTAATTTTTGCTATAAAATAATGCATTGTCTTAAACATTAATATTTAATATCTTAAAGAATAAAGCTGAATTAACATTTCCTTTTATTCTAAGGTGCAATAAAGTGTACAAAAAGAGGAAGAAAGAATGAATTATTAAAAAGGTCGTGAGAGAAGCAATGCATTTAAAGGCGATATACAAGTAAATTTTATTCAAGCAGGAATCAATATTTACAAAAATAGCTCACACATAGGCTGTTGTTTTTTTTTAATAATAATAAATAGACATTATTTTCATATAAAGCTTTTGAAAGCATAAATAACCATTTAATTAAAAAGTCAATTTCTATTTTAAAGAAATAATGCAAAGCAAGAAAAGGGGTCAAGGTTAAGATAGGCGAAAACAATAAAGTATTATACCACCAAGAAAACTGAAAATAAGATTCTCTATATGCTATGTATAACTTAAAATTAGAAAATTCAATAGAATATGTGTTGGGATTTTCTTTTTGTCTTATATGTGAGTATGTTTGAGACAGTGGTTTTTAACAGACTCCGCAACCTTAAACTTCTTCCTGGTTAATTCTATTTTACGTCTCATTTAATGAGATGGCGAAAAGTTGATCTTAAGTGATAATAAAACCAATGAACATACGCATAAATATCTGTCCTAAATGGGATTCCAATACGCGACTTAGGGCATGGTTTCAACTGCTGGGCAAATCTGTTTAAAGGTTTTAGGACATAAAAGCAATTTTTTAGCCGTAAGATTTATAATTTTGACAATGTAGGCTAATAGACCGCTGCGGGAATACTCTTTTCGGATTCTACGGAGATGTCTGGATGAAAACCACTGCTCTTTGTTGGAAATGTGACATTGAAAAAGATTACAAAAATCAGATATCACTGTTAGTTGTTGAAATGGATTTGAACATTAAAATGATTTTGTTCCAAATTAACACACAAAACGGATGGATGGGATCAGAATGATACATTTGTTTTTACTTTTGGGTTAAGACGAGTGTTTATTTGTACTGTCATGAGGTGCGTACTTTGTCTTCATATTAAAATAATTTATTTTTTTTTATTTTTTTACCTTTTTTTTAAAAGAAACTTTGGTTACCTGAAATTGCTGCAGGGATGAATGACCCAATGTCCGGCGGCCTTCTGTCGTATGCGCTCTTTCATGAGCGCTTTTTTTGAGCCGAACAGTTTCATGGCGAGTTTGTTATCCGTCGGTTGGAACAGGGCCTGCAGCTGGTTTTTGAGGAAGCTGGGCTTGGGCTCGACGGTTAGCCCCGGTCCCAGCTCCTCTTTGGGCGTCCCGTAAAGGCTCACGTCGTCGCCCATGCCGGAGAAGTGCACTTTGTTGGAATCCTTGAAGTTCATTTCGGGCGTGATGTAATCGTTGATGAGCTGGCTCTCGTCCTCGGCAGCCGTCACCAACGAGTCCGTGCACGTGTTCGTGTTCTCGATGCTGATCTTGATGGACTCATCCTTGGCGATCGTACGGGGGGAGCGGACCTCTTCCTCCGATGGGGTACCGTACTGGCCGACCCGACCGTTCGCCAACTTAAGGCTCGGCACCCGGTGAGTCCTCCGTACCCTCCCGCTCGAATTGACGTCCGTCAGCTCTGTCATTTCCCGCTCACCTGAGTCCCTGTAAAGAACCAATCAGAGAACGGCTTACAATCAACCGCCGACCAATGGGAAACCTTCGCTCATTCCTCGCCACCCGACCCGCCCTCGCCTCGCTCGATGACGCGAACAGGTTGCGTGTCACCAAAACGCCATTCATAAACGCAAAGAAACATCAAATAAACATTACAGGGAAAGAAAAATGATAAAAAATAAATAAATAGAAAAGTGTAAGGAATGGGAAACTGAGAGGCGAGGAAAGAGGAGAAAGTTCCTTCTCGTTTATAAAAGAAGCTTATAATAAAATGTTCATTTCATTTAGTTTGACTTTGATTTTATACTTGAAGGTTATTTAAAAAAAATTCATTAAGCAAGATTTTATCGCTTAACATATACTGCTGATTACTAATAAAAGTAGCAACAACAACAACAAAAGCTAATTAAATTAACAAGGCGATCCTGAAGAAACATTTTAAGGGAAAGATCAATTTCGCAGATAAGCTGTTCCCAAATGTGGCCCAAACAAAATAATTAAATTTTAAAGGGCAAAAGGGTTTTATCAAAATTTTCATATACACTTTAACTAGAGGTCTCCATTTATATTTTTATTCCTTGTAACCCTTGGGCCAAGAATTGTTCTTTTAAATAATGAAGAAATAAACCCAAAAGAGCAAAAGTGGACATTTATTTTCATATGCGTCTAACATTAAATATTTTAAAGTTTTAAGAAAAACTATTAGCACAGAGGATAGGAAACTGTAAAATAACCATTTCGGCTAAGTATCTCAATATCGACAAACTATCGACTTCTATGATGTTCAATACAGTAAAGAGGCTTCTAAATATTTTAAGCTCTTAAGGTAATTATAAAAAAAAGAAGAAACACGGTCATTAATCTCTCCCACTGAAAAGTCTGGTCTAATTCCGCTTGATAAGGTTCAATCATTCATTCATTGGGCTCATTGCATGTTTATTTGAGATCCTTTTTGAAGGTCCCGTGCCGATCCTACAATCATCGAGTGGAAATTTTTTTTTTCAGATAAAAATGTTGCATGCACGTGTGTTAAGGGTCGTTTCGTAAGAATTTTGTGTAAAGGTTCTTCTTTTGGGCTCGAGCCACTTTCGCCAGAGAGTATCGATTCAAGGCGATGGTTCATTTACGTAGGAGGCAAAGGGGCGAATGGCGGCGGCGGCGTTTTAGGCGCTAGGAAGATTGTTCCCGTGGCGCCACCTATACGCCAATATCATCAAAATAAAGACAAAATATAATCGAGATATCTATTCACACTGAGGAGGAAAATTGCTGAAGAATATTGGAAATGAAGTGGGGAGAAAAATAAACAAATATACTGATCTCACCAGCCTTAAAGGAAAATTTCCCACAAGATTATTGGTTTTCAAGTCTCTGTGAATTTCTAATTAATAATGATCAAAAACGTTTACCGAATGCCTTTGCAAGGCATTATCAAAATGTTTAATTTGTTTGCTTCAGTTAAGAAATTAAGCTTCTTTAAAATGAACAACAAGTTAAGTCTCGGGAATTTCATACTGCGAAGAATACAAAGCCGAAATAATGATTATATATCTGGTAATAACATAAGCCAACCTTAAATTATCTTCAGTATTTCTTTTATAAATTAAGATATTCTAATTTTCAATGACTGACTATTGCGACATATGATAAAAGGAGCGTTTTTATGAACATCCTAAGATAAACACACCGTCCTACTCTTAGAGTGTAAAACATGAAACATTTTAGGTTTGATTCGTGCTAACTTGGGCTTTATACTTATTTTTATTTTCTCTTTAGATTTTTATTTTATTTGTATAATTATGATTTTATTTGGTCATAATTATTCAATTGACTTTATGAATCTTCAACAAATTTATGTATTGAAAGTAATGATAAAGGTAATTATGGAGAAAAATATTCCTTTAAGCTTAACTAATCATTATAAAACTAGATATGTTGAGACTAATGCGATTTCGATTCTAGCTGTTGTACATACAAATTCTCTTCATCAATATTATTTTATTTCTAGAAGAATTTATAATTCTGCTCCTATATATATTAAAAATATTTCCCTTAAAGGAAATTGGCGTAGAGCTATACAAAAAATGGGTCTTTTCAAATAATGATTTTGATTCTTTTTTTCCTTTTCCATCATAATTTTATATTAGTATCTTTTAATCCTCCTTTTTAGATTTAGTTTTTAGTTTTAGTTTTAGTGTAAACCCTACGAGCTTAGGCTCAGTGGTTTCATTTTATTGTATTAACTGATGCTTTGTATTTTGCTGTAAAAAATAATTTATTTTTTTTGTGTAATATATATGATATTCGGATTTCTTACGGTTTTCACGGCCGATTTAAAATTGTAGCGGCGTCATATTCTTATTCTCGTATTATCACGTATGCTATTAGCATTGTTGCAAATTTGAAAATTTTTAATTAGGCGATCACAAAAGGTGTATCTGATGAGAACGTGTCATCTTTGGGACAGAAACAAGCGTTCCATATTGAGCATCACCGGACGTAACGAAAACTTACATTACGCTAATGTGTAAATACCAGTTTTGACTTAAATAAAAATTACTTTTCGCATTTCTTATTGGCTACTCCTTTTGTGATCAATTTTTTCATAAATGAACATTTATTAATTTCATATATATAACAAAGTTTTTTTTTTCTGAAATCTTTACCTGTTTTGTCTTGGATCTGGAAAGAATAAAATTTTAAAAATGTTTGTATGAAGAATCTGAACCCATGCCCTTAGAAATCACTGCTGTCCTTAAATAAAATTAGTAAATCTTCCAAAGAAGATTTCTTGTTCCCCTAAAATTTTACAGCATAGTATTGTTGCTGTAACAAGTTAAAAACAATGGCTTTATCTCTCATAGCAGAAATTCTTAGCACTTAACTCTTTTCACTTAACTTCGATATTCTAATTGCGGCCGAACCTTGTTCGGCTTAGTGAAAAATTCAAATTATCGAGGTAATATGATACGTCGATTAGAAACACTAATGGAATAATATACAAGTCCATGAAGCATTTTAGGAAGACACCCAATTTTGTTCTCAGTGAAATAGATATAGCCTCTCCCAGTTTGTTTGTTTTTTAATTTATTTTTATTTTATTTTATTTAATTTTTTTTTTTACATATTTCACAAATGCTCAAAGTGTCCACGTTTGCTGATGCAGCAGACATCTACCAGCATATCACGGCCGAAGAGACTTACATCCACGGTGAAAAGACTATGAAGTTTCTATAAATAGCAAGAAGTGGAGGCACAAAGACAGTACCCGTAACGAAACCCCAGAGTAATTCACAAGAGGTTAAATCCGGAGATCGGGGTGGCCATCAAATTAACGCCTCATCCAATATCTTCGCAAATTTTCTTTGAGGCACCCTCGTATTTCATTGTGGTAATAAGACTAAAAAATTGGAGAGGTTGTTGAACTATCGGCATAAAAATTACCATTATCCGTCGTGTAATTTTTGTGGTGAATTTCTAAAATCTTTCACGGACTTACGAATATATCATTAAAATAATTAATTTATTAATTCCTCTACGTATTAATTATTACTACTACGATCAATAAGTTCGAAGGGTCCAATCAGGCTTGGAAGAGAGGGGAACTAGTTGACCGTGGCGTAGAGACACATATGACGCGAGACGTGGTAAGGAGGAAGCAGCTCCGCAGTGCGTATCAGTAAACTGTAGTTGTTCGCGTTCGTCTGAATGGTGTGATGTATTACGAGTTCGTACCGGCAGGGTCGATAGTGAACAAGGAGAGGTACCACAGACCCTTGCTCGCGTCCGTGATGCTAACCCGCCGGAAACGCCCAGAACTCTGAAAAAGCAAGGATTGGTACTGCTAAAGTTCTAGATAGAGCTTTTGGTACCGCAACATGACAATGCCCCCGTGCGTCGGTCTTTCACAGTGCAGGTTGTACTGGCCAAAATGGGAACGTCAACCCTTCCACACTTTCTGTACTCATCCGATCTCGTCCCATGCGACTTTTACCTGTTCTCCCGTTTGAAAAACGAACTCAAAGAACGCCGTTTCAAGAGTGCATTTGAGGTTCAGGAAGCAGCGACGGGCGCCTTCAAGACCATCTCCTCCAAAGGCTTCCAGAAATGTTTTCAGCAACTATATTTTCGTTGGCAGAAGTGCATAGTTAAAAAAGGGGAATACTTTGAAGGTGGTTGTGTGTGTAACACGTCATAACAATACATCATATCCCTCAGTCTCCGAACTTATTGATCGTAGTGTATGTTACGATTGCGTTCTGATGTCCTTTTGTTTAACGATGACGATAAACATGCTGCCCATTCCCTGTGAAATAATGAGAGAAGTTAAATTGTCGAGATTCGGGTATCTGTTATAATGCAGTAAGTACTATATTAAATTATTACTTTAAGTATCTATTGATTTGCAGAAGCAATATGGAATCGAAAACCAAAGCTGGAAATTGAATCAACTAGAAAACGCACATGGGCCTTTGACGCGTGACAGACAATCTCCCTGAAAAACAATTCCCGCCGTCACTATTATATCCTTTGCTGCTTTAAAAACCATCAAGAGCGTCAACGCTTGCCAGTCGAAAGGCTCTTTTATTTAGAATGAAAGAACAGTCGCACTAAAGAATGAAATTCAAACTTCGTAAATTCAAAAATTTTGTTATTAAAAATGGTAGAAATTCCAAGACCGATTGGTTTATATTCGAACCATCTGAGTGCGCAGAGAGAATGGAAAGAGTTAAAGCTCTGTTTGGCAAGTTTCACGTTATCAGGGTTTTTCATAAGCTTTAAACTGATTCATTGAATAAAATTCATGAAGAAAAACCTTCTTCAGAACTCGTCAACATTAATATAAAATAAGAAAGCAAATGAGAAGTCTACTAATAATTCCAGCGCATCTCTCAATGATAACTCTCAAACAGAAAATTACACAACGATTAAGCTAACAAGCTTTAAATTTGGATAATCGATCAATCCTCGAATAATTGTCACTTAAATCTAATTAACTATTATGGCAATTGTTAATTAGCTAAGCATTTCTGTAGGATTACCGCTTTTTTAATCATCGCAATGCTTTTTTTTTAAACTGAATAACAATAGTAAACGTGACAATATTCAATTTAGAGCGCAATCTTTTTTCTAGATCTATTGACGCTCTTCAAATCAACATGAAGCATCAGCTTTAATGACAACGAGAATTAATTAACATGTACTGAAGAATTCTCTGTAAATAGTGGGAACTACAAGTCCTACGGGCAATTCTAGATAGTTTGGTTTTCAATTTTTATTTCATCGATTTTTTTAATTAAAAACTAACTAATGAGCTCTAGATGAAGATCTAAATGAAATTCGTATGAAGAAATGAATCTATTTGGCTAGTAAATCCTGTTTACAGCAGATTTTGCACTCATGCCATCTAAAATAGTTGAAAGGAAAAACAACTAAAATAATTCATATAAATTTTCGAAAATGCATAGTTATCATCATTTATATAAAATCGAGGCCAACGAGAAAGACAGGCCTCGAAGCGGAAAAGTCACCTGACCATCTGGGTCCGAACAACAATCCAACCTTCATTGTTTCCAACAAACGGAAAAACATTGATTGTTAACATCCAAGATGGAGACAATGAAGATTGGATTGTTGTTCGGACCCAGATAGTCAGGTGACTTTTCCGCTTCGAGGCCTGTCTTTCTCGTTGGCTTCGTATAAAATCGGCGACGGTAGACTTTGTTACAACAAAGAAAAAATCTAACAATGGGTTATCTATCAATGGGTTATTTCCCGATTATACAAACGGGTGGGTTCGCTTCTAGTTTGAAATATATTTTTAATTAATCGAAATGTCATATAATAGTGGGTGAAATGGAACACAGCCCACGACTAAATGTCACTTGTTATTAAAAATCTTATTGTGGAATTGTAGTTTCTGTTCGTATTTAGTTTCTTGCTATCAATTGTCCACAGTTTTTGACATTATACCATTTATTTACTGTTTATATAAGAGCTTATGAAAGAACATAAATGCAGCAGATTTATTGATTGGTATCTACAAGCTCCGCATATCCCTATAAAGGCAACAATTAATTCTAAGGAAAATATATAGACAAGCGTGTGAATACATGTATAAATTAACATTAATCTTATACAAAAATATTTGTAATGAAAAGGCGGAGATTAAATCCATTATTAATTGAATTGTATATATGAATTATTTTTCTGTTTCACATAATAGTGCTTATATCGGAGAGAAAAGAAGATGGAAATGCTTAGATTACATTGCTATCTATTGATAATTTAATGCTGGAAATGATAACTCTTAACTGAAAGTCATTTCCTTATCTTCGGGAGGGGGAGGTTACAGAGGATAGCTTATGCAGAATTGTTAAAAAGGCAAAAGTCCGCAGGACATTCATTTTCCCGGCGCCGAGAAGTCTCTCCACTGACCAATCAATTCCCTTTCCTGCATCAACTGCCGTCAATAATATTGGCCCTTTATGCTGGCTTCATTCAGAACGTTGCTTAGCGCAGAATATTGATATGCGTAAATAAACAAGCATGCAACCAAGTCTGCATGCGTACATTCCATATAGCGCATTTGGTTATTACAGTAAACTATTTTAAATGTTTTAAATCTGCTCGCATTTCCACTAGCGTGTTTCATTGTCTTCACATCGAAGAGTAATGGCGTTATTTAATGAGAGCATGGTTGAACAGATGTAATTAGTTTTAAGAAACCTGTTAAAGTGTCTTAGTTTGCGAAGAGATTTAATTTCACGTTTAATTGTTAAAAAGAAATCAAATCGCCACTACAATATAATTAGAGTTTGCTGACTCGAATTCATGGTGCAGTTGCGCTCGGAGAAGATTCGCGAAGAAATTTAATTACGCGGCCAAATGGACAAGATGATCCACTTTCCTCTGGATTTTAGTTGGAAGACAAGCGATGGCTACCTTAACGTACTCCTAATACGATTTGCCTGTCGTCTATTTTATTTAACTTATTGACCTACTCAAGAAAATATATATAAGGAACTGACAGTTAGGAGTCTTAAAAATTATCTATCATATAACGAAAGCAACTTAACAACAAGGAATATTTGTTTCCCTTCCAACGGAAACCGTAACTTGTAACATCATCTACAAGGAAGACGTGGGACCACGATAACCCCCTTATAGAAATTGGTGACGCAAGTGATTTGATCTCATTACTATTTGAAGAGGCGTCCATTAACCTGTTAATATATTAAACAGATTAATAACGGGTAATAATGGAATAGTAGCTTTGAATTTGACATTTTAAAATAATGAAAGTAGTCGTTCTTTTAATTACGTGCTATGATTTTTAAAGAGGATACAATCTAATAAGCGTCTCTGTCTACTCAACCAGTAATAAGAATAAATTAGCGATTAATATCGGAATCTAATATGTTACGAATGAAAGCCACATCAATGCTCAGTTCTTAAGACTTTGTATTGCTTTGAATTTATATCTCAGGGAGCATTGTCCAAGCAGTTAATTTGACATCAAAATTTAAAAATATTCGTTGCCATATTTTTAATGGTAATTGGTTGTGAATTTTATTTTAAAGAAATTTCCAAGTGCTGAGTAATTAGATTTTCTGAAATCAACAGTTGCATTAAACTCACATCAAAAATGAATGTTATCAACTGCGGAATACTAATTAAGAGAGTTTTTCAAAGAATGAGTGGTGAATGCATTAAAATAAGAGGGAAATATTCTTTTAGATGGGAATTTTATATTTTTATTTGGATGATATTTTATAACTTCCATCAAACATAATTAGTTGAGTAACTTGTTCATTTATTTAAGATATTTTTTGTTCAATTACTTAGATAATTTAATTCTCTGTTCGAAGTCAAATTTTCTCTTTTTATTCTTTTTATGCTTTTAACATCAAAACATCAACGGCACGGTTGATAAGATGCGAAGAGCTGGTTAATCATGTGGAAAGTGGGAAGAAAATGGATCAAGTTTTCTGCTCTCCCAAAAAAAATGTAAAAAAAAAATCGATTGACTAGTATAGTACTATACAGCCAACTAAAGTTATGTAGCTTATATAGTTTACATTGGCACAAGATACTTATTCTTTGAACATATTCCCCTTTAAAGTCTAATCCCAAATATCAACTCTGGTTATAATAAATTCATCAGCTAATATTTAGGCATAAGACTGTCTGTTCTGTTGTTATAAAACAAGTAAATTCCAAACTGCCTCTTTAATAGCGATTGGTGCAGCACAGAATATACAAGTCATGCAACATAATTAGAATAAAATTTATTTCGATCGCTACAAGGGCAACAGATAAACACTTGAAAAAATTAATTACTAATGCAATTTATAAAATACCCATCGTCACTGCTTCACGAAAAAAAACCCAATTAAACTAAAAAAAAATTGTTCATCTAAGTGGTTTTGAAGAAAAAAAGAGAAAGAAACTGCTGAAGTGGTTGGTACCCTTTTGAAAATTTCGAAAAACTTAAGTCTTCATTTCACTTCCACAGATAGAAAACGCAGTGGTGCTTCTTACGGTTCATATCTTGCTAAGTTATTTCAAATATCTTATGCCCTTGAAAAGGAGCGGATATCTAGCATACACAACCTCGCATTAATATGTATGTACTGTATTAACAATAATAAGAAGAATGTTTTTGCCAACCAGTGCTATATTGGGTGAACCGCGATCGCTTCATAAAGAAATGATTGATTCAGAGAAAGAATGGCTGCCCCCACCCCTCTTACCAACTGATATATTCCTTCTATTTCAATGGTCAGAGTAAACAGCTATAAAACGTCGAAGTTCGTCCAAGTTGGCGCTGACTCTCTAATGGTCATGTTTACTACTTTTTTTTTTTTAATAAAAAACTATTTTTTCGAGAAAATCAAACCACAGAATGCATTACTTTGCATGAAAATAAAAAAGAAATAACACAAGAAAGTCATATCATTAAAAAAAAAATTAGGTCTCAAAGATTATTCAAACAAATGATAAAAATAAAGGATAGAATTTAGAATTTTAAAATCAAAATTTCCCTCCTCTCATCCAAGCAAATATCCAATAGCTACATAGTTTTAATCGACCAAATGCCTTGTTTCACAAAACTTTGCTTATATCTCAGAACCACGTAAAAAATTACTCAAACTCGTCACCATGTTGTTTCCTCACAAGAAGAATATCCTCTGGCTGTTAGTGTTACAATGGAAGACTTATGTATGGATGATGTTCTTACAGGAGGCAGAGAAATTTAGGATGTGGTTGCACTTCAAAAACGGTTGTTCAACTTAATGAAGCGAGGCCAATTTCATCTTAGGAAATGGAGATTAAACAATCCTTGCGTTTTTCAACATTTATCAGAACCAGATGCAGGTGATTTGCTTACCATCGATAAGGAATCGGTTAAAACATTGTGGCTATTATGGAATTCAACACATATTTTACAGTTACGAAAAAGACAGTCTTGTCTAAAATATTACAAATATTCGACCCCATATAACCTGTTGGACCTGTCCTGATCCGAGGGAGGATTTGCATGCAAAAAATTTGGATTACTGAATTGCAATGGGACGAAATAATCTTCTCACAATTAAAGGATTTATGGAACAACTATTATGAGTCATTATTCTAAGCTCAGAACACATGAAATTACCTGCAATGTAAATCTAAATAATATCAACAATGAAGAGAGACGGTATTTCTAAGCTCTGCTCATTCTAAGCTCATTTTGTGGAAAAGTGGTATCCACCGTCTCTCTGCATACAAGTATCCACAGACAACTCAGGTCAGTAAATTATATTTTCTATATATAATATTTGTTATTATCAAGAATGAATCGATCTGTTTAGATTCAGCAATGCTTCATAATCAGCTCACGAAGCATGCGTATATGTTGTCTATGATGACAAAAAAGCCCATATAAATTCAAACATTTTCTGTACCAAATCAAAAATAACGCCATTAAAAGTAATATCGCTACTGTTATTAGTATTAGAAGCAGCATTATTGCTGTCGCAATTATGCTCCACGTTACAAGTAGCATTGTCTGATAGAATTCGTCGAATCAGACTTTGGAGCGACAGGACAATTGTTCTTGGATGAATTAGAATTCAGACACGTACATTAAAAACATTCATGCAAAAATTCAGGAGATGACAGACGAGTTCACTTGGTCACATGTGCGGTCAGAAGAAAATTCAGCTGATCTGCTTACTCATGGGATCACAGCCGAGGAACTCAGCAAGAATGACCAAGGACCAAATTGGATATCAGAAAAAGATCAACGACCACCGCACAGAATTGAAACTAACTCTGATTTGCCTAAAATGAAAACAACACCCATCATATTGCTGACTACCAACTCATTTTCGTCAGAAGTGCTTAAAAGGTACTCATCATTCAGCAAATTGTGCAGAGTAATTGCATACTGTCATCGAATTTTTGCGAAGAACTCAATAGAAACAAGGAAGCCTACAGAAAGGAACAAAACTCTGCGACCAAACTCTGCGACCACTGAGTGTGGATGAATTGTGTAGGACTGAAAAGACTGTACTTAAATGGACTCAAAAGGCAGAATTTTCAGAGGAATTGCGATGCCTACGGCGGAATCAAGATATGAATAAATAAAGTTCATTGAACGCATTCAGTCCTTTCCTTGATATAATGGATTGATTCGTGTCCGAAGAAGACTGAGACACGCAAAAGTATCCAGAGATTGCAAACATCCAGTCATATTGCCATCAAGACGAGCATATACGAATGTTACATTGTCCGCCAGAATAGCTTTTTAATGGTGTTCATCAGAGATATTGGCCACTGAGAAAACGAAGAGACACACAAAAGACTGTAAAACGATGCATAGAATGCTTTCTTCTTAATCCATCAGTTCCTAAAGTCTGTATGGGAGACTTACCAAAAGAAAGAGTGAGCAAGTCTGTATACGCATCCATTTATTGTAGTTGGTGTGGATATTAAACAGGCCCCTTTGAAGTGCGAGAAAGTCGACGACGCGGCAGAGTTCATGTTTTAAAGGGGTATATAGCTGTTTTTGTTTGTTTAGTACCAAAGCAGTGCATTTAGAAATGGTTAACTAATGTTTACACTAATTTTATGATCTTTTTTCCTTTTTTATTGCTTAATATTATTATATTTATCCTTTTCATATTGTTTATAATTTTTATATGTTATATCTTTTATATATCTTAGTAAGCTTTTATTGGACTTTTAGCCTGTTGCTTGCGAAATTTCAAATAAATAAAATAAATATAACGTTAGAAATCATGAATATTTTAAAATTCCTAAAATATACAATAACTATAGATTAAGAGAAAGAAAAAACTATATTCCAAAAATTTTAAACAAAATTCCAAAATGGATATTAAACCTGACCTCATACAATCTAATCAAGAAAGGTATATTGATTTGGAAAGGTTACATATAAATTGTATAGACTGAAAAAATTTTGAAGTAGAGAAGTGAACCTTTGCTTATTATTACTTTTGGTATAATCGGAATAAGTTTTATTTTATCCTGCGAAAAAAGTTTTTACGACTTTTCAAATTTTGTATATTCATTCTTAAATATTATATTTGTAAACTCGACTTTCCAATATAAGCCAACAACGGCTTCTGGAAATGCCAGAGATTCTTTGTAATTTTCAGCAATTATGAAAATAATTAAATTTTTATCAATTTAAATAAATAAATAAATAAATAAAACAAATCTACGGAAGCATTTTGGCAACTTTAAACCGATTCACTGCAAGACGAGGACTCTGTAATAGAAGTAATTTTGTCAGCGCCTCAAGAGATTTAAAAGAGATTCAAGAATTCCTTAAAAAACAAGAACCAGATATTGTGTCATTTCTTCATAGACAAAAAATTAATTGGAGCTTCGTACCTCTTCGATCTCCTCATTTTGGTGGATTTTGAGAAGCAGCAGTCAAGATCATGACGAGACATCTTATTACCTTGACCCAAGGAATTGTACCATTATCACAGGAATAGAAGCAGTTCTTAATTCAAGCCCTTTAACTCCCTTAAGAAACGATGCCTCAGATCTTAATGTTCTTACTTTCTCACACTTCCTTATTGGTGACTCACTAATGCAACCTGTAGAACACAATTTCCTCAACAGTCCAGAATCACTTATCTTATTGGCAGCATTTGCAGAAACTTCATCAGCAGCTATGGGAACGATGACAATGTGAGTAATAAAGAACTACAGAACAAAAACAAATGGAAAACTACTGGGAAGAATAATGAAGTGAATATCCTCGTGATGCACTTAGAAGAAAATGTACCGCCTTTCCGATGGCCTTTGGGCAGAGTAGTTGAACTTTATCCCGGAGTAGACGGTCATGTGCGTGTAGTGACTGCGCAAACACAAACAAATCATTGGAACGAACGTTAAGAAGTTGTGTCCACTACCTTTAATGGATAAAGCAGCAGTTTAAGACTGAAATTATGAAGGTTACATGAAAACTGCTTATACAGGGTGAGGCATTTATCTTGAGACAACTGAATATCTCGGAAACCATTGTACGAAAAAATGTCCAAAATCAAAAGTGAATTATTTCGCGGGGGAAATTCATTAGTTAAAAAAATATCCCCCCCCCCCCCTTGTGGGGGGGGCGGGGGGGAGGGGGTAACTTTGAAATCTTAAAGAGGACCCCCTATTTTTAACGGTATATTCAGATTGTACACACAATATTCGAGAAAATGTTTTATTCTTGGTGTTTTTTCAATTGCTCCAACCGTTTAGGTGATAAAGGCTCTGAAGGTGTGGAACTTTTAAAGTTTTGAAACCAATTTTATCGATCAGAACAAAGAGATAGAGAGTGGGTCTTACAGACATTCTTATTCTACTTTTTAATGGTCTTTAAGAATCCGAAGTCAGAATTTCAAAAATCTAATATTTTTCAATACACACGCATAGACTCTGTCTCCATAGGACTGCTGCCCCCAAAAGTTTACTTGTGCACTAAAAAATTTTGAAATTTTGAAATTCTGACTTCGGATTCTTAAAGACCATTAAAAAGTAGAATAGGAATGTCTGTAAGACCCACTCTCTATCTCTTTGTCTTCATCGATAAAATTGGGTTCAAAAACTTTAAAAGTTCCACACTTTTAGGGCCTCTATCTCCTAAACGGTTGGATCAATTGAAAAAACACCAAGAATAAAACAATAAAATATTGTGTACAA
>JAHWFO010092203.1:894415-925693 GCA_023313115.1 Rhysida immarginata
AAAAATTTTGAAATTTTGAAATTCTGACTTCGGATTCTTAAAGACCATTAAAAAGTAGAATAGGAATGTCTGTAAGACCCACTCTCTATCTCTTTGTCTTCATCGATAAAATTGGGTTCAAAAACTTTAAAAGTTCCACACTTTTAGGGCCTCTATCTCCTAAACGGTTGGATCAATTGAAAAAACACCAAGAATAAAACAATAAAATATTGTGTACAAGCTGAATATACCATTAAAAATAGGGGTTCTATTTAAGATTTCAAAGTTACCCCCTCCCCCCAACCCCCCTCACAAGGGGGGGGGGGTATCTTTTTAACTAATGAATTTCCTCCGCGAAATAATTCACTTTTGATTTTGGACATTTTTTCGTACAATGCTTAATTTCCGAGATATTCAGTTGTCTCAAGATAAATGCCTCACTCTGTATATTATCATTTATGTTACGAAGCTTTAGTTTAAATCATTTAAACTCATAATTTTGTTAATGTTTATTTCCATACATTGGAAGCATGGTCTTTCAAAATGGCCCAGAAATGTTCATGGTTCATTTGTTTAGTGCGAATAGGCTGCTGGGGTTGAGCCTTTGATCACTCTTGTTGGTTTTTTGTGGAGAAAAGATGGCGATAGCACACGCAAACATGTAGTTATGTAGTTGTCTGTTTTATTAAAGGACATGCAGTATATTCAACATTATGGAATCTTCATTTATTCATTTACGCATCGTTAACACTAAAGATATCCAAACAAGAATTCAGAGTGTTCGAATTATAAATAGTAGAAAACTTAAAGGGCATGTTCGATCCACCCAGCATTAGTTCGAAAATTAGGACAAAACAGAGTAAGGCCTACACGATTGGCTACACTAAAACAACAAAAACCAAAATGTATCAGTAGATCAGGAGCATTGATGTTTCCACAAACAATTCTTTTCAGAACTGAAAGAATATATTATTCTCGATAATTCCTTTTAAACATGGGTCTAAAAAGTCTTTTGTCACATAAATTACGATTGGACAGAAATTTCAGAAATGTAGAATAAGTAATTATCGCTAGTCTACCAAATAGCGAGCAATGTTTGATAACACCTGAGATTTGTATAAAAACTGAAATAAACAAGGATCATGGAAAAAGTTATTAAGCCCCTTAATAATACCTACTCTTTGAGAAACATTAGAAATTAAGGTGGCGACATGCTTATTGAAATAATCTTTATCCTCATGCACAATTCCAAGATTATTCGAAAAATGTTTGACCTCAAGAGGTGAACTGTCATTATAATAATAATAATAATAATAATAATAATAATAATAATAATAATAATAATAATAAGAATAATAATACAGTAGCACCTAACATTAATACTGAACTTTATTTCAAAGTCTGTATCGATATTGAGATAATCCTTTACTCGTACACGAAACTGAATTTATGAAAAATTCAACATTTTTAACCAATTGTTCTTATCTGGGAAAAGTCAAATATTGCAAAAATTAACATCATTCATACAATAAATCCCCAATAAATAAAAGAGTTAACGAGTGTTTGTTTATTTCTTAACCATTTAATTTGCATATTTGTGAGGTCTCTAATTTTGTGCAATTTCATATAATGCAGGTTACATCATAAAATTTCTCTTGTTTGCATGGTTTTGATTTAATCTCACACTAACGCTACTGTGGGGAGACACAGGTTCACTAACCTTTTGTTTGGCATTGTGGTTTCGCACAAAATTTACAAACTGATGAGAGAAAAAGTTTTCCGGAGATCGGGTCTTGATTAAATCATTGACCAAATGATGTCAAATGAGAAAATTAATTCAAATGAATATATAATATTATCAACGCGGACAGTTATATTATTGTAAAGAATACTTCTACAGAACGCAATGGATTTAATCAAAAGTTAGACTGGTTCTTCTGTGAAAGACATAAATCACAATTTTTACAGACGGATCTCAGTCACAGTTAATTTAAATTAGCTCTCGTGGTCAACAAACACTCATTTAAATAGTTTTGCAAACATTTGTTGTTTTATATGTGCAATTGACCTGAATGTTTCTTTGCCAGCCGCTGACGAGGAGGCGTTTGGCAATTGTGCTTCAGCGCAGTCATAAGATTTTGAAGACTGCAAGAGAACAGTCTTCCACTCACTTTAAAACCAAGTTGTCCACTGTTACAAATTAATACAAAGGTATACAGATGAATAATGGAAATAAGCTTTAAAAGTCATTGTGACCGAGAACTAAGAGGAGGAGAAGGAACGACGAAAAGTTCCGTGAGAGAACAGAGGTTAAGAGATAATAATAAAAGCTGAGAAAAGTCTGCTCTTTGTTAATAGCTCTGGATCACAAAACAAACTTAGGCGCGGTTATGTATTTAGCAAGTAAATTGCTACAGGCTTTAAAAGTGACTTGGCTTTCAGTGGCTTGACCTTAAAGGGCTTAGTTAAGAGTAAGCAATATCTAAGAACAAATTATTTACTAGAAACTTAAGATTTATTAAGTGCGTTTATTCAATTAGCAAAGATTAATAAAACTTTTTTACTCGTTTTTTATTTACTTTTCATGATCAAAAATTAACTCTATAATTTCGATAATAATAAACAAACACTTAAGAGATATCCAATTACAGAGGTGCCAAACAACTGAAATTTGGAATGGGGAATTCAAATGCACCTTTAATTATATTCCCCTTCATTTATGTGAATATCAAATCTAATTCTCATTCTCTCTGGGCTTGACAATTTCACTTCAATAGACTTCTCTCGACAAGTACTTTCCAACGATTGACGATGCTCAAAATACCAGCGTTTATTTATTCCTCTATGAGTACCAGCGGGGTTGACAGTACCCGACTCACGGACCTATTTACCAGCCCTGCTGGCAAGACCTTTCAAGAAGATATAACATGTCCATATAGAGTTATCCCTCTTATAGTGAATCAAGAGCATCGTCAACAGAATGAAAGAAAGTGACTATCAAATTTATTAACTGTCCTTCTGATTAACAAATCAGATTATAAAATTTAAAAACGTTTATTAAGAAGTTAGTTAACTCTAAGATTTAGTGCCACCCTGAACTATAAGGATTCAGTGGAAAAGATAACCCTTGAATCTTTTTTTGGAAAAAATAATCCTATCCTCCTTATGAACTAGACAAAAATTGGAGTGGAGAATTATTAAACAATAACTTTAAAACATACAATAAAATCAAAGTGAAATCCTCACTGTATTACACATTTTTTATGAAAGGGGGGGAGGGAGTAATTTATATTAAATTGATGGTTTAAAAAACGTCCTATTTTATTTAATGTTTGGAAAGGTCAGTTTTAATCTTTCTACGTGCCAGCGTTATATTTATAACTTTGGAACCATTCCAACTCGTAAATAGGAACCTAAGTATTTAGCGGTCATGGGCAACAAAAATACTGGAGTAAATAAACTCATTTCAATTATCATCTGGGAAAAAACGGTACTACGAACGTTATATCATTGTGATACAAACTAACTTTAAACGAGATGGATGCTGTTATTGTTTTTCTTCGATAATCTAACCAAGTTTCCATTTGTTTCTTTCTCAAAGTGTGTAAATAATTTACGCCATGCACAACAGGAAAATTAAGGAATGACCAGCATAAATCGGCTGCATGGTAGAAACAAACAATCTATTGAAGTAAGAGCGAAATAGACATATTTTGAAAGGACAGAGAACGAAAACTGAACACGGGTTTTTTAAGTACTGTAGCAAAAATGATGAACCAAAAATGATCTGGGTAAAGAGACCATTTAATTGACTGTTACTATGGACACGGTACTAAAATTATCGACTGGCATCAAAAAATACATCTTCAATTGGGTTCTCAGAGTTGCTTTCACTGATGAATTCCGCTTCACAGTAAAAACATAGTTCACCGTTTCATCTTAAAAAAAAAATGAGGTGTGGTCACCACCCGACTTTCTTATACATAAATGACCTGGTCCAAATTCAGAAAAAAATTAAACAACTGTCTAAAAAATCTACTTCCGATAGAAATTTTAAAAAAGTTTGTGAATAAAAGTTACTCCAAATTAGCTTCTAAATACTTTGGTATAGATTCCAAATTTGCCTACACCATCTTATTTCGCCTATATCATCTTATTTCGCAAAAAACTAGATTTTGACAAGAGTAAAACTGGTACTTCCGTTTGCAATTTTGAAAAATTTTCTTAATAAAACTTGTATAAAATTAGCTTCTAAACACTTTTTTATACTTCTCAAATTTTCCTACACTTGTCTCATTTCGCCTGAATCAGCCAAAAACTGGATTTTGACAAGAGTAAAACTGGTACTTCCGGTTGGAATTTTGAAAAATTTTCTTAACAAAAGTCGTTTATAATTAAAATTGGAGCATTTTTTACCCCATACAAAATTTTCATAAACGCAATGTTTAACGAGATATTTCAAACTTTATATTTTGGCGCTGGAGTAAACTGATACTTCCGGTTCACCGATTTCACTGGAAAACTAATCAGACCTCCAGAGGAAGATTGTAATCTTAAGTTTAAAGTTTGGTCTCGATAGCTTTAGCCGTTTGGACGCTATCGTGGACACACACACACACACACACACAGACTGACACACACACAGCCACACAGACAAACAGACATTTTCCAAAAATCACTTTTTCATAATCTAGGGACACTAAAACGTGAAGATCACTGGAAATCTGGAGGTCGAAATTTTTCGTGATTACAATACTTCCTTATACTATGTATAAGAAAATAGTAGCTCACTGTCTTGAATTTCTTTTTAGGCAAAAATAATGAACGTATAACTGGTATATAGCATGTTTAGCGAACATTGGCACAAGCGCGGGATGTGGGGTTCGCCCAGAGGTCGAAAACGTTCTCTCAATTCTGCCGCGTTTGAAACGGAAGTGAAGCAGATGCGTGGTACTTCATTCCGTATGCAGCTTTCGCGTACTTTCATACAGATAGGCAACATCTACTGAAAATACTTCGTTTTACGTATCACTGTTGCTTTCTTTTAATCAAAATAAATTAATTTAAAACAATATGCATAATTCTTTTATATCCCTTCTAAATACAATAGCCCACTTTGCTATTATCTAGAGATGGCGATAAATTAATAAGGATTCCCGATTACCTACTCCCGCCGAGTTGTTTTAACAGTCTTAAAGACAAATTTCTTTATATCCAAAGTGTCCGAACTTAAATTATTTGCCCGGCAGGACGATTCTTTCATTTTTATGGGATTTGTAACTCAAGAAACTCTATCCAAAGAAAAAGTTTGTCCAATGAGATGTGTCGAATAATAGCCAATAGAGTTGTTTCATTTACTTTACCGTAGTCTATTTTTGGTATTCCAAATATGAAACCTATCCAAAGAGGAACCCATTTGCGTGGCTTTTTTTTAAAAAAATTCTTACACCCATATTCACTCGCGAATGCGGGTAAGACCCGTCCAGAAGATCGACAAAACAGTGGAAATGACAGGCACAACAACTGAACCTCCGCCGTCCCTGAAGCTATCCACTCGGACCATTTACGGCTCAGTGCAATCCATCATTCTCGATCTACCTAATAGGAAAAGTGTGCTGTCAGCGGTTTCTGCGTTGCCTCAATAAAGACCATAATCGCAATTGCGTTAGCATTTGGTGTGCGTTCTACCGTCCGTTAGACAAAAGCATCCCAGCTACCAACTCCGAATTCCCTCCCTGATATTTCCATTACCTCTGACATTGATGTCCGTAAGGAGGTGGATGGATTTTTTGATAACAATTACAATTTTGATGCAAAGGCAAAAGGTAAAAAAAAATTCTCTAATGAGATAACATGACATCTGAGTGGCTTTTTACTTAATATTCACTCATTATCAACAACTGTTGATGGTGAATCTCTGAATAGGGCGAAAGGAAATGGTAAGAAAGAAACAGTTATTTTTATAGACAGATTCCTTACGCTTAAAAAATATCTGAAAAGAGTGATCAGCTGTCTCAATGTGCTGCGGCTTTTAAATTCGATTGGCTGCGGTAATTACAATTCGAACTTGCAACCATCAAATCCAGTGGTTTTATACTCGTTTTGCGGGGGGGGGGGGGCACGGAAACCCATTGGATAATAGTTAAAAACCCGAAGTATGTTATAGCATCATACAAAGTTTGACTATCACGAAAATACAGACAGACAGACATTGACTTTTATTAATATAGATTTATCAAAAGCTTTGGAGACATCATTCTATATTAAAAAAATTCGAACGAGAATTATAATCGTCCAAAGTTTTCAAGATAAACTAAACGATCAGGTATTGGATTTTTGTGCCTGGACGCCTGCAATTCTGATTCGTAGTTATTGTCGTCTAAAGAGTTGATTAAACCTTCGAAGATAATTATTTTAATCAATTTTTCCAGCAGTGGCAATTACTGGTTGATAATTTTTAATGTCCTTAATTAAAATAATGTCCTTGATGTCCATAATCATTAACTATTAAATAATAATGGGGTAATTGCATAACTACTTATGACCTAGGATTTCAACTCGAGAGATTTTTATAATTTTAAACGTTACTATATTGACTTAACATTGCCTGATTATTTTAATGAATCGGCAAGATAATTTCAAATATTTTTAACATTTCAATAACAGTTTTCAGACAAAACGCTCATGACAAAAATAAAGAACACTGTCAATGTAGTCGTATTCGAAGGTGCAAATTCAGCTAATAAAGAGGTCTCTTAGAATTTATTATCTCTTCCTAAAGGTGTGCAGAGGATAAAACTTTATTTGATGCAATAAAGAAGTGAAATAGAAGTCTGTATGTGATAAACACATTCCCCTGAGTACATTTTTTATCGAATGATCTCTTGGTCTTTGTATTGATCTTGGGCACAGCAAAAACTTGACGATTTTGCAATATATAAAGTAGAAACTAAACACTATTTAGGGAGATAATATTGACTATAAATATTAAACTAACTTATCATGACAATTATACACTATGTGATCAAAAGTTTTGGGATACCAGCATTTCTGCATCGCAGACTTCAGATAACCCTTTTGCTCTAATGATAATTCCACTCTCCGAAGAAGGCTTTCCACCACTTTTTGATAGTAAGAAGCTGGAATTTTTCTCTATTCCTGCCTCAGAGCACTGATTAGTTCAGTCACGGATGAAGGACGGCGTGATCTGGTTCTTAGTCGACGTTTCATTTCATTCCACAGGTGTTCAGTGGGATTGAGATCGGGGCTCTGGGCAGGCCAATCCTATCTTCAACCCCGTTGTCTTGAAACCAGTCGTGTACAGACCTTGCTTTATGACAAGGAGCACTGTCATGTTGATACAGAAAAGGTCCATCCCCGAACTATTCCCACAATGTTGGCAGTGCACAGTTGTCCAAGTTGTCTCGATAAGCAACAGAAACAAACTGGCCCAGTTTGAACCATGAAAAAGAGCCCCATCTCATCATGCTACCTCCTCCACATTTCACAGTGGGCATCACACACTCAAGTAGGAAACGTTCTCCAGGCATCCGCCAAACCGAACTTCTTTCATCTGTCTGCCAGAGTGTGTACCGTGATTCATCAGTCCACAGAACACGTTTCCACTGTTCCATGCTTCAGTTGCTGCGCGTTTTACACCACTCCAAACGTCTCCTGGAATTGTTGTCAGTGATGAAGGGGTTGTGAGCAGCAGCACGACTGTGGAAACCCAGGGAATGGAGTTCTCGACGAATGGTTATTGTGCTAGTTCACAGGAAACAGAATTTCTGAACTCTGTAGCAATCATTTCAGCAGAAGATCTTCGATTGCTCCGGATCACACGAGCAAGTGCTGGACGATTTCTGTCTGTCAATATCTTGGGTCTGCCAGTTCCTCTAGTTGCACTGTCGTTGCTCCCTGGTCTTCCACTTCGTAATCACATTTCCTATAGTTGTACGGGGTATATGTAGAATGGTGGAAATCTCACGAGCCGACTTGTTGCACAAGCGGCATCCTATGATGGTTCCACGTTGAAAGTCGTTGAGCTCTTCTGAACGACCCAGATCTTAATAATACGAAGCAGATATATAATCGTATCTGGAGGTGTGTGATACCATTTAAATAATTTACATGTCATTTTCATGCGATATTTGGCTCATTCTATGATTTATGAAGGGTATCCCTAAACTTGCGATCACATAGTGCAGTTTTGCCTTCCATTGCCGCTGTATCAAAAAAATTGCGTTGTGTTCCTCGTCCTATTACAACCCTCAGACAAAAGTTTAGAATATGTTTTCTGCAGCAGTTGCTGCTATATTTCAGTTGCTACTTCTTTAAAAGGATGTGTAAAATAGAAAACTATAGACAATGAAAAAATATTAAGGGGACAAATGCAAGTATTTTACACAAAATTCCATTTAATTTTAGTTAATAAAAATGTTAAATTAGGTTTAATTACATTTACTACAGGATAAAAATATAAAATACGTTGAAGACAAAGACAAAAGTATGGAATAACATTACTTAATATTTTATAGCACAATCTTTTGCCCTTGTTACTGCCTTGATTCTCTTAGGCAATGATACAACAAAGTTTTCACAAGTGGTTGGAGTTATTTTCTATAACTAACTGCAATATTATTTCACAATCAGATAAGCACAATTATCCTACCCGTAAAGCTAGTGATATTTGTTTACCAGCAGCTAAGACCAACTACTCTCGTCGCTGCATTTCATATGCCGGTTTAATGTTTTGGTCTTATTTACCAGAGGATGTTCGGGATATTCCATCGTATCTGCTTTTTAGAAAAAAGCTTAAAGCCATTTATTTTATGGATCAGCGTATCGCCTTTCTCTAGTTTACTCTAAATGGTTTCTCTCTTCTTCTTTTCTTTCGCCCTTTTTCTCTGTCCTCTTTCCCTTTCTTTTGTTTTACTATTAATGTATCTTTGGTTTAGATTATAATTTAACTATTATTTATTTAATTTGTTATGAATGATTTTGAATGATACTTTATGCAAATTTAGTTGTTATATATAATGCACATTGAGGTCAATACGACCCTTATTAGCGCTTGTCTGGAATGGTTGTAACGTTTTTTTTCCGCATTTTTTAGAGGGCTTTGTTTGCTCCAACCAGTTCTGCTTATTATTAATTGTTATTAGATTTTTTTGTTAATTTTGTTGTAGTAATTTTCTAATCATTTGTTAACTAACGACTAATCCTGTTGTTTATTTTTTTTTTTTCTTTGTTCTTCTGTATCTTGACACATTACGTGCTGCCGGGGACCTAACTCGTCGGTCTATGACCATACCGGCCCCGGATATGCACTGTTTGTAACATTAATCATTATTTAAATAAATAAATATTCTTTTTAAATCGTCAAAATTGCCAGGAATTTATTTTTTAACATTTTTACCAGGATACTCCACATAGACTCAATGGAATTTAAATCAGAACTTTTTGCTGGTCATGGAAAATGTTTATTTCCATCCTTAAACCACTTTTTCCGTTTTTGCGCTGTGGCATGAGGCATTGTCATCTTACTATATGAAGTCATCATCTTCATAGTGATCTGCTGCAGTTTTCAACATAAACACACTCCAAAATCTCAAGATATATATGAACATCAACAGTTCCTTTAATTATTTCTATCTCCCTAACACCATATCCCACACCATTATTCCTTTTGGAAATTTTATTGAAGAAAGAGGGCATTCAAGCTTGAATTTCTGACCATTTTTTCTCCAGACCTTACTCCCAATGTTATCGCCATAGCCAATGCAAAAACGAAATTCATCTAGAAACATCACGCATTTCCAATTGTCTTTACTCCAATCTGTGTGTTTTTTGCCCATTTAAGACGTTCTCGCCTTCGCTTCTCAGTAAGGTACGGTTTTTCCTTGGCGTAATCTTTTTCTGGGAATCGAGGAATCACCGTTTTATCTGAGATGCCGATGGCAGTAAGTTTCTATTCACAATTAAGCTCGGGCGAGGAGGCAAATCAATCTTTTGTGGCAATATCAATCGACTTTTTATCTTGTCTCATTGTTGTTGCAGTTAGACGTCCACTTCGATTTTTTTAACATCCCCAGTTGCATGAAATTTAGAAATCACTTTAGACACAGTTTCTGAAGAACAATTCAATAAACGAACACTTTCATTTTGCTTGTTACCATCCTTATAAAGTTGAATTATCAAGTTTTTTTTTTCGTACCAAGCTCATTGGTGCGCAGAAAAAAATATTTAATAACAAGCAAACAACTTGAAATACACATAACTAGCAGAGGAGTGAGGGCCTTCAATGTTAACTGATTTACATACGAAGCAATTTTGCATTACATTATTCTAAACTTTTGTCTTCAAATTCAATCCATTCCATACTTTTTTGTCCATGTTTGGCTTCAAGTAATATTAAAATACTTTTTTCCTTAATAATTAAAAGATATCTATCTGTATGTTTTTTATTCAATAATTTATTCAAGTTGCTGTAGTTAAAACCATCCTTTACAAAATTAAAAAAACGACGGATTGTACTTTGATCAAGCCAAGAATAAAAAGAAAATAACCAGTTATTATTCCCAAAGAAGTATTATAGTTTTTTTTTTTACTTTTTTATAAAAATAAAAACTAAGGCTATTAGAATAAATGAAGAAATTTGATTTCATAATGGCAAATAATGATTTTTTTTTATTTCAGACGATTTGAACAAAAAGACATGCAATCCAGCCATTCTGTGCGAAAGAATTGTAGATGACACTAAAATAAAATCTTGCGGACGATTCTATCTACTGTGTGGTTATAGAAAGGCCATCGTCAGAACTTTACTAAAGTAACGAAGGCACATATTCAACAAAAAAAATCACGATGCATTCTTTGCACATTGCTAAAAAAAAAAAAATCACGAAGGTTCAGAAATATTTGGTTTGATTAAGAAAATTTAATATTTATATATTTATTTCATTAACGAAATTGAAACGTTGAGGTGTAATTTATTATTATTATTATTATTATTATTATTATTATTATTATTATTATTATTGACATATGGCATTTTAATGAACCTCAATACAAAGAAACAAGAAAACTAAAATTTAAATTGCATTTTCCATTAAATTAAAATAAAATTATTCAAATTTTGATTTATCAAACTCTAAAAAATTTTACATTCTTTTCAAAGTAACCAGTTGAATTTGATTACAATTGTAAATTGAGTTACTTTTGTATATTTATTTGTAGTGTACAGTTCATTCCAAAAGCGTTTTCACTCACTCACTTTATCCGTGAGTTGAGCTAAGCGAAGTTGATCGGCTATAAAGTCTAGTAGTTTGAACAGACATCGTAGAAGATTAAAATGGACTTGGCCGTCCAGAGTGGCAATCGGGTTGAAGTTTATGAATGGTGTAGGCGAATTACAGTACTTTTAACTGAAAAGATTAATTGCTGCTTTTTATTTCAGTAAGATCAACTTTGCAGATGAAATATTTAACGCACTTATTAAAAACAAAGCAATAAATATTTAACAATATCTCAAAAATGTTCGATGAGGGTTTAACCTACGTAAAACCTCAGATGTTTAAATTATTAATGAATTAAGGAGCGAAAACTCCACAGGCTGAATTCGAACCAGGAACCTTCGAAGAGCTGAAGTTTCCCGGTTCGAATCCAAGCTGTGGAATTTTCTTTCTTATTTTCATCAATAAATATTTAGTTTGTTTATTTATTTTTTCTGCATTTCGAACATTGATATTTTTACTTATCTTTCTTTCTCTAAAGTCCGATGTGGTACACGAGGCGAAACTAACAACAATTGTTCAATCTGCTTTGTTAATATGCCTGGCCAACAACACCTAGACAGAAGGCCTGATAACGGAAACGACATACATTGTTACAACATCTTTAGTCGACCATTCTTAATCCTATTTCTACCAATAATAAGTCCTACATCTGGTCGAATAATGATTATGTAACAATGTATGACGTTTTCGTTATCAAGCCTTCTGTCTAGGTGGCGTTGGCCTGGCGTGCCATTGCGGAAGCGGAGCTGACAACAATTGTTCACTCTGTTTTGTTTACATGCCTCGGGTAAACAAAGCAGACTTTTAGATTTCAGTTCAGATCGTGTTCCAAACAAGGAAAAGTTTTCTCAAATGATCCTAATACTTATATTTTTAATTGTGTATTCCGTGAAATTTTCTAAGTTAATTAACATGTATCTATTTGTACATTAACGATGACGTACATTTCCAAGGTAAATGAAATGATGCTCAAATGTAGAATACACTACACAGCAATTTTGTTTTGTGAGTAAGATTAATGTAAGCCTAATCTAATGGTCATATCATCAATGCCTTTGTGGCTATAACAATTTTTTTTGTTTATAACTCGATAGAATTTGATATACCGGTGCATGAGTTTCTTTTGCCTTCGAACTTTCAACGTATACGTTTCTGATCCTCAAAACATAAATTTCACAGGAGTTTTCTGTACAAGATGATGTGGATAATATAGAACGATCCCAGAAGATATAATTTACCAACTATCAATGAGGTAGCGACAGCGTTTGAAGCTGACGATGGAAACCAACCACCATTTGAGCGAGATTTATGCGTCTATCCAAGCACGGGGAACAACTGACAACATATGTCGATTTTGAATCCGAACCGTGATCCAATGACTTACCCGTTGCTGTTTCTGAATGGAGAAGAATGCTGGAAGATGAAATTAAGGAGCACTGAAACGACGAAAGTCGGCATGTTAGCCTTCTACTCTTACAAACTGTACGAAAGGCCAGGACTGTTTAATCCGGTTTGCACGCGGGGAAACTTACTCAGCAGTATATTGTGGACGCGTTTTAAAAATTGAAGGAGGCCAGCTACAATGGGTGAAAGAAAATCAGAAGACTTTGAGAATGGAGGCTTACCACTTGGCTTAATGAATTTCGTTCACAATCAGGCTGATAACTTTAATATGAACGCAGGAAAGGTCTGTGTTCTACCTATGCCATTTACCGGGAGCAAACGTGCATTGCAGCAAAACTACCAGGATGCAATGGCCATGGTGCCCAAGTTCGGGAAACCAGATCTTTTCATCACATTTACATGTAATCCAAATTGGACTCAAATAAGAGAACAGCTGGCTCCATATAAAACTTCTATGCATAGACCCGACATCGTCGCGAGAGTCTTTGGTTGAAATTGAGGGCATTTGTCGACAAGCTGGCTAAAATCTCTGTGCTGGGAAGGTGGCGGCATGGATGAACGTCATTGAGTTCCAGAAAAGAGGTAATGAATTAGTTAAGACAAACCAATATAAAATGGAATGATTCTCAAAAAAATTATTTGAAGGTATCCATTTAAAGCCTGCATTGAAGATCTTGTCATGCAACTGAGCCGCCTTAGATATCTTGTCAAGCACCTAAAAAATAGACCTTGAATAGGAGAGAGATCACCATAATAACAAAGAGTTTGGTGATTTCTAAACTAAATTATGCCATTATTTTATGGTCCTCTGCCTCCCGATTCTTATTAACGAGGATAAAGGTTCCATACAACTCAATACTACGAGTGGCTTAATCAATTCCCCGCTACACTTCCGTTACCCCATATGATATATTAATATATTAACTCTTCCTGATCTAATACAATTGGCCAAGTTCAAAGATCAAAGAATTATACAGGGCCTTGTATGATCCTCACCACCCGGACCACTTTATTTCTCAATGGATAAATAATAACTGTAACCCCCGAGTAACCCGTAAATTTAAATTGGAACCTCCCTAAATCCTCCAGTCAGCAGGCCTTTCCTTATAACACTATCGAGGAATGGAACCTCCTTCCATATGAAACAAGAGCAACAATATTAAACTGTAAACTGCCAAACTGTAGTAACCACAAGATCCATGTTAACAAATTACTTAACCAATATGTAAAAAACAATCAATTGTAATTGCGATTTATGTTCCTTCTACTCAATACCCCTCTGGGGTGCTATAATTTCAAATAAATAAATAAATAAATAAATTCACATTTTTCAGAGACAATTAAAATATCCCTAGGAAAAAGTAACGTCAAACTCTAAACGGCGAACGTTTCCAAGAGAACAGTTAAATTCGGTGATGGTCTGGATTGAAAATTCTATAATTTTAATTAATTTTATAGAATGATTTTAAATTTACGTAGCACGATTGGAAAATCAATTAAAACGTTAACCAAGATTTTTTTCAATTCTTTTCTTATCAAATGGAAATTTATATATTACTCGTAAACATATGACGGATGTACAGTACAGTAGCGCTCAGAAAATAAGGCACGAGTATAATTTTTTATGTAAATTTAAAAACGATTATCGGACTGAACCAATATTTTAAAGGAGGGTGTAGAAAGGGGAAACACTTCATAAGACCCAAACAGTTGGGAGATAATTCTCATACAAAAACTGAATAGACACTTTTGCTGGTTTGGCGACATTCAAAAAATAAGGCACAAGTCACTTTAGCTAAAAAAAAAAAAAAAAAAAAAAAAAAAAGTTTCCATCGTCACCAGAAAATGCATAAAAATAACCGTAACATAATACTCCTTCAAATTTGATAGGAAATGGTCAAATCAAAGAGTACATCTCGATTTGAAGGGCCAGAAGGCAATTGCAAAAGCCGCTGAGAAGGGGAAATCTTACAACAGCATTGCATCTGCTTTCGATGTTCCAAAAAGTACAGTAAGAAATATTATTCAACGAAAGAGAGCAAGAGGAGACCTCCAACGAAAGCCTGGATCAGGAAGACTACATACTACCACAGGAAATGAAGATAGACTGCTTTGTCGGTCATCGAAAGCTCAGCCCAGACTTACAGCAGTGGATTTGAACCGTGAAATGCAAGAGGCTCATGGGGTTAGTGTTTCTACAACAAAACGGCGTCTAGTAGAAGCAGACTTGAAAGGTAGGCCCGACTTGCCGTTGCAAAGAAGTACCAGCATCTGTCCGCAAGAAACTAAGCAGCAGAGCCCGAGATCATCACTCTCGAGTCGCAACCCGACGATGACTCTTGACAACTTGATTAGTTCCATGCTCCTTAAACACCCCTTCCCAGTTTCATCAACTTCTTCTTTAAATTAATTTGCCTTCTCATTGTGCGCCGCAGCCAATAAGTGTCGTTTAAAGCATTTTACACTTCCATGCAATGCTATTAAATCCAATAGTGTTCCTCCCCTCCCATTCAAAATGAGATTTATTTTTTTCCTTGTTATTGTGACACTGACACAAGAGTCGAATCTCGCAGGAGACAATTACCGCTTTTTGTTTCTGCTTTATGAGCTGGATGTTGTCACTTTCGAAATAAAAGTCAGAACTTAAATACTGGATGACTCTTATTATAGGAAAAAGCTATGGTTCCTTCTGTCATAAATATGTAAAATCCATATCTTGACAAAGAAAAACATTCCTCTATGTTTACGACATTTAATAAAAAATATATAAAATAAATAAATCAAAAATATAAAGCTGACATTTCGGATAGAGACTATCCTTTGTCAAAGCAGGCAGGATAATTCTATAAAGCAAGGAGAATATTAGAGAATTATCCTGAAAGTATTAAAAGACGACTTATATACAGGGTGTCTCAAAATTCCTGATACAAACTTTTAGGGACGGTAGTATGGGTGATTCTAAGCAAAAAAGTTCATATGAACATGGGTCCGAATTTGAACGATAACTGAGATATGATCAGAAATAAAAATGCCGCCACCAAGATCAACATGTTAATAACTCAGGTTCCGGAACGCCTAGAATAAAGAAATTTGGGGGAATAATAGGGTACATAAAACCATGTATGCTGTTAAAAGTTGAACGAATTCCAACAAGTAGTTTCCGGGTTGCGCAGTCAACATCTTAACACGTGCTGATTAGTACTCGCATGTGAGCACTGTTACGATTTTGAATGCGTAACTCGGAAACTACTCGTTGGAATACGATCAAGTTTTAACGGTATATATAGTTTTATGTACCCTATTACTCCCCCAAATTTCATTATTCTAGGCGTTCTGGAACCTGAGTTATTAACATGTTGATCTTGGTGGCGGCATTTTTATTTCTGATCATATCTCAGTTATCGTTCAAATTCGGACCCATGTTCATATGAACGTTTTTGCTTAGAATCACCCATACTACCGTCCCTAAAAGTTTGTACCAGGAATTTTGAGACACCCTGTATATGAGTCGTCTTTTAATGCTCCTTTATTACTTTCAGGATAATTCTCTAATATTCTCCTTGCTTTATAGAATTATCCTACCTGCTTTGACAAAGGATAGTCTCTATCCGAAATGTCGGCCTTTTGATTTTTGATTTATTTATTTTATTTATTTTTTATTAAATGTCGTAAACATAGAGAAATGTTTTTCTTTGTCAAGATATGAATTTTACATATTTATGACAGAAGGAACCATAGCTTTTTCCTATAATAAGAGTTATCCAGTATTTAAGTACTGATTTTTATTTCGAAAGTGACAACATCCAGCTCATAAAGCAGAAACAAAAAGCGGTAATTGTCTCCTGCGAGATTCGACTCTAGTGTCACTGTCACTATAACAAGGAAAAAAAATAAATCTCATTCTGAATGGGAGGGGAGGAACACCATTGGATTTAATAGCATTGCATGGAAGTGTAAAATGCTTTAAACGACATTTAATGGCTGCGGCGCACAATGAGAAGGCAAATTAATTTAAAGAAGAAGTTGATGAAACTGAGAAGGTGTGTTTAAGGAGCATGGAAATAATCAAGTTGTCAAGAGTCATCGTCTGGTTGCGACTCGAGAGTGATGCTCGCGATCCCTGGCTCTGCTGCTTAGTTTCTTGCGGACAGATGCAAAGAGACAACGAAATGAAATTAAAGGGGAAAAAATTTCCCAATTCCAGCAATTTTAAAAGCTTAAATTTGGTTCAGACTCCTTTCTGCCTTATACTTTACCGGTTATAACAGCAACAATTCAAGGCATTTCATCACCACTACGCGAATCACTATAACAGACTATTTTCCGGTTACTTCAACAAGAAAACTGCAGATATTAAGCAATAATTAACCAAGTTATACATATTTAATTTGAATGTATTTTTGGATTTTTTTTATACAGATTAAAAGCCTATCGTAGGATTTTTGAACGCCAGATTTCTACTTATGATGTTAATTAAAAATTGAAAATAATAAAGGATAATTCTACAACTTTAATTCGAATGTTTGTTTTACCAACTTACTGCTTTAGAGCGTTGATCCAAAACGACCTGGCTATCCTAGGTTGTAGAATTGGTTTTTTTCTATTTTCGATCATTAATTGAAGGGCTGCCCTGGAAAAACGCTCTAAGTAACAAATCAGCCGAAAGTTTGTAAACATGAAATTAAGCAAAATAGAGAGGTTATCTATCACGTGGCTTTGTCTAGGGCAATAAATCCGTTTTTTTCCTTGCGAAATTCCGTGTTTTTCAAATGTAGTTCTATGGAAATCCAAGCTTGCTTAGAAAATAAAATGTCAATTTTCTCAAAATCAACAATGTGTCACTTTACAACGTTTTTCCAGGCAGCCCTTCAATTAAATCATATGCAGGTCTCACGTTAAAAAATATTCTAAAAGACCTCCATTCCTATTAAATATAATATTCAGTACTGATATTAAAAAAGAAATAAAAGTTACGGTATTACAAGGATGGAAGAGTTCAAGACGCGATAGGGAACGCCCATTTCGTATATTCACAAATGGATGCCAAAGAATAGCACTTGTATACACTAAATCCGAATGAAAGTCAATTGAAAGATTAAGACATAGCTCCCAAAAGATAATCCATATTTTCTCGTCGAATTTTTTCATTGGCATGTTAAAAATAAGTAAAACGGAAAACATAATTATTTTGAGAAAGCCGTAGGATTTCGGCGTCATGCTTCTTCAATGCTACACTGCCAACTATGAGCTAATTTGCATAGCGTTCCAGCAAAGAGTTAAACTTTTTAAACAAGCAATATCTTCTTTAAAAATGCAAAAGAAAACGCTTGTCCAATTGTTATCGTAATCTATTCGTCTTTCTTTTTTTTTTTTAATTTATCTCATTCTTATTGTTAAGTCGTCGAAGGAAACCCGATTTCATTTGGACTTTCATTATATCCTCCTCCCGGGAAGGTGAACTGGTCATGCTCAATAACAATCATTTATATAAAATCAGCGACGGTGGACGTTGTCACAACAAAGAAAAAATCTAACAATGAGTTATTTCCCGATTATACAAACGGGTGGGTTCGCTTCTATTTTACAATAATATTTGAGTTGTACATTATTATTATTGAATTTTTCTTCTGGCTTATGCTCCAGTGTTCTCTAATTTTAATATCTTCAACATTGTTGTACATAAATGTTAAAGCATGCAATCAGGATAAATGTTAGGTAATAATTAATAGTAATATTTATTAATGATGTGCTTATAAATCTTAATTTTATATATTACATATCAAAAATAAACACAATATTTTGTATATGCTTATAGTTTGTTTTATATATATGATACTAATATATAGTACTTAAAAAATATTTATAATTTCAAATATTTAAAAAAAAATACACACTAAGAAACTTTCATGATTTCCTTTTCCAAGAGCAAAGAAACTTCCATAATAAACCGGAATCGAATAATAAAAATCGATTATATTCACTTTTTCGTTTATCCCCTTTATATAAAATAATCCTATAATTTAAATTTTAACTTAATTTTATCGTTTCATTTACATTTCTTTTCGTTTTTTCATTTATCATTTTATCACAATGGCTTTTGTTCAAAATTATTATTAATAACAAGTGCGTAAATTCTTATTACTGGGATATCATGATATAACGAAGTAATATGTCTAAATTATAGCTATCATATATATATCACATATATATTAGTGACATTATTAATCGCCTGTTCATCGATTGGACACAGACCCTTGAGATTTCCAAATGATATCCAAATTTCATGGCCATTCCAGTGGCAGTTTTGTTGAGGGAAAAACACTTCTGCAACAGAGGTTGAATCAGTTTTCCGATTCTTCAGTGGTAAATTATTCCGGTAGACCTTGTCCTCCACGAACTGACATCATTAATAAGTCACGAGGATTCAACTCCCGTGGCTGAGAGCATACAGAACTATTGAAATCTATAAAATCGTTCGAATTGCGATTGGAGATAATTTCATCGTGGAAACGTGTTCTTTCCGGAAATCGAACAAAGCAATTTGCATTAAAAAGCACTTATTAGTACAAAGCATTATTTAACGCTTATACTGAATAAATGAACTATTACATCGTTTCCTTATACATTAAAATGAATCTTAACAAAGGAACACAATCAACTTTGACATGATTTCGTTTTTCATATTTTGAATGAAAATAATAAGTTATGCTTTAGGATCGCCTGATGAAGTCGGGCAATATTTATAAATGCAGCACGAAGTCTAATTGTGTAATAAATTAAGTTCACTCAATTCAAATTCGAATGTAGAATTTATCCGGAACATAACTATTCCGACATCCATTCATAGATAGCGAAACAAGTATTACCCATATCATAGAATCTGCTTTAAGGATGGGCTTGGACGGGACGTTTACCTGAGCAGGAGAGCAAGATACCACCATCTTCAGCGGAATGATAATAGGGTGCCACCACTCTGTTGACCATTGCTAAGGAATGGCAAATGCGTGGAAAATACGAGGATGACTCAATAAATAAGGTAAAATTAGTATAGGCTCAAGACCTCTTATTGCGTAAATTTATTCAACAGCTACGTATCCTTATACACAATTGTATGGCATTTGTAGAGATACATTTTTACATATTCTCCATGGAAGGGTGATGAAGTGGGGATATAGTTCTTCAAATTATAACAGCAAGGAAGTTGGCTTTTTGTGATGTAGCTGATTCTATGGTGGACTAAACGTTTTGTCACTGGCTGAGTATGTAGACAGTTATACTTGGTGGATACCAATACTACTACCTAGATTCTTTGGGGGAAAATTTTTTCGTCGCACTAATGAGACCGAAATAATTACAACGGTGGCTCGGAAGTGGCAGATTTGCAGCTATGTACAACGCCGTCGACATTTGCCGTGAATTTTTTAATGAATTTTCAGTTAATTTTTTAAGCTGACTCTGGGGGAGTTTGAATTTTTTTTTTGTAAATTTGTATACAGCGTGTACCTAAAATTTTTTGGTTTAAATGAATTTAATAAATAATGAATTGTAAAAAAAAAATTTTGTTTATATTTTAAAATTTTTATGTTGTTGGGTATGAAATTATGAAATTATTAAAGTTGAATTCAAAGGTATAAAAAATTATTTGTTCCAACGATATATACCAAGACATCCACGCCAGCATTGAAGATATCGATGTCAAACGCCAGAACTTCCTCATCCGTTGTTATTCGTCTGCCACCCAGGAACCTCTTCAATAACCCGAACAGATGAAAATGAAACCTTCAATGTGGTACACATTTTCATCTGTGGTGAAAGTGCTTGACCGTCAGTATCGCTGCACATCTCACAGAAGTACTTCAAATTCACACACATTTTGCGTGAAACAACATTAGCACCGTATATCTCATATTGCCAGTGAGTTTCAGCTGGTAATATCCTTTCAATCGTAGAAATCTAATCATGGTAAACACTTCAACGTTTCACCATGTTTCTTCTGTAAGCGCCACTATTTTTCAAGTGATCTTGGGAGAGTATGACTGACATCTAATGGTCAAAGCAGTGATCAATCTGTTCTAGTTTAGCCATAGGGGTCTTGTTACCTTATTTATTGAACCGCCTTCGTAGTTATTCCTGATTGCAACGCTCTAACAAGTGAAAAGAGCCTCTTATCTCCACCAAAATTAGACTAGAATTTGCTAAGAATCATTTCTCAAATGTGGCCCAAAGTCTTGTTTTCTGATGAAACCAAGTTTCAATTATTTGGCAGTGATGGAATAAGATACGTTCGGCGTTACTCTGGTCATAGATTTAATCCTCACATCCACTGGCAACAGTAATATATGGAGGTAGTGCAGTGTATCGGGAGAATTTTCTTAAGCTGGAGGTAGTCTCTTACATCAAATAGATGGTGTTATAGATCGATTTGTGTACAGAGACATTCTTAATGATAAAATACTGCCATTTGCACGACACATGCCACCTGGTTGGCAATTCCAGCAAGATAATGATCCAAAGTAATGTTTCTGGTTTCATACAAACAGGGTTAAGGTTACGGATTGGCCAAGCCAACCTTCCGACCTTAACCTTAATGAGCATTTTTGAGATGCCTTGGGACGAAGAGTTAGTCAAGAAAACCATTCTTCCAAAGCCAACTATTTTTGGCACTGTAACATGAAAGGGAAGCAATCCAACAACTACCCTCCAAAAGCTTATCATTTCCCCATGCCTGTAGTTGTTAAGGCTTCTGGTTACGCAACGAAATATTAAATACAAATTATTGTAAAATTTCACTACAACCTTAAAACTTTTGTTCATCACAATATAGTTTTTCATTAATATTGTAACAAATAATTGCCTGGTAAATTAAACAGTTTATCAACATCATTCTTATCATTAGTATAGAAGTATATCGTATAATAATCTTGTCTTTTACGTATCCTCATTATTTAACGAAAACTAGTTGTTTTAACTTTTGTCTGCCTCTATATGAAGCTGCGTCAATGTACGACAATTTTTATTAACTGTATCCTGTATGTATTCTTGATTAAATTTACGAGCAAATGGTCTTGTAACGGCTTCTGCCAAAGTCTAGAGCAAAATCAAAAGCCATTCAAAATCCATTTCAACTGTCATATATACTGCATGTAGTAATTGAACAAAACTTAAAAGAGTGACATTATAGCTGTGGTCATGTAGTTCAATTTACAAACAACAAATTAACATATTGAATAAAATGTTGATCTCACTAAGGATATTATAGTTATTGGATTTGTTGTCGTTGTTGGATTTAACGACGCGTTCTTACGCAGTGGCTAATGGAAGGAGGTGCCGCTGGAGGAGGGTTCAAATTTTAATATGCAAATAGAGCAGTTGCTCGTGAACTTAATGATAAAAGCGGTACACGGTGTTGCCCTCTTTCTCTTTGTAAAAATGTTTGCGGTTGCCCAGGATGCTGAGGTCATATTAAGGAAATCGCTGGATATTTGGCTTCCGACGGGGTTCTTTAACGTACAACAGGCAGATTTCTACATAAGATCCACAGAACTTAATGACACGCATTCTAGTCATTCAACCTTATGTATCTAACCTCAAAATTAAAATAAATAATTAAGTAAATAAATAAAATATAAATCGAAATGGACTTTAAAACCGAGACATTATAAATAACCACATACATCAGTTTATTATATGAATTCTTTAAAATTTTTATCAGTCTGAAGAAGAAATGTCTAATGGGCAAGTCTCTCTCTCTCTCTCTCTCTCTCTCTCTCTCTTCTTACAGCGTAGTTTATCAAGCAGCGTACCCATTTGATCGTTCCTTTTGTTCATCATTTCCTAAAAGCAAGTGTCTTTTCTAAATATTTTTTTTAAAAGAGAGAGAAAGTTACTCAACATTTTCTCCCAGAGGTTCAGTTACGACTTCTAAAAAGATGATTGCGATATCGAATTAATTTCTTTTAAATCATGAACAAACATTCTTATGCAAAAGATAAAGCGCTATTCCGACTTTAATTACAGTAGGTTCCAAAAAAGTCAGACCACCCTCAGAAAGCTGTCACTCAACATTTTATTTTGCGACATTACGATGGAGTTTTTACAAATAGCAAAAAAATAAATACATACAACGAAAGAGCACCCGCTTCTTTAGTGTCTCACTAGAGATCAAACATCTGTAGACAAGGAAACAGTAAATAAACAAGATTAAATACACGTCACACGTTCCATAAAACGTAGACCACCACGTCAAAGGTGACAAAATTCTTAGACCAGTTACCATTAATACTTCGTAGCATCCCATTTTGCCTTGACAACAGCTGCTAAACGCTTGGGCATTGTGGAAACAAGCTCCTGACACTCCTCAGGGGTGATGGCATTCCAGATTTCTTGTAGAGCAGCCTTTAGCCCATCAATGGTCCTAGGTCTTCTTTTGCGTAGGCGTTTCTTCATTAAACCCCAGATGTTTTCAATGGGTGATAGATCAGGACTCTGAGATGGCCATGGAAGAATGTCAATTTGCTCGTTTTCAAGTCATTGCTTTGTGTCTTGCTCGTGTGACAAGTCGCCCCATCTTGCTGAAAGATGATGTCACCGTCTGGACGCAGTTTTTCTATTGAGGGAAGAAGACTGTTTTCGAGAACGTTGATGTAACGAGTGGAATCCATTGTTCCGTCGATAAATGGATTCCTACTCCCTTCGCATACCATGACGCTCTGAGGGAATTTCATGGAGCGATTCATCAGCATCGGAGTTGCAGCATCTTGCTTTCCTCGAATGACATAACGACTGTTCTCGCTCATTGAAAGTTCGAAACGCGATTCGTCTGACCAAATAATCATGTCCCACATATGCAGAGGGCATTGACCATATTCACGTGCCCAGTCTAAGCGTTTTCGTTTCTGGGTTGTCAAGAAGGGTTTGACACGTGCGGCATAAAATCTGTAGTGCATCTCTCTGATCCGGCGACGAGTAGTAGCTGCAGAAACATTCTTGTCAGTAGCATCATTCCATTGTTTGGTTAGTTCGTGAGCATTGTCACGGCGATTTTTGCTCACAATCACTTTAAGGGTCCTATCATCACCCTTAGACGTTTTTCGAGGCCGACCTGATGACACTCCTGGAGGAACTGATCCTTTTTGTGAATATCGTTGGAGAATTTGGTGCACGGTTGTTTACTTACATGTAGATCCTGACTTATTTCTCTCTCTGATAACCCCGACTTGTGGTTATCAACAATGAGTTGTCGCATATCTTCTGATAGTGCTTTCCCCTTAGGCATGATGACCAGCTGTTTTATCAGTGAAATTGTTGTAATGTATATTTTCCCTGCTTAAAATTCTTTATCACGCAATAGAATAATATGCAAATTACGATACCTACCACTCTGCAATCTATTTGGGTGTAGACATACGATCCCCTTAGGATGACAAATGTAAGTGGCCTAAGAATTTTTTCACCTTTGACGTGGTGGTCTACGTTTTATGGAACGTGTGACGTGTATTTAATCTTGTTTATTTACTGTTTCCTTGTCTACAGATGCTTAATCTTTAGTGAGACACTAAAAAAGCGGGTGCTCTTTCGTTTTATGTATTTATTTTTTTGCTATTTGTAAAAACTCCATCGTAATGTTGCAAAATCAAATGTTGAGTGACAGCTTTCTGAGGGTGGTCCAACTTTTTTGGAACCTACTGTATATATGTAATTTTGACGTTTTTATAAAAATAACACAAATCATACAAATCAATTATGTAAAGATAAAGATAAATTTTTTTAAAAACTTGATTGTTCGCATTGATGAAATGAATGCACTGAAGTACGTGGCGGAATATTCGAAAATATGTTATGATAAAGTTATTAGAATGTCAATGCAGTAAATAAAAAGTATATTAGAAACTTCATAATTTTAATTTCAATTAGCTCTTTCTCAGAAACTACTGTATTAATAAAAGACTGTAGATTTATATAAATTTTTGGACTTAACAATTGCTTATTCTACACCCTCACGAAATATTAACCTATCCTCCAGGGGCATCCTGGTGAAATTGAGAGAGTTATGGATGGGTGCATTTTCAGCCTGCATCTTCCCTTTTATCCAGGAGACTAGCTGTTTGGGATGAAAGTATGATGGTGAAAATAGACAAACATAAACATCCATGCCCTCGCCGGGGAGAGAGTTGTAAAAAGCGTTAGTGGAATTAAAACATCTGATGATTTTATTATTGAATGATACAAACTCCGTGTGTATGAGATCAGGTAATATTGATGGTTGAGAATTGAATACGATTATTCCCTTTTGATGGCTTCCAGAAGTGTAATCAGTTGTCAAAAGACAGTAGAATGAGCTGTAATTAAGCCTCCTGTTATAATCAGTTGTTGCCATTCTCGATAATTTTGGAACATTCATATTTTTTAACAACTTCAAATCAAAAGAGACAACTTTTAATTGTTTTTAATGCTATTTGGAATGCACAATTATACCATTTGGGATTTAAATTACAATATTTTGCACACACAAAGCTATTAGTAATTCTTTTAATTACTTAATTTCAAAACATTTTTTTCGAGTTATTCGTTGTGGATATGTGGTCATTCTTCTCGCTCTAACATTTAATAGTTACTGCCTTGTAAAAATTTGCCTTACTCTGTATCTAAATATTATACAATAGCCCATAGATATAGTAAATTTTGGCTTTCCCTTTGTTTAGATGAAAGGTCACCGTCACTTCACTGTAAATCTTTCTGAGCATATTTATGTAAGTTCTGTCTATTCCATTTGTCTCTAAGGCTTTCAATACAGCTGGAAAGATGGTTACACTTTGCACAAAACGACTTCTCCCGTGGCATCGCCTATAAATAGAGTGCCTCTAAGTCTTTACAGGCACCCTACCTATAAACAAGAAACAGCGCCGCATGTGAGGTAGGATTTACAGCCGGCTTCTAAAACTTGAACCTTCCTCTATTCAGTGAAGTGCAGAATATATTTCTGTCTTTTATACTTTATTTGAAATAAATATTTGAAATCTTCTCCATCATTTCGAATAACCCTGCATTTTAAATTTCAAATTACTTGAATAATTGAGTTGAATAATTGAAGGAACAGAAAATGATCTTCCTTTGCAAAAGCAAAGTTTTCTTTGAAGATAAACACGTACATATGTATCTTAAATATTAAGTTTGCTCAGTATTTAATCTGCTCAAAAATTTCGTACTTTTATCCTTTCAATAAAGATTTGGTAAAAAAATGTGCCAATTTTACGTGGCCATGCATAAAAGTAGTAGACAACAAGCATGTAAATTCAAAACCCATTTCGGCAATAAATTCGAAACATTTTAAAGGAGATTCTTTATGCTTTAGAGGTTTAACGTAAATGTGCTTGCTTCGTGGAGAATCTGCGTGCCTGCCTTTCAAGAAGAATTCCATTAAATTAAAGCAAAGTCTGTCGAGGCCGAAGGTGAGTTGAGAGGGTGAATAGTGGTGGATTGGGGATATGCAAATGAGAGGGAATGGAGAAGGGCTCTACTGCAACTCAACAGGAAAGTGTATGCCTTTAATGGTAGGGGAGGGGGAGAATAAGAGTGAGGAAGAAAGAAAGGCAACAAATGAGGAGAGGAGTCGTAAACATTCGAAGAAGACAGTTTAGGAGATGAATGAGGGCAACGAGAAACTTATGACAGGAAAGTGCGTGCAATTATCGAGCAACGGGAGAAGGGAAGAGATGCAGTAATTAGAGATGAAAACGAGTGGTCTAGCGATAAATAGTAACGATTTAGCGAGAACACTGTTTTCCTGTTATCTTATTAGTCCCTCATTTAGTGGTATCTTAATAACAGTTCAAGCACATCCGTCATTGCCTTTCTTATTGAACTAAGAATTTAAACCTGCTTAATATATTAACTGAAAAGTTAAATAAGAAACTGTTTTTCATTAATGGCCACTTAATAAAAACTTACAAACTAACTAACCTCCTTCTTCGCCTAAAAATCCGGTGTGATATATGACACATCACGTAGCATCCTGCAACACGATTTCGTGTGTAATGACATCACAAGTTCCACTTTTCATTAAGATCACATCCCTTTGCTGTAGTTTATGTTTAGAAGTCTTAACTGGACATCATTAGTCACCTCACAATTTCATCCGCCATGGCAGCGTTTTGTTCGGTTTATTTAAGAACGAAATGGATCTTCTTCACATTCATCGTTACATAACCACTTCTACGCAGAATAGCTCACGCGCATTCGTTTCGCTCGCGAATAAAATAAATAAGCGAACGTTCGCTGTGAAAGATGATGACCATAATCCGGCGCCATTTTTCATGCTGGAATTTCTAAAAGGCAGAACTCCTAGAAACACAGCAGCAATTTAAAAGGCTCACAGGTGGAAAGGGGACTCAAAAATAAAAATGGCCTCGCAATTGAAAGGAAAGAAGGCCATTCACACAAATCCAACATAGGCAATTTCTCTTGCGCAGTTTTGAAATCTAGTTAACTATAAGTGCTTTAATCATTCATTTCATTATTAAAGATGTAAAGGCAATAAAAATGAGAGTGCACTAAAGAGAATCCCAAAATAAGATTAGAATAATTTCAAGCCTAATTGAAATATTCAACCCTGTATATATGAAATTGGAATTGCTTTCTTTGTTATTCATTCCTTTCTAAAAGCGGCAGTGCAATCAATCTTTGGATGGTAAATCTTTCATCCAGGGGAAGATAAAGTGGTGGTCGTAGGGTCACACAGTTTGTTCGAAATGGTTATTATGCAATTTTATGACATTACAACATTGTTTGCGACACTTGCACGAGCTTGGTCGAATTCTTCAAGATCTACGAAAGAACGCTTATGAGTGAAATTGTTGTATTCCTAGCAGGTGGAATTTTCATCAAACAATATCCATTATTTCAAAAGATACAATTGGTGATGAACTTGCAGCTTACTTTAAAACTTTTTTAAAGAAATTATTTTTCGGTTTTCCAATACCAACATTTACTCTATTAATAAATTATTTTTCATAAGGTTTCATAGTCATGTTCACGTTAAAACTTACAAAATCTCATCAAAATAAAGAGTCGGAGCAAAGCCAACACCTCCTAGACAGAAGGCCTGATAACGGAAACGTCATACATTGTTACATCATCTTTAGTTGGCCACTAATCATTGGCCACTTCCCAAAACATTTGTTATACGGGAAATTTGTTATACAGAAATATGGTTAATACTCAAGATTTGCATGTTTATCTAGGTTGGGACCAAAGTATAAATTTGTTATAGGGGGAAAAGTCGTTATATGATTATTATAGAGAGGTTCGGCTGTATTACAAAATAAACTTCAAAACTAATTTTCAATAAAGTATATCTACCTAGCGCACCTCTCATCTCATTTAATTTTCTTTAACATAATTATGTTACCGGCCCAAATCTTAATAATGTCATAAATCATTTTTCTAATTTCAAGGAAGCAACTCGGTCGTTCTTTTTTAACTAGAGGCGGAGCTGCAAGTTAACTCTTCACATTGTTGCATTTTGGATCACCATTTGCAGCACTTTTGGACAGGCTTTCCTGTAAGCTATGTCTCTGTCTAACGGAAAAAAGCTGGGTGTGTCCAGTTAAATTTCCTGATTTCAAGTGTTAGACATTGTTGCAAACGAAAATTAACAATAGCTAACAGTTAACTGAAATTGTCAATGTAATTGAACATGCACAGTGTTTCTTTCATTGTGCCTTAATAAAATAATCTTTTTAGAGGTCAGTGTCCAGTTTTGCTGGAGGAAGGGGGACATTACAATTTATTGTACAGTCAACCAAAGGAAATAATCCACACGAGTTTAATACTTAATATTACATTTCATGCTATTGTGTTGTTTTAATAGCTTTTTAATTATAATTATTTAAATTTAATAATCTTAATAATGTTAACTCTAAATGTAATATTAAATTATTAAAAATAAATTAATATTGAAACGGTAAAACTTAGAGTAAAATTCAAGTGTGGATTATTTCCCTTTGATGACTATACCTGTGCATAGTTAAGATCACATAATCATCAGCTAGTTTTTTTTAGATATCTAAATATAAAACATTAAAAGATGTCCGAAATATCTGTAATGGAGAGAGAACGTAAACAAAGTGATGTAAATAATAATTACCTACATACCGTTTCATTTGAAAATTTTTAAATATCTTTAGAATAGAAAACAAACAGTGAATGCCCTGAATCGAATAAGCATAATAAGAATAATCATAAGATGTTCAGTGAGGGTTTTATTATACGCCTATTTTTCATCAATAAGCATAATAAGATTCGGTTTACTCTAGACTTTTTTCTTGGTCTTAAATATAACATTGTCAAAATTCACATGGTGAAATTCAAGCCGTTACAAGTGATAATCTCAATTTCTTTAAGATCTTTATGCGTAATTTTTTGGAATCGTGTTCATGATTAATCTTTTACCGCATTTTACGCTAAACAAAAACAAAATTAAGATAAGTTGTATGCGTAATGCATGAATTTTTGTCAACGGTTTAATTAAAAAATTTGTTCATGAATTTTTATTGTAACCGTAACTTTAAAATTCTATTCTATTTTCCTTTTCCTGTAACTTGTTAAAACATAATGTCCCGACGGGTACAGAAGTCGTTCGATTCTTTTTTTTTTCTTTTCATATTATTTCCGAAAACAAGGAAGAAGGAAGAGGTGAAAACGAAGTCAAAAGCATTCTGGGTGATCTCGCCAAAGGAATTGGAGTTGCACCTCGGTGAGTAGGTGCACACGACTGCACACGAAGCAGGCGAAAATGGCTCGAAAACGGCGAGAAAGAGAGGGGCAAGATAGAGAAAAAGAACTAACGCATCCACCGAAGGGAAATGCACCGGAATCAAAAGAGATGGAAGAAGATCGGAAAGAGATGGACCGTCAACCGGAGCAAAACACACGCGCACATCACATCAATAAGCCGATCAGAAACAACTGAGAGAAAAAAAAACGAAAATTTGAGTTGTGTATGAAAAAAAAGGACATATGAAATACAATAAAAAATCGAATCGAGCATTACTGTTTTGGAACAAAAGAAAATGCCTGAAAAGAGAGGACGAGAGATAGAGAGAGAGATAGAAACAATGGAAGTATTAAAGATTTTTAAAGTGGTAATAAATTCTTATTACAAGGTCACGTATGCAGAAAAGCACACACAGTAATTATGCCAGAAATTTATGTAAAAATTTTTTGTACGTGAGAAATTATTCTATTAAAATGGTCTCCCTTAATTTACTATTTCCGTACGTATGATAGGTTTTATACAGGGTGATTCAAAAATTACTGTGCAGTGGCTGGTCGGAGGTGGCATCCACTCAAAATAGATGTCGGGGAACGTTTTTTGAAACAGCTGAGTATTTGCACCGTTCCGGAACTCATTCTCCACTAGGAACACACGCTATTCTGTTGTCAGCACCATTTTGCTACCACCGCCCTCTGTACACGTTTCCATGCACTACTGCACAATAACTTTAGAATCATCTTGTATTATTATTATTATTATTATTATTTATCTTGAGATTAATAAAAATAACTAAAAACTAATAATAGAGGAAAAACGACCACAGGGACTGCAGTCCAGTTGACAGTTGTTGGAGGGTGCGAGGTGGATCGAATAACCCGATCGAGGTGGCCCCATAGATGCTTGACTGGGTTTAAGTCCGGAGAATTTGGGAACCAGGTAAGTACAGTAATGTTTTCTTCGGGCTCTTCTATAAAACCCACTTTTCCAGAATAAATTCTTCAAAAGTTAATGTGCATTTCGGTTACCATATAACCTTCTCTCAGCATGAACTGGTAACATTAACTTTATTAGGTATAAGTCCCACTGGATCGTGTGTATTAAATCTACTCAAATTACTTTGTAGGTTATAAGCTTCCATTTCCGGGCTAAATGGGCGAATTGATTTTTAATTTCTGGATCAAGGTAAAAAATATTGGGCTGTTGACGTAACTTGAGCTAAAATGGTGGTATTTTCTTTATAAAAACGTATCTTTCTCAGTCTGGGAATTGAGTGTGTAGATCTGTACAGCATTAAGTGGAAATTAAAGTTAATATTCGGAGCTTTAATCTAAAAAATTTGTTACAAAGGATCATTTTTATGGAAGGCGCTGAAAAAAGGCGCTGAAAAAAGGCGCTGAAACCAGCGGGATAACTAGGGAAGGAAGGCGGAGGGGGGGGGGACGTAAATCTTATATACAAATACATGAGTTACACGGAGAAATTTTGGAGAATTGGTAATGGCTTTATTCTGCAAAGATGGCGCCGGTAATTGGTAAACTTTTGCCAGAGAATTTTTTCACATGTATTCGACCCTCACCCCGCCCCCTCCTTCTAGGAGACAGGAGACCAGAAGGGGAGGGTATTCTGGTCCTCCCCTTATACAAATCCAGCTACGGCTATGAGTGAGGCAAACTTAATATAAAATAGAAAGGAGAAATATTACCTCTTACATTTACCTATAAATGATTACAATAAATTCTTTCATCTTGAATGTATAGGGTGTTGCAGATAACTACAGGGCAGTATAACGGGAAGCCTACCCGCTCGATTGCAGGGGCCGGCTCG